>CM038141.1:60047032-60401859 GCA_021437245.1 Aegilops speltoides | reverse complement strand
CTCGTTTCGCCACGGCGATGGAGCCACCATCGTGGAGTGCCACCGCACCTTCATGCGGCGCAGCCACCCGCCACGCTGCCTCGAGAAGGCTGGAGGCGACGCGTGGGCGATGAGCTGGAGGCGGGCGTCGTCAGCAGGCTCCCCGGCAAGTTTCTTGCCGGGTCTTGATCTTGCGGGTCCGGGGCTTGTCGGGCCCTATGACTTGCCGCCCCGGCCCTTGCCGGGACGCCAGATAGCGCCGAGGCACGCCTTTTGTGATGTGATTCTTCTCGATCCCGGCGAGCTCCTCGCCAGGCTTGTGGGTGGTGTAGTCTTGAGCCTCGAACGGCCTTCCCGGCAAGCTCCTCTTGCCGGGTCTTAAGCTTTGTCTTGCACACTTTGTTCTTGAATGGCTTGGTAGGGAGCCGAATGGTCTCCGGCAAGCATACGATGGATCTAGCCGGAGGAGTCATGGCTGCCCTGACAAGTTGGGGTACCGAGGTACCCTACCTTAGTACAATACCGACAGATTCTGAGCCACGCATTCTTTTGTCACCCAAAGTTTTGCATTAAAAAGTGGCATGACCCCTACACCCTAAACAACCCTATGGTGGTACAAACCCTCGAGCAGAGATGAGAGCCAAGATAGGATGTAAAGGAGTAGGGATTACCATTAACGGGTAGACTTCCTAGCAGCATCTTATCATCCTAAAATCACAAGGCTTGATGTGATCTTGGGAATGGATTGGCTCAGCAAGCACCAAGGCTTGATTGATTGCGCCTAACCGGACGGTCACTATGACCAATGACCGAGGAGTCGAAGTCAAATTTGCCTCCAACCCCTCCTCCGCTTCAAGCTAACCAAGTCAACTGTCATTTCAAGTTGGATTGGAACAAGTGCCGTAGTATGCGAGTATCCCAATGTTTTTCCCGACGAGCTACCAGAATGCCTCCCCGACGGGACATTGAGTTCATCATCGAGCTCATACTCGAGCAGGACCCATCTATAAGAAGCCTTATAGAATGGGATCGGAGGAGTTAGCGAATTGAAGAAGCAAGTGGAAGAGCAGGTTGAGGAAGGATTTATCCGCCTCTAGTGGCTCCCTTGGGGATCACACTGTACTGTTTGTGGCAAAGAAGGACGGTACCATCCGCTTATGCATTGACTACCGCTCCCTCAACGAGGTTACAATCAAGAACAAGTACCCACTTCCCAAGATTGAAGATCTGTTTGATCAACTCAATGGGGCCAAGGTGTTCTCCAAGATCGACCTCAGATCTGGGTACTACCAACTGAAGATCAGACCCCAAGATATTCCGAAGACGGCATTCGTAACCAGATATGGCCTGTATGAATGCACGGTCATGTCCTTTGGGTTGACCAATGCCCCAGCTTACTTCATGTATCTCATGAATAAGGTCTTCATGGAATATTAGGACAAGTTCGTCGTCGTCTTCATTGATGACATTCTTGTCTTCTCGAAGTCGGAGGAAGAGCACGAGAAACACTTGAGGATGGTCCTAGACAAGCTTCGAGAGCACCAACTGTATGCCAAGTTCAGCAAGTGTGAATTCTGGCTGCGTGAAGTTGGATTCCTGGGTCATGTTCTAATCAAGAGGGATTGTCGAACACCGCCAAGATTGAAGCCGTGGTGAATGGCAATCCCAAGCAATGTGAAGGAAGTCGAAGCTTCCTCGGACTCGCGGGGTTATTACGCAAGTTCGTTGAAGGATTCTCAAGCATTGCCGACCCATGACTCAGCTCTTGAAGAAGGACAAGAAGTTCGAATGGACGCTGAAGCGCTAAGAAAGCTTCGTGAGCTGAAGAAGAGGCTAACCACCGCTCGATTCTGGCCACCGAGATATACACAAGGAGTTTGTGATATATTGTGATGCGCCAAGAATCGGATTGGGAGGTGTTCGATGCAAGAAGGCAGAGTCGTGGCCTACCTTTCAAGGAAACTACGACCTCACGAGGAGAAGTGGCTTACCGCTTGAACTCCCACCGAACTTTCGATGTACAACGTGTTCCACGTGTCACAACTCCGGAAGTGTCTCCAAGTTCCAGACAAGCCTGATCTCTACAAAGACGTCAATCACCAAGCCATTGATCTTCAACCTGATTTGACTTATCGTGAGAGGCCCATCTGCATTCGGGATGAGGCTGAACGACACACTCGAAGCCGCACCATCAAGTACTTCAAAGTCCAATGGAGCAATCACACTGAAGCAGAAGCAACTTGGGAACGTGAAGACTACCTTAGATCCGAGTTCCCGTATCTCTTTAAAGCCTAGTTAGGAATCTCGGGGACGAGATTCTTGTAAGGGGGGTAGGTCTGTCACACCCTGCATTTTGTAACATTTCATTTTTATTAATAGAGCATGAAAATTTGGACCAACAAAAACTTTTTGCATTATTTGCCTTTTATTGGAGTTGGTTTTCTCTCTGTGTTTCTTTTCAAGTGCTTCTTGAAGTCAACTACTCTACCCTCTATACTCCATCTCCTTACCCCAAGCTCCTGACCAATGACCATGCCATGTGAATAGTGCAATATAGAATTTTCTTACAAAAATAATTTGGCCAGAAAGTATTTTCAAAAAATTAGTTTTCCAAAACCCCGAATTGAGGGTTTGCCTTGCAAGTACTTGATTAAGGGCAGTAAAAATCTTTCCAAAAATATATTTGACTCCTATTAGATATAGGATACCCAGAACCACAAAAATATAATTTTAAAAGTTCTTTGTTCTATTTTATTTAAAGGCTTTTCTTAAGGCCAAAAATGGTCTTTAATAGGAAAAATTACTTTACTGTTTCAAAAATATTTGACAAAATTTAGGGAAACTCATAGGACATATATTGTCCATATATAAGAGTTTCAACACCTGGTCATGTTCAAAATATTGGTCAAATCCCTCTAAAACCCTTTCTGGATATTTCAAGCTTTTGAAATATTTACAAAGGAAATATTCTCCAAAAATTCCAGGAAAATTCTATCATGTCAAATATGACATATCTGATGATCTTGCCAAGTCTCATGACTTGGAGAACAAGATAACATCATCAAAACCCCTCAAAACCATTTCTGTCCAATCTAAGGTTTGATCAACTTTACATTGCCAAGTATGTCCAAATGTGCTCAAACTTGGTGGACATGCTTCATTGGTCTAATGATGCATCTGGACCAAATGGCACAGGTTGGAGAAGAGGAAATCTTGGTCAAAGTGCCTCAAAACCCTCTCTGGCCAGAATCAAGTTTGAACTACTTTGCACTACCAACTTTTTCTCCAAGACCCCAACTTTGGTGAGCCTGGTCATGTGACCAAATAAGGCTACCACACCAAGTGGTACATCAAGGAGAAATGATCTACTCCACTGGATCTACACAAATCCCTTTCTGCCCATTCCTAGGGTTTGCAAGAGTTGCATTGGCAACTTTGTCCTATTAAGCTCAAAATGGGTGGAAGGCCCTAAATATATGTGACATTTCACCCCTTGGAGTATCTTGGCCAGTGGGAATCATTAGCTTACCCAAAACTCCATCAAACACCTTCGGCAAAATACTAAAAGCCTATTTTTGCCACTTCCACTAATCTCCTTGAGTTCATCTTTTGCCACAACCCCTCCTCACTCCCCTCATCACTTAGACACTTTTCTACTGAGGAAGCAATGTGGAGGAAGGGGAATCAAGTTTGTCCTCTCCGGACAACAGTTTCTCTTCTCTCTCATGCTTCTCTCTCTCCTTTCGCACCCTGTGGCATCCGAGTGCTCTTTCGTGTTCTGCCCCTTCCATTGTAGCCTCCAGACAGAAAGGACGCCATGACGCTGAAAACCAGCGGATGCGGCCAAAGTCGCGCTCTGGGCGCTGCCAGAGCGCCGACCGTTGGACGCCGCCTCCCGACCGCCTCGTGCCTTCCCATCGCCAGATGATGTGTCTCGGCGTCATGCGACACGCCGCCGTCACAGTCCCTGTCTCCCCTCTCTCTCCCTCGCAGCAGCGCGTTCGACGCGCCGCCGGCCGCCAATGGCGGCCTCACACGCGAGCGCCGGAACCCTTCCCCGCTCTCTCTCCTTCTCCCTAGCACCCTACTCCATCCCCACGAGCGCCGTGGACAGCCCCAACCCCTCTCCAACGGCCTCCAGAGCCGATCCCGCGGGTGCCCGTAGGCCACGCCCACGGTGAACCGCGGCCAGCCTATAAAGGCGCCCGAGCCTATCTCTTCCTCCCGCGCCTCCGCACACCCAATCAACCCCGGAGCCACCCACTTCTCTCAGAGCCGCCCGAGCTCGAGATCGAGCTCGAGCTCCGCCCGCTTGGTCGCCGATCGTCGATCTGGGTACAGGCCTCCTCCGCCCGTTCTCCCTCGAATGGACTCCCCTCGCCTCACCGATGCTTTCCCTCTCTTTCCCCTCGTTTTGCAGCCGGAACAGCCGGAGCCACCGGCGCCAGCAAGCACCTCCCGCGGGACCTCGCCGCCGCATGGGCAGGCTCACCCGGCGACCGCCTCCACCACCACCAGATCCGCGACTCGCTCCCGAGTCCAACGGTAGTCTCCGCGCCCCTTCCTGTTCTCAGACGCCGCGCGGCTGGCCTCGCGTCGCCTCTGGCGGAGGTAGACGACGGCCGCCGTGGGGCCGGCGGTCAGCCTCACGCATACGACGGGTGGGATCCACCGTCGAGTTTAAACGTCTTGGCTACCACAAGACCGACCTACCGCCGTCAAGGCGATTCAGCCTTTACGCCTTTGACGTGGTGGCCGCGTGGGCTGGGTTTCCCCCTGGGCCTGCTGCTGCTGTGGCCTCTCTGGCCCAGCGGCACAACGCCATTTTTCTTTTTCCTTTTCTGTGATACTTCCAAATATTCCACAGGGCAGAATATTAATCCAAATGCATTGATTCCAATTTCTAAATTCCTAGAATATTGCAACCTATTTAATGGTGCAACTTTCACTCAAGTCCAACCACCTTTTCTTCTCTGTAAATATTTAAATGTGGTTTTTAGCATTTAAATGAGCCTTTGAAAATCCATAACTCCTATTTTGCTGCTCCAGAACCAAAACCAAAAGTTGCCCCCTTCCTAGCCTTCCTTCTAGTATTTTACAAAAATAAGTTGACATTTTTGTGAGCACTTTGACTTTTCTGTTTTTATTATTGCCTTATTTTTCCGTTGTTTTCTTGCAACGTTAGATCCCGTATTTGACGAGGTAGCTGAGGAAGAAGGAGGAGCAGGGCCTGAAGACTTTGAAGATCAAGCCAACCAAGGCAAGCAACCCTTTGACCATGACAATGATACCCCTTTATATGCATGTCATTTTTAGCTCTTTATTGATGATGCATCGGAATCATGACGAGATGGTGAACCACGTGGGTGGTTGCCACGATTACATTCCTCGTTGATACTTGCATTGTGCATGGCCCTACCTTCTTATGAGGGTTATGCCGGTGGGAGTAGATAGGATGCAAATGTAGATGCTATGCAAACGGGATGGGTTTGTGCATGGTGAAGGAGACAAAGTGATTTCAAAAGTATTTTCGAAAACCCCGTCGGGTGCCACTTATGCCCGAGGGAGATGATGAGATGGGTGACCACTTGATGACGAAGTGGTGTGCCAAGCAAAAAGGGTGTGTGGTTTTCAAAACGGATTGGTCGGAGTTGCGACCGTTATTCCAACCTTACATGCGCGACCACTCTACCCTTATATGGGAAAGGGCATTGTTGAGTACCTAGACCGATACTAGCTTGGAGCCCGACATTAGTGACGGGGAGGGTTGGTGCTCTCTGGGACGGGTCGTGCTGTAGGGCGGCCATGACTGTTTTCACAGGCACCGGACACACCGCTGGTACCCGTGCTTGTGGTATGTGATGAATATGGGAGCGAGGCTCGTAACTTTATGATGAGAAATGTTTGGCACGGGGGTTACTACCAATCGAGTGGACTCCATGTTAGTGTCGTCTAGGGAAAGGCAGTGATCGGGTGCTTACCCCGGGTACTTGAGGTACCGCGGGTCGTGGATTGACACGGAAGTTCCCCGGATCTAGTGGGTAAAGTGTGCAACCTCTGCAGAGTGTAAAACTATTCGAATAGCCGTGTCCACGGTCATGGACAGTTGGGTAACCGCTCTTGGGCTACGTCCACTTGTTTTCAAACCCGGTGTGTGTGAGATGATGGAGATGTCTTGGATCAAGTCAAAGGACTTGACACGATTGAGATGGGTTGGTGCCCACACTGCTTATGATAGATGGGTTGGTGCCCATTCTATTTATGTTGATATCTGTGACCAGTTCTCATGGTTACTTGAATTCTCTTGATGCATGCTTTATAGGATGTTGAACATGTCCTGCACTCAAAACTAGCTTTATGCAAAACTTACCTATGTCATGCATTACTGTACCTTGAACCAAATCATGGGTTGCTTGCGAGTACATTCAAAGTACTCATTGGCTTGCCACTGGTTATTTAATTGACCAGGCATGGAAGAACCGGAGTTCGGAGAAGAGTTCTTTGGAGACGATCATGCGAACTAGGACGTTTCCCAGTCAGAATGCCTGTAGGGTTAAGGCAGATGGCATGGGTTCTACTTATCGATGACGTTTTCCGCTGCTATGTTTCACTTGATGTTCAGCCCTTAAGGCTTTATCGATGTAAGATTTGACCATGTTGGTCACTATTTGTGTAAGACGGTATGTATGGATGTAAGACTCTTGTTATTCAGCTTCTGTGTGTTCAGTGAGCATTGATCTCTGGGATCACTGTACACGTGCATTCGGTGATCACGACTTGCGAGTCGGGGAACCCACACGAACAGCGACCGGCTCTCGCCCTATCATGACGGTCAGTTTTAGCTTTCTCCACTGAGGTGCTTAACCCAGCTCAACCGGGGCACAATCGCAGTGGTTCTCCCAGCGCTACCTTAGCCGATATAACAGAACGTAAGGTACCAAAACATGGGAGTCGGGCAAACCCAACTATTGACCCAAGACATGATTCGGAGCCGATGCATATAATGCTATAAGTTCGGGGTGCCGCTCTTCTGAAAGTGTTCGGACTTATCACACCATATTTTGGGGAACTTAAGCCCCTGGTGTATTTCGCCGTACCAAAGCGTACGGATGCAACATGTCATAAGTGAACATATATTGATAAGAAAAAGGAATGCAATAATAGGCAAAAGCTGTGCATTGTTTATTAAAAAAGCTGCGGTATAAGCAGAACGATACAAATAGTGCGATAAGCAAGGGACGGGACTATTTGACATGTCCCCCTCCAGGAGCGAGCTGCGGGATGATATGTAAAACAAGTATACTGCTCGTTATAGAGACCACCTGACACTCGACGTAGCTGCATTTCCCTGGCTGTTGCATCGTGTTCGCAATTCTCTTACGGGGACAGGGCTTCTTGAGAAAGGAGTCCTGAAAGTAAGAGAAAAGAGAAGAATGACACAATTGGGAGCCCCTGGTGCGGTTGAGCCTCATTCTGTGCCTGCCGCGGTCGTGCCCCTCCCCCTATGCCCATGGCATTTCCAGAGCATAATTATGTACGCGTGGTACTGGTTTTGCAATTTCGCGAGGGCTGGGGATGGGGTTGCATTGCTACGTCTGCTCGGAACGTGCCGGGCGGTCTTGTTGTAGGTTACTCCGGGCGCGCTTGACGATGTCCGGCCGCTTAACAGCCGGACTCGAGAATTGTCTTGAAAGGCTGCTATGTACTTCTGCCGCGAGAGCCGCTGCATGCTCCTCCGTTCGGAGAGAGCGTTCGGTGTTTCCGTTGACCGTAATGACTCCTCGAGGGCCTGGCATCTTGAGCTTGAGATATGCGTAGTGCGGCATCGCATTGAACTTTGCAAATGCGGTTCATCCGAGCAGTGCGTGATAGCCGCTGCGGAACGGGACTATGTCGAAGATTGACTCCTCACTTCAGAAGTTATCCGGGGATCCGAAGACCACTTCAAGTGTAACTGAGCCTGTACAGTTGGCCTCTACACCTGGTATGACACCTTTGAAGGTCGTCTTTGTGGCTTTAATTCTTGAGGGGTCTATGCCCATCTTGCACACTGTATCTTGATAAAGCAGGTTCAGGCTGCTCCCGCCGTCCATCAGGACTCTAGTGAGGTGAAATCCGTCAACGATTGGGTCTAGAACCAATGCGGCGAATCCGCCATGGCGGATGCTAGTGGGGTGGTCCCTTCGATCAAAAGTGATCGGATAGGAGGACCACGGATATAACTTTGGGCAACTGGCTCCATCGCATATACGTCCCTTAGTGCACGCTTCCGCTCCCTTTTGGATATGTGGGTTGCGTATATCATGTTCACTGTCCACACTTGTGGGGGAAAGCCCTTCTGTCCTCTATTGTTCGGCAACCGGGGCTCCTCCTCATCATTGCTATGTAGCCCCTTGTCATTGTTTTTGGCATTTAACTTGCCTGCCTGCTTGAACACCCAACAATCCCTGTTGGTGTGATTGGCTGCCTTTTCGGGGGTGCCGTGTATCTGGCACAAGCGATCGAGTATTCGGTCCAAATTGGAAGGGCCCGGAGTATTTCTTTTGAATGGCTTTTTCCGCTGTTAGAGCCTCTGAATCCGGCATTGACTACGTATCCTCAGTATTATCGCTGTTAATGCAGCGCTTGTGTTTGTTGCGACGCGACCTGCCGTTGCTGTCCTTGGTATCCGAACTACAAGGGCTCTTGGTCATGTTGTTACTACGAGCTAGCCAGCTGTCCTCTCCCGCGCAAAAGCGGGTCATGAGTGTTGTGAGGGCTGCCATGGATTTTGACTTTTCTTGTCCTAGGTGCCGGGCAAGCCACTAGTCGCGGATGTTATTCTTGAAGGCTCTGAGGGCCTCTACATCCGGACAGTCGACGATTTGATTTTTCTTGGTTAGGAACTGTGTCGAGAATTACCTGACCGATTCTTCTGGCTGCTGAATTATGTGGCTTAGGTCATCGGCGTCTGGTGGTCGCACATAGGTGCCATGGAAGTTGTTGAGGAATTAGGCTTCCATATCTTCCCAACAACCAATTGACTCTGGTGGCAAGCTGTTAAGCCAATGCCGAGCTGGTCCTTTAAGCTTGAGTGGGAGGTATTTGATGGCGTGTAGATCATCACCATGGGCCGTGTGGATATGAAGGAGATAGTCCTCGATCCAGACTGCAGGATCTGTTGTGCCATCGTATGATTCAATGTTTACGGGTTTGAAAACCTCAGGGATTTGATGATCCATTACTTCATCTGTGAAGCATAGTGGGTGTGCGGCACCTCTGTATTGGGCTATATCACGACATAGCTCAGATGAGCTTTGTCTACTGGGTTCGGCCCGGCTGTAATTGCCATATCCGGCGTGATGGTTATCATCACGTATCGTGGGGCGCCCACGTGATCCGTAGCGATCTTGTTTGCCTTGCCTTGTCCTCGAGTATATCCCGCAGGTCTGGCGCATTTTCCCGCGCATTGGTATTTTTTGAGCGGCACCGGGGTGCGGCTTGGGTGTAGGGCCGAGAGGCCTCTCTGTCGCTGCCACGAGGTGGCCGGTCAGCCATATTATGCGCTGGTGATGTAGGTTTAGGTGCTTCCTCCTCCAATCGGGGTAGCAGCCTGCGTTTTGGGTAGCTCTTGGAGGGGCGTTCGAGTTCATATTCTTCGGCCGCAAGAACTTCAGTCCATTTGTTGGCTAGCAAGCCTTTGTCAGCTCTAAGCTATTGCTACTTTTTCTTGAGGCTGCTTGCCGTGGCCATAAGCCTGCGTTTGAAACGCTCTTGTTCGACGGGATCCTCAGGCACGACAAATTCGTTGTCGTCTAGGCTAGCCTCGTCTTCAGAGGGAGGCATGTGATTATCGTCCTCTACCTCTCTGTCTGCCGCTCTCTCATGAGGGCTGGCTTCTCCATCCTCCTGTGCTGAATCCTGCTAGAGGGGGTTGTCTTCGGCACTGTCCGGGGTGTTATTGTCTCCGGTGCCGGAATCTCCATTTTTGATGTGGCGGGATTTAGAGCGGCGCCGCTGACACCGGCGCTTAGGCTGTTTCTTGGAGGGGTCATCCTCCGTTGTTCCATCACCATTCCCATCATTTGGGATGTCCACCATGTATATGTCATATGACGAGGTGGCCTTCCAGTGCCCTGTAGGCGCTGGTTCTGGTCGCCTCTGCATCGCCGTCCATACCGCCGATGTCTTCGAGTCGGTCGGCATGTCGGTTAAATCATCGGCGATTAGCTACGAAGTGGGTGGTGGGTGGGCTTTGCATTTCTTCTTCATCCGCATCCCAACCTTCCTGACCATAGTCCGGCCAGGGCTCTTCTAATAAAGAGAGAGACTTTAGTGAATTCAGGATGTCGTCCAAGGGCGAGTCCTGAAAGATGTCCGCGGCGGTGAATTCCATGACCGGCACCCAATCGGATTCGATTGACAGGGGCGCGGAAGGTTCGGAGTCCGGAGAGGAGTCCGGCACCTTGGAGTTACGAGCCTTGCAAAGGACAGGGATGGTGTTCGGCTCAATCATCGTAGAGATCGCAGCCCCCGAGGCGGTGTCGAGCCACCCATCCTCGATCGGCGTAGTCGGCTCCGAGCTAAGGGTCAAAGCGGACACTTGTGCGGCCTCCAGGGCACTGTCCGGCAGCAGAGCTAGATCATGCCCATCGTGACAGTGCGGCACGCTTGGCTGTGGCTCGAACCCGTCGAAAATCAAGTCTCCGTGGACGTCAGCCGTGTAGTTCAAACTTCCAAATCTGACCTGATGGCCAGGGGCATAGCTTTCAATCTGCTCCAGATGGCCAAGTGAATTGGCCCGTAGTGCAATGCCGCCGAATACGAAGATCTGTCCGGGGAGAAAAGTCTCACCCAGGACCGCATCGTTGTTGATGATCGAAGGAGCCATCGGGCCTAAAGATGACGACACATAGGAACTCTCAATGAAAGCACCAATGTCGGTGTCAAAACCGGCGGATCTTGGGTAGGGGCTCCCGAACTGTGCGTCTAGGTGGATGGTAACATGAGACAAGGGGCACGATGTTTTTACCCAGGTTCGGGCCCTCTCGATGGAGGTAACACCCTACTCCTGCTTGATTGATATTGATGATATGGGTAGTACAAGAGTAGATCTACCACGAGATGAGAGAGGCTAAACCCTAGAAGCTAGCCTATGGTATGATTGTTGTTCGTCCTACGGACTAAAACCCTCCGGTTTATATAGCCACCGAAGAGGGTTAGGGTTACACAGAGTCGGTTACAATGGTAGGAGATCTATATATCGGTATCGCCAAGCGTGCCTTCCACGCCAAGGAAAGTCCCATTCAGACACGGGACGAAGTCTTCAATCTTGTATCTTCATAGTCCAGGAGTCCGAACGAAGATGATAGTCCGGCTATCCGGACACCCCCTAGTCCGGGACTCCCTCATTGAGTCTCTAGTGTGTATATATATACTGGAGAGAGAGTGTGAAGCGTGCAAACCCTAGAAAACATTTTGACCAGTCAAAGAATCCTGCTGGCAAAAATTATGCTCAAGTGTAGTTATCGAACCCGAGACCTCAAGTTTGATGAGCGAACAGGCTAACCAGCTACACAGCCCTCCCGTTATGTTGAACGAGAGGAAAATATCCTTTTATACATTCCTGCATTCGTGTGATAGGCATGCCGTGTTTTTGTGTGTGTGTGTAGGAGTCATTAGGATTTCGATCATAATCATGTCATGTGGCTTTGGTGGTAAGACTATCCACAGTGGTGCAGAAATAATGCAGCCTTAGTCACCTTACCTCTCTCCATGTAGTATGTTGGGTCCCACTAGTCTGAGGGTGAAACAAACAAATTAATAAGAAAAATTAAAAGCGCCAGCGGTGTATCTTACTAGCTCACACGTATCGCTACTGTTCGGTAACACTATCCAATTGGTCCCTCTGTTCGCTCACGTACTATTTTAAGTGAATCCTTATTATAACATGCACACAAATTTTGGGCACTTGTATTCGACTTAAGTCAGTGTGCCGCCATATCTCGTATACTTACTACTCCCTCCGTCTAGGTGTAATAAGTTACGTTAGAAGGTGCAATGGGACCAAGGTGCGTGCATGTGCGTGTGTGTGTTTAATAGCATGTGTGTGTTAGAGAGTGCGACAGATCGACCTACTCCTACAGAGAGATGGTGTGTAGTGTACGATTTTAGCCTTGAGAGTCGGTGCATCCTCTCGTTTCCGAGCATGTCCGGTAGGGACATGCGGACAGCTGCCATGCCCGCTCCTGACCAGCCTGGCCCACCCAAAGCCCCTCCATCGCCCGCGCGCGCTTCCCGCCCAAAACGGTCAGCGCCGCTCCAAAGAATTGGTGCCGCATTCATGCCTGAGCAGAGCGGACGCGGCCTGTCACTGGCGCAAGAGTGATGGTTGCTTCGTCCGTCCAACTTACTGCTGGGTCTACGTAATTTGACGGCTCATTGGTCTTTATTACTGAGGTGGTAGGACTGCTGGATGTCCCACGCTTTCAGCAAAAGGAGGTAGTAGATTACAATTTTCTCCATTCTTATAGCAGAGGAGTGCAAGAGCGGTGAAACACGCACGCTCAGTGATTACATGGCCCACCTCACACTATCACCATGCGACACCTAACTCTTTACATAGTACTCCCCCCATTCCTAAATATTACTAGATGAGTCCCCGCGCGTTGCCGCGGATCAGCGTTATATCTCTCTTCGCAAAATTATCGATTTCATAGAACTAAAAAAAAATCTATAACCGCATGAAAAATGTGGTAGCCAAACTAAATAAACTCCCATCATCATTTAGATCATCCCACGTAAGGAAAAAAGATCAGCCAACTCCTACTGCATAATGGGATTATATTTTCTTTTTGACATGTTAATGGGATTTAAAAGCTCACTTACATGCACGCTACCGGTGCATGCTTGCATGAAGACATGTTTATGTGATTTAAAACCCACTCACATGTATTTACCACAGTATTTCTGCATGCTTCCATGTGGCTTAGTGGGGAGCCTCTCAATGTCTAGATCAGATGGCTATTATGACTGATTTACTTCATCTAACGGCTACGTCAATTTTGATTATGTGGCTCAAGGAGAGGATAGAGAATTCCTAGTAGTGGGGGCTAGCTATAACTAGTAGATAAGTCTTTGTAGAGATTCCACTAGGTGAACTACATACGGAACAAAATGAATGAATCTACACTTAAAATGCATCTTATACATCCGCATGTGGTTCATGGTGAAATTTCTACAAAGACTTGTATTTAGGATCACAGGAAGTACTAGTATAGTACTAGTACGTACTGTAATTTATTAGCGAGATAAATTTGTACAATGCTATGAAGCTTCCAGCTCCTGTTACATGTATCTTGCGTCCAAGGATGCCCGTTGCAACATTTCATCAAATACAAAGGAGACTAACATGCATGCTATTGCATCTCAATGATTGATAGATCATAGCAAGTATGTACTCCCTCCGTTCCAAAAGAAGTGTCTCAACTTTGTGCAAACTTTAGTACAAAGTTGTACTACTACTAAAGTTGACACTTATTTTGGAATAGGGGCAGCTAAAGAAAAAAAATGATCCATGCAATCCCTAGCCCTTGAACCGTGAACCCTGACCAGGCTTCAATTTGCTGGCAACGTTCGAGCTTCCTAACAAATGAAGTTTGCAACCTTTTGACCATCAGATCATTTTTGCAGTTTCACCAAAATCGAGATGAGCATCCCCGTGGCAAAGAAAATGAGGAAGCGTGATTAGAATAAGATTACTGGGACTAGTTGATGAGACATAAACTCATCACAAATATAGTACGAGAAGCCAGAGAGGTATCGGTATAAAAGGGCAAAGAAGTAGAGAAATATCCACAGAGAGTGATGTGGGCAGCTGGAGCAGTGGTGCAAGTCGAATGTAAAGGGAGTTGTACCTGAGGGACGTAGCTCAACCTTTAGGAGGGCGACGGGAGGAGGTAACTTCCCACGTCGCGGCAGTGAGAAAGGGACGAAGGCAACCTCACCGGCTTTGTGAGAGAGAACGGCGGGGACCCCTGATCGGGATGTGCCGACAAGGGTTTCGCCACGGTGACGGCCACCGCGATCTACACTAAGCATCCACCCCTTCCCCAAGCGGACGTGATCCACCGGATGTTAGAGATGTGGCCACAATGCGTTTTGTGCGAGAGAGTGTGAAGAGAGCAACCCCAAAGCAGCAACCGTAGGCTAGCCCGCCCCGACTATGTATATAGTGGAGCGGTTTTTTTCTCTGCATATGAACCTATCATATTGCGTACGTGCCACTGAAGAAAAAAAATTCTTTATAAATGACGCGACACCTACTACTCGTTCTCCTATAACCTTGCGCTTGTCATCTAAAAAATATTTACCTTGCGATTAGCTCTTCGCCTCTTTGGGAAGTCGAGCAATAATGGTAGTGCAGTATATATCGTTCTGGCTATATTAGACCGAATAAATTGTTGCATGTCCACCACGTGGGCGAGGGTCGAGGGGCGAGGGAGAGTGGTATTACATACGGAGCAAAATGAGTGAATGTACACTCTAAAATACGTCTATATACATCAGTGTTTGGAGTATGTACTAGTAGTTCATATTGAAATCTACTAAAGGAGATATATATTCCAAACAATATGATATAATCTCTATAACCAAGGTAGTAGGGACGAGGAGTAAACGGAGGGAGTAGTAAATTTTTCTCCTCGTCTCGCGAGCCACCATGCGCATGGGCGAGGGAGGAGCAAGCTTCACCTCATCCTGCGAGCCACCGCGCCCGTGGGCGGGGGAGAAGGCATACTAAGCAAGCTTCTCCTCGTTCTGCGAGTTGACAGGACACATCAAAAGTACTCCAGTGTATAGAGCCTTGCCTCCAAGGTAGGCCCCACATGGTTTGCCTCTTTTTTTAATTTAACATAACACGTCAAGTCGCAATTTGTTTTTTCACCCGTGGTAGACGATCCTCCCTCCACCAAGTGGACAACCAGTACGCGTGCCAAATTACCACGTGGGCTGCCTTTTTGTACAGATATGAGCTCCACCGTGTACCCGCGCGGGTGTGGTTGGGAAAGAGACGGCAGTACGTGCACCGTGCATGCACCTCTTCTCTTCGTGCATGTCCCCACCTACGTGGGTGTGTGTGAGAGATACAAACCGCCTTCGTGAGTGTTTTTTGTTTTGTGGTGGGGGTGGGGGTGGGGTGGGGGGTTGATTTCGTGAATTATTTGTGGGAATATGTGTCGATGACATCTCAAACAAAATTTTGCATGCAATGTGTGTGAAATGGAGGCCTATCCATATCATACATAGAGGGTTGGGCAATCCACGAGAAGACACGGAGGGGTCATAGCTATCGATAGAGTCGAAGAGAGGATCAAGTGGGTGGGTGCGAGATCGATGAAGAGAGCCATTGAAATTGTGTGTGTGTGCAAGTCAAAGATATAGGGCGACTGGCCTACCGGAACATTAGAGGGAACATGTCAAGTTTGTGTGTGGCAGGGAGACATGACTAGAGCGCTTGATGTATCGGTGTGTGTGGAGGGGGAGGGGGGTGGGGGAGGGTTAGGCAGAGGCCTAACTATAGAGGTAGAATGACTCGTATATGTGTTGAGAAGGGGAGACCCAGCTATGTCTTGAGGAAGATCGGTAGACATCCATACATAACTGAAGGACGGGAATTTTGATGGGACAGAGAGAGAGAGAGGAGAGAGAGATGAGAGAGAGAGGGAAGGAGAGGGAGGGAGAGGGGCAGAGTGCTGGATGGGTGATGGAGTTGCTTCTCGGAGATGTTGGGAGAGGTCTACTAGACAAAATGAGGGTGGAACTGCAATGTTATCAATAAGAGTGGGGATGTGTTTCTGTGTGTGCCTGTGCGTGATAGATCTGTCGGGATGCATCCATGGATGATGAAGGGGAACCATGTGTTTGGTAAGCAAACCTAACTAGATCGGTAGATCAATTGTTGTTTGTCGGAGGAAGGGAGAGACACAACTAATGAGGTAGATCGATCGATGTGTGGGTAAAAACGAGTTATAAGGACCTAGCTGGCTATATGCATAGCGAGAGATCGGTCGGTGTACGTCCATTTGTTAGAGGCAAATAAGGCCCAGCGAGATGGATAGACAAAGAGAATGGAGCTAGGAGGTGGTGCGAGAGGCCCAACTACTAGCTAGATAGGGGCAGGAGTGTGCGGTTGTGAGGTCGATGAAAAGAGGGGCAAGAGTTTACACGTGTGTCTGACCATATGAGAGACACGAGGCAAGGACACATAAAGGAGGAGATTGAAGTTGTGTGTGTATGCTGTAGGCAGGCATCGCTGGAGAGGTTTATCGATCGGTGTGTGTCGGAAAGGAGTTGTGGAGTGTCGGTGTCAAAACCGGCGGATCTCGGGTAGGGGGTCCCGAACTGTGCATCTAGGCGGATGGTAACAAGAGACGAGGGGCACGATGTTTTTACCCAGGTTCGGGCCCTCTCGATGGAGGTAAAACCCTACGTCCTGCTTGATTAATATTGATGATATGGGTATTACAAGAGTGGATCTACCACGAGATCAAGGAGGCTAAAACCTAGAAGCTAGCCTATGGTATGATTGTTGTAATGTATCTTGCCCTACGGACTAAAGCCTTCCGGTTTATATAGACACCGGAGGAGGCTAGGGTTACACAGAGTCGGTTACAATGGTAGGAGATCTACATATCCGTATTGCCAAGCTTGCCTTCCACGCCAAGGAAAGTCCCATCCGGACACGGGACGGAGTCTTCAATCTTGTATCTTCGTAGTCTTGGAGTCCAACGGATATTGATAGTCCGACGATTAGTCCGGTGCGCATAATGTTCGGCATTGCAAGGCGGGTTCCTCCCTTGAATAATCCAGAGAAGATCATGAACACCAGGATAGTGTCCGGCTCTGCAAAATAAATTCCACATTCCACCGTAGAGAGAATAAAATGTACACTTAGTTCAATTTGCTGACGTATTACGCGGCATGACATCACACCGCTACCAAGCCTCTGCTTGAATCGTTTTTACTATACCACCTCAAAGACATTTAGCGGCGGTTTCTTGGCACGCCTTGTCAAGCAGAGATCGTGTTCCCCTTATTCCGGATTCTCATCAATACGCGTGGGTAACCCAACCGCCTCCGCCGCGACGCCTCTATCGAAGGTGAATCCTAAACGGTCACGGAGACGGCCCTTGGTATTTCATCCCTTTATAAGAGGACCAAGGCTCGCCTTGTTCTTCAATCTCGATCGAATCTCTTCCCGCCTCCTAGTTCCAACACCCAGAGCCTCAGATTCGAGCGCCGGATCCTCAACCATGTCCGGCCCGACCTCGGGGTGGTGGATGCCCTCCTCCGCCACGGAGGAGGACATATTGAAGTTACGTGAAGCTGGCACTGCCCACGAGGTTTCAAGACAGGTTGCCTGCCCAAGGGCAGGCCGTGCCCCCCCGAGCCCGTGAATACGTCGTCTTTGTATCCCACCTCCGTCGGGGTTTAGGCTTCCCGACGGACCCCTTCGTGAGGGGGCTCCTGTTCTACTATGGGCTGGACTTTCACGACTTGGCTCCGGAGTCCATCCTCCACATCTCCGCATTCATTATCGTCTGCGAAGCCTTCCTCCGTGCCACTCCCCACTTTGGCCTGTGGCTGAAGACCTTCAAGGTGGAGCCAAAGATGATCGGGGGGCGTCAAGCGGAGTCCGGCGGGGCGGCCATAAGCAAAAAGGCCGATGCCCCGTGGCCCAAAGGTTCCTTCCAAGAGGAACTCGGGCTGTGGCACCCGTGGAGTTGTACAAGTTGTTCTTCGGACCGCAGGCAACGTGTCCGGATTTAGCCGAGGACGCAGGCCTAAGCCGCGATCGCCCGGATACTCAGGTAAATAGCTCAGAATCCGGACATTCTGTTTATGTGCCTTTCCAGAGTTCGCCTCCTGACCCCTTGTTCTTTACAAGAATGGGTGGCGCGATCAAGGCTGATAAGATGTCCGGCCCCCCTCCCAGAGACCGCACTGGAGCCCATGCTGGTCAGAATGTTGGAGGTCGCGCCCACAGAAGGGGGCGAAGGGGAAAATAAAGGAGCTAATATTTCGCCCAAAGGGGCGACTGAAGAGGGGGGAACCAAGAACCCCTCCCTTCAGGGGGAGAAGAGGACCGCCTCCGAAGTCCCGGAGGCCAAAGCCCCTAAACGTGGGAAGAGATCTTCCCCGGGGGGTCCGGCGTCCAGAAAGAATCCGCACGCACAATCATCGCCAAAAGATCAGCCCTCCAACGAGCCGTGAGTATGAAAAGAGGGAATTAATTAGTAGGGAAATACCTTCATTTATGCTTCTGCGGGTAACCGAAATATTTATATTGTAGTTCGGATCTGCAGCCTTCTTAGATGAGTTCTTCTTCGGGGGACCTTCTTCCGGAGATGATGGAGAGTGATACACCTCCGTCTGCAGCGCCGTCAGATAAGGCGGGCGAGCCTGAAGTATCGTCACGGAGGGTATCCCCGAGTCCGGAGGGGCCAGAGAGTTCGCACCCAACAAGATCCGCCAGAGAACTAAAAATCTGCTTGAGAGGGCGCCCATTTCAGAAGATCACCGCGCTGATGCGTATGGTGGTTGGAAGGATTTCGTCCGCCGAGAGCGGATTGCGTAATGCCGCCATGAGTTTGCTGGCGGGATTTGAGGTATGCGAGAATGACGCACCCTTTTGTCTTTTAACAGTTTCGCACATAAAAATGCGCCCTGTATAGATAGTAGCCCCTGGGACTCGGTATGTTGTCAGAAACGACAGCGTGCCGAGGATCGAAATCTCAAGTAATGAATACCGTCGTCCCTATGCAGGTGGCGGATAGTCCGAGGGCCAGCCGGACTAATGAGTTTGCCAAATTAAGTCGGCAACTTGACAAGGCAGATGCTGATATCGCACTTGTCAACCAGCGACTTGACGAGTCGCAAGGTAAATAAATTCTCCGCAGTCGCTTTATTTAAGGGGGTCAAGCCCTCTCCGATAAATTGTATGCCGTTGGCAGATGGTGCTGCTGTTGTGGAGAGCCTTGGGCCGAACTTGCTCGAGCTAAGGAGCAGGCCCGGCGGAGGACGCGCTGCCTCGAGGGCAGCCAAGAGTTGCAAGCCGAAAAGGCTGCGACCGCCTAAGTAGGGCGGAGGTGGCCAATTGGCCATGAAAGTAAAGGATGCTACCAACCGCAATGAGGCTCTTGAAAAGGAGCACTTATCGGAGCGGAAGACTGAAGAAGGCCACCGCCGGTTAAGGATGCCCGCTCGCAATGCGGCTATGAAGGAGGAACTACGCCAGTCGAGAGATCGTGGCTGGCAAGCCTTTTCTGCTGCGCCGCCGTTTATGGATGGGAAGTATGCTCAATTTGAGCGGCTGTGGAGTCCGGCGATCCGTGATATGGACTTAGCTGCAAGTGCGGCCGATGCCGCTAGCACTTCCGAGCCAGGAGGATCACGAGACGGAAGAGCTATATTGGTCTCAATTCCACAGTCCGGATCGCCACTTCCGCTGACGGACCGTTGGCTTAATGGGCCGAGCTAAACAGATTGTCCGGACTTGCCATGATCGACATCGCCGCCCATGTCCGCCAGAGGTCCAAGGCGATTTAGCTACTTCGCTTACTACAGCAATTCCTTGAGCGGTGCCGCATATAAAGGACATGAAGCGGTCGGCCTGCATCGAGGGCGCGCGGATGGCTCTTGCCTGTGTGAAGGCGCATTGTCCGGAGATGGATGCCACCGCTGTTGCCCTTGTAAAACGATGATTATGTTATAACTGCTTTTTATACTTGTGCGTCCAAGTAGTAAAACTTCTCCTGTGCGGCCGTTTACGTATATATTTGTATAACTTGAAAGATTGCAGTTCGGCTTCAGCCCCCACGCAGGTGCGGGGTGTTCGCAAAAATAGCTGCCACACTTAATCCGACGCCTCGGTCCTGTTTAAGGAGGTGGTAGCGAGCTAACCAGGCAATCCGGACTATAATGCTTTATCACTTTCACTTAGGCGGTGGAGCTCGAGGGTGGGGCTACGATATAGCCCCTGGTGGCACCGCACATCTCCGTATTCGGGTGCGATGTGCCTCGACCGAAATGGTCCTTCGTCAAAGCAGGAATTCTAAACATTCCGGTAGTCGATCGAGTGGTCGACCAGTCTCTCGTTGTATCATGACACCAATTTTCGCTTTCATCGAGGTGCTTGCCCAATTTAATCGGGGCACAATCGCAGAGTTCTCCGGTGCCGCGTTAGCCGGTGATACGTAATGTAAGGCAGCAAAACATGTGAGCCGCAAACCCAACATTTGACCAAAGACATGATTCGAGCTGATGCATATAATGCCTAACTCGAGACGCCTGAACACTCCCTAAGGTGTTCGGTCTTTATAATAATGGGCAGAGATGCCCTAAGCCCCTAGTGTCCAAATACGGCATGGTCTTCGACGCGCCGATGCTAAACGTCAGTTCGCGTTGGCTATAGGAAGAAGCCAAGGAGAATAATAACAAGAGACAGTAAAACAGGTTTACATGTGGTCTTAATCGAAAAGAATCTCACAACGGGTCCCTACTACACGCTTATACCTGTGGTTCCGCTATGCCGTTATCCTGGACGGGTATGCATGTTGTTCATCTATAGAAAGAGAGGAACGTTTAGTTGAAGAGACAATTCGTGCGAAAAATATGTGTAAAATAAGAAATATAAATAATTAAAGCAGGGTTTGTATGAACCCGCGGTTATTTGTGCGTGCAGCCCCCTGTGAAGGGGTATGCGCCTAGGGAGCCCCTAGCCTGCTGAAGCCGGATTCGTCTATCCGAGTCCGGGGTCTTTAAGTGACCCTCGCACTAAAATGACGCCACGTGGACCGGGCATCTTCAGTGTAAGGGACGCGTAATGCGGTATGGCGTTGAAGCGAACAAAAGCCTTTCGTCCCAAGAGTGCTTGATATTCACTTTCAAATGGGACGATATGAAAAATTAATTTTTCGCGTCGAAAATTGTTTGGCAATCCGAAC
Organism: Aegilops speltoides; assembly: GCA_021437245.1. NCBI lineage: Eukaryota > Viridiplantae > Streptophyta > Magnoliopsida > Poales > Poaceae > Aegilops > Aegilops speltoides. The sequence continues at coordinate 60,380,896 of CM038141.1, read as the reverse complement.
ACGACTTGTAGTAATATAGAGCATGTGCACATGGCGAAGGGCTGGCGCCACTCCTTTGAAGGAAGTGCGGCTGTGTTAATTTTGGTAGGGTTCATCCTCATCCTACGGATTGTGTTTGAATATAGCAGGTTTAAGTCACCGCCTCCATCCATTAGGACGTTAGTAAATTGTAATCCGCCTATTATGGGATTCAATATCGTGAGTCCGCCCCGCATTTCAACACTTCGAATAGTCCAGTGGTCGAAAGTGATTGGTTTTGATATCCAATCTCTACGGTCTCTGCTGGGTTGGACCGCGTAAGCTCTTTTTAGAAAGTGTTGCACTATTTTTCCGTATTATCACATGAAGTGAGTTTATCGCTTTGACTCCTTGTGGCAAAGTCTTTTGTTTTCCGTGCTCGCTGGTGGGGTTTATCTTCTTCGCTGACGCGCCGAGCCCCTTGTGTTCGGCATTTAGTCGGCCGGACTGTTTAAAACCCAACAATCCTCGTGGGTGTGGTTTGCGTGCCTTCCGGGGTACTGTGGATTTGGTATATCCGACCCAAAATTTTGTTTGTTGGACAATTCTTCACCGTCATCCTTAAGAGGCTGTGTTTTATTATTGGGCCATGAGCTTTTGAATCCGGCGCTGACCGCCGCGCTTTTGGCTTTTTCTTTACTCGGCGCCGCTTTTTTCGCGCCGTGATTTTCCGCTTCCATCTCTTATCTCGATGTACCGGTCGCTGGTGCTGCATCGCTAACTAGTTATCCTCGCCCGCATGTAAGCGGTCATGAGGTTTGTTAGTGCGACATTGTCCTCGGTTTTCTTGACCGAGGTGCAAGCAGCCATTCATCTCGACATTGTGCTTGAAAGCTGCTAAGGCTTCGCATCCGGACAATGACTATTTGGTTCTTTTTCATAAGGAACCTGTTCCTGCATTTCCGCTACCGACTCTCCGGGCTGTTGAGTTATATGACTTAGATCATCTCGTGATCCGGAGGACGGACATAAGTCCCTTGAAAATTTGTTCTAAACGCGTCCTCGAGCTCTTCCCAACTTCCAACAAGTGTTTTCATGAGGCTTTTAAGCCAATGACGGGCTGGCCCTTTGAGCTTGAGGGGTAGGTATTTTATGGCGTGAGATCGCCTCCTCCGCCATATGTATATGTAGTATATAATCTTCTATCCGCATCTGTGGTCTGTTGTTCCATCGTAGGCCTCTATGTTTATGGGTTTAAATCCTGCTGGGAATTCGTGGTCCAAGACCTCATCGGTGAAACATAGTGGGTGTGCGGCGCTCAGATTTGTGTGTGCCGCTATCGCCGGACACTTGACGTGTTGCCTTGCTTCCTGGGGCCTTCTCCTTTGGCTCGTAGATGGATCTGGCTGGGCCATCTATCCTTCCAAGTTCGTTGGTTGGTTTATGTGTGGCGCCATTGTCAGAATTTGGCCTATCATCTCGCCGTCTATCCAACCAGGCAGCCCTTTATTTTTAGACGGTGGGGCTCTATGGCCTCCTCGTCAATTCTCGTAGCAGCTTGCGCCGGGTAGCTCTTTGATTGGTGGCCATTGCCGCATTTATCTGCGGTTTTGAGCACTTTGCTCCATCTCATTACGAGTGTGTCTTCCGCTGTTTTGAGCCTCCGCTTTTCCTTCTTCAGCTTTTTGCAGATCGACGAAGTCTTTTCCGAAGGTTCTTGCTCTCCGGCGGTGTGTCGGCGTGAGGCCATCCGGACTATTGTTTTCACCTGGCTCGACTGATTATCGACTCGCCATGGTCGGACGGTTGCTTATCTGCGTGTTCGTCGTCCGCTTGTGAGCCCTGCCAGATTGCGGGCTCTTTGGGAGCGTTGTTGTCGAGGTGGGACTTAGGACGGCGCTGCGCCGCCGCTTTTGGTCGCTTATCGGCGGGTCATCTTCGCCGCCCGCTGGTCCTTGTTATCGCCTCCTTTGCGGTGTCTACCATATATATGTCATGTGACGAGGTAGTCCTCCCGCGCCTTATAGGCTCGTTTCTTGTTCGTCTCCAAAGATTGTCGCTCATTCCGCGCTGTCTTCGGAGTCAAAGTCTAGCTTGTCGGTTAGATCGCCGACAATGGCTACAAAGTGGGTGGTGGGTGGGCTCAATTTCTTCGTCGTCCGCACTTAACCATCCCGCCATAGTCCGCCAAGACTCTCCCGATAACGAGAGATGCTTTAGTGATTCAAGATATCGCCGAAAGGCGTAGTATTGGAGGATGTCCACGGCGGTGAATTTATAACCGCGCCCAATCCGGATCGATTGGTAGGGCGCGGAGGTTCAAGTCCGCAAGGAGTCCGCGCGGAATCACGAAGTTTCATGGGGACAAGATTGGTGTTCGCCCATCGCCGCGGATGTTGAAGCCCTGTGTGGCGGCGTTTATCCACCGCCCTCGATCCGGGCGATCGGCTCCGGCTAATGGCCAAAGCAGATCCGCAGCGCCACCAAGGCACTATTCGGCGGCAGAGCTAGGTCATGCCCATCGCCACAAAGGCGGCGCTTTTCGGCTGTGGCTCGAGTCCGTAGAAGATCAAGTCTCCGCGACATCGGCCGTGAAGTTTGTTTCCAAATCGACCGACGCCAGGGGCGAGCTTCGATCCGCTCCAGATGGCCAAGTGAATTGGCCCGAGGGCAAAGCCGCTGAATATGACGATCTGTCCGGGAGAAAAGTTCACTCGACAGCGTTGCTGGTTGAAGATGCCATCAAGTTTATCGGTGACGACATAGAGGAACTCTCAATGAAAGCACCAATGTCGTGTCAAACCGCGGATCTCGGTAGGGGTCCCGAATCAAGGCCGAGGCGGATGGTAACAAGAGACGAGGGGCACGATGTTTTTACCAGTTCGGGCCCTCTCGATGGAGGTAAAACCCACGCCCCGCTTGATTAATATTGATGATATGGGTATTACAAGAGTGGATCTACCACGAGATCAAGGAGGCTAAACCCTAGAAGCTAGCCTATGGTATGATTGTTGTAATGTATCTTGCCCTACGGACTAAAGCCTTCCGGTTTATATAGACACCGGAGGAGGCTAGGGTTACACAGAGTTGGTTACAATGGTAGGAGATCTACATATCCGTATTGCCAAGCTTGCCTTCCACGCCAAGGAAAGTCCCATCCGGACACGGGACGGAGTCTGCAATCTTGTATCTTCGTAGTCTTTGAGTCCGGCGGATATTGATAGTCCGGCTGTCCGGACACCCCCTAGTCCAGGACTCCCTCTTGGAGCTTCTAGGACAATGACCTAAAGAAAAAAATGAATGTGTCCGGTGGATAGAATGCCGAGGGAGGGGGAGGGCGAGGAGGGCGTGTGCATGCACGAGAGTAAGTTAGTGGTAGCTACAAAGGTTAGAGGATTGTGTGGGTGTAAGAGACTAACAAAGATCAGAATTTGATATGAAAGCGGATTCATATATTTGAATAGGAGATCATAGTGTTTTAAACATTGCATGCATGAATATAGCGGTCATACACGTGCTGTGCACATATTATACCATAATGTGATAATGCATGGCGTTTGCAACTCACAGCTAAATGCCGAACAATATAAACCATACTATACATCAAACAATCTCACATTTTATTTGAATTTGCGATAATGTGCGGCGTTTGCAGCTTACAACTAAATATCGAGCAATCTAATCAATACTATATATTGAACATTCTCACATTTCATTTGAATTTGTGGTAATGTGTGGTGTTTGCAACTCACATCTAAATATTTGTAGGCGTAGGGGGCGGGGCACCATACATAATGTGATAAACACATTATACATCTGAGACATGGTTTAGATTATGAAGATCTAGCTAGAGCTAAAAATGTAATGTGATTTGAAATCAAAGTAAAGTGGATTCAAAATATCTAGTTCGAGTTCATATAGTACACATAGTTCATATGTAACTCGAGACTAATCCTGCTGTGTGTTGTGAAGATAATACACAAACGATGATTTAACTTGACAATAATGATGATTGTAGATCTTATTAAAACAGGGAAATGAATTCAAATGCTTTGACTTCACGACAATCATTACTAATTCATAGTTTTGAATGACATTTGTAGTGCGCATTGATTTGGTACAGTACACATTAGGCTTGTCCGGAAATTTCAACCCGCTCCTTGTTAGCCCGAAAAATTTAAGATATATCTTTGTCTCGTTGTGCTCCGACAACTCCCTCCATCTCAACCCGCGCCTTGCTATTCTGAAATTACAACGCGTGCGAAAACTCCCACCTCCTGCGACATCCCGACACGCGAAATGCCCGTGGTACCCCTGAACCAAAAGAACCGCCTCAAATCGGTGGGGGGTACTTTCGTAACTTACCCCACATTTCGGACAAGCGCGTCTCTAAGCCATGGTTCCCCACTACCATCCCATCCGCCCACCCATTCGTACCCCGAGGCCGCGAAAACCCGCGATGAAACCCCACACCTTGCTCCGTCCCGCCACCCAGCCGGAGCCTCTTCTCGGACGACATCGTCCGTAGCAACACCTCGACGTCCCTCATCCACCGTACCGGATGAGGATCCGTCGTCGATCTCATCATCTCACCGGTTCAGCGACCCCGTCCTCCACCTCCAAGGAGCTTCCCCGACGTTCCCCTCGTCTTTCACGCCACCTCAATTCCCACACCACCGTCTTCACCTGCACCACCGGAAGAGCATCATCATCACCGATTCCTCGGATCAAGCTGCGGCCTAATCGGTGCCACCAAATAGGTTGTACACTAATCGCCACAGTTTCTTCTTGATTCGATTTCACGGTGCTGCCGGCGCTCGGTCCCGAGCCGACACGGCGCGGCTCAATCCACGGAGGCGTCGCCGGCCACTTCCTCCATGGTGTCGCTCCCTCGTCGGCGACGTCCACATCAGTAGGAGCTGCTGCTGCTTTAGCTCTCGCTCGCGCTGCTGCTCTGCTCTTGCTCTCGGTCCCCTGCCTGGTCTGCTCTTGCTTGCGCTGCTGCTCTCGCTCTTGCCCTTGCTTGCGATGCTGCTCTGATTTGGCTACACTTCAGTCGACTGAATCGACTTTTGGGTCAGTCAATTTTCAAGGGGTGGGCTCGCCGGGGTTTAGGAAGAACCAGCCACAGCGGGGAGGGGGCTTGCCAGAGAGTTACCCCACTATCTATCTTAGGGTTCAGGATGGGGGCGGTGGTCGCCGGCGTTGGTGGGGCGGTGGCGTGGGGATCGCGGAGAAAAGCTCGCACGGGGAGCCTAGAGGATGTCCGGGCGGCGGCATCGACGGTGGGGAGGTGTTTCGGTGGCGGGCGGCTGCCCGCCGGCATGGGGGCTGCTGTTTGGCCGGTGGTGGCTGGCGGCTCAGGGGGGTGGAGGTTGAAGATGAACCGTAGGCCCTTGATGTCGTATCCAACGGCTGCAAAGTCGACTAACCAGAGATGAAAAAGTCACGACCGACGTAGCCTCACCTTGCTAGTGCGTTCGGCCGACAAAGAAAATTCAGTTTCAACAGCAAAATTCAGTTTCTACAGTTAAGTTCAGTTTCGACACTTAAGTTCAGTTTCGATAGTTACGTTCAGAGATGAGCGGCTGATGTATTTTAAATCTAGCACTTTGTGTTTATGTATTTTAAGTCATGTATTGGAGATGCTAATAGAATTCCACTCAGGTTAACATTGTTTGTTGTCTCTCTTGTCCTGCTTCAGCCTCGGCGTCGTACAACTCACCGGAGCTGCTCCAATGACGAAACCCTCCATCACAGCGGAGCAGTACCTTGGGCTCCATCTCCAGACGCCTAAGATCTTCTTCCCCTCCTCCGACAGCAAATTCAGCCGGAGCATCCTCACCGGCCAACCCAATCATGCTGAGATCGACATGGCTTCGCCAAAGAGGTTGTACACTTGTTGCATCTCTTTTTTACTCTACATGTTATATATATTGTCCACTGAGCACACAGATTTGTTCCTTTAGTGTCTCCTTGAAAGAAAAAACGTAGGAATTTTAATTTCACTTGTCCTCCTTTTCAAATTCCTATTCATGAAGCACAAGACTAAGAGATAGTAGCATAATAGCATTATAACTGTATGTTTTCTTGTGGTTTGACTTAATCTCACCATGCTTCTTTGCATCCTGTGATCTTCCAATTGTTGTGAATCAAACACCCAGATTCAGAAATCCTGTGTTTTTAAATTCTCTGTTTTGCACGTGCATTCCTATCCTATTCCTGTCTATTTCCTATCCCTACATTGTTGGAATCCACCAATTCAAATGAGCCCTTACAGAATTACTTCTCTTACAAATAGTTGTCAAAGAAAACCTTGCGTGGTTTGTCCCGCTCCTGCTACACCGTCGTCTACCCCAGCTCAGCTGCTCCAACGACAGAAGGGTCCAGCACAGCAGGGATCCGGCCTCCAGACTGTCTTTCGCCACCTCGGATCTTCTTCCTCGCCACTGGCAGCCATGAAAACTGCATTACCAACATCAGCCGAGCAGATGACCTCAAGGACTACACGGGTCCGCAAGAGAGGTCGCACTCTTTTGTGTCTGCTTACGTTATGCATCGCTTAATATTACATGCTACTTTATCGTCCTATTCACCGATTAGACTCTGAGTCAGCCCCAAACTAATGGTCAAACTTGAGTTTTTAAATGGTTGTGGGGTACATATCGGGGCCGCTATCAATAGTATCTATCTACTATCAGGTTAATCTCCGGTGTCTACTATGAGTTTCATGTTGGGTGGGAAACAAACAGTAAAGAAGCCATTATCTATATTTTTTAACTGAAGCCATTATCTACCTACTATTATTGCATTTGGGTCTATCCACAGGTTGCAACCATCACTCTGGATTTCTGCATGCACTCCTTACATAATCTCACTATGTTTTATTCCTATGCATGGCAGTTATTGTAAACAATGGAACTGAACATGTGGAGCAAAAGAGACGAGGCTTGCGTGGCAATATAATTTCATGCAGACATTGCTCCATGGTAGGCACAAAGGCAGCCCCCCTCCATGCATTTCGCATTGTAATCGAGAGGAAGATATCTGTTCTGAGGGGGATTCAGAAGGAGAAGATAACACCTATTTACCCCCCGAGGTCTTCGCTCTAACTTGTCATCCTGATGTTGGTTATATCATGCATATGGTGTTTTGCATTGCTTACTTTATACATCAAATATGTCATCTGCTTAGTTTAGACATCCTTTGTGCGAAAGCCATCTGTTGAGTTCATTCATCGTTTATGTGAATTATGCAACACCATGTTGTTTAGCCAGGCATCATATATGTGAATTTTGCAATGCCATCCTACTTAGCCAGTCATCTTATATGTATATTATATCAGGCCATCCTTTTTTTTTGTTACATATTACATTTGTCAACAATGTTAGTACATTCAACTGCTCTTCGTGTGCATCAGCCATTTGACACGGTGATGGCAAATTCGAGTGAAAACAAGGTCTTCGAGCAGACTATGCTATCTGACGAAGCGCATATCTCGCTGGTTACGGATAGCTCCTCAGAGGAGGATTCAGAGACAGATGACCAGTCCTATTCCCCGAGGTGTATGCTCAAACTTGGCAGGTTATGTTTCTCATATCGTGCGTATGGTGTCTCACATTGCTATGTCATTTGATTAGTTTAGACATGCTTTGTGTGAATGCCACCGCCCAAAGGTCTAATTACCATATATGTGAATTATGCATTGCCATCTTGTTGCAAGACATTATATATGTGAATTATACAATGCTATCTTGTTGCAAAGGCATTATATATGTGAATTATGCAATGCCATGCTGTTTAGCCAATCATCATGTATGTGAATTATATCATGCTATCATTTTTTTGTATTACGTGTTCCATTTGTCGACAACGTTTGTATATTCAACAACACTTCCTGTGCATCAGCCATTTGAAGCGGTGATGGAAGTATCCTAGAGTGAAAACAAGGTATTCAGAGCAGACAATGCTACCTGCTGAAGCAGACATCTTGCTGGTTACAGAGAGCTCCTCAGAGGAGGATTAAGAGACTGATGACCAGTCCTATTTCCCCCCCAGAGGTCTATGCTCAAACTTGGTAGGGTTATATTACCCATGTCATGCATGTTGTTTTGCATTGCTTAGTTTTACATCATATATGGATCGCCATCTACTTACTTGCTTACTATATAAATCATATATTTGAATTATATCATGCCATCATGTTTATATAGTACATACACATCATCTATCATAATTATGGCATGGCAACCCATTTAATAAAGACATCATATAGTTATATCATCTCATCTTGTTTAGTGTTTACAGTCATCATATTGAGAATTATGGCATTCTATCCATGAATGTATGTGAATTATGGCATGCCAACCTATTTAATAAACACATTATATAGTTATGTCATGTCATCCTGTTTACATAGTCTCATATTTTGAACTAGGTCTTTCCATCTTTTTTAGTTAGCCATCATAATGTGAAATTGTGTCATGCTATCCTATTTAGTTAGCCATCATATATGTGAAATTGTGTCATTTTATCCTGTCTGGTTAGACAACATAAATATGAATTATTTCATGCCCTCTTTTATTCCCCACTATCCATTGCACCTGTCTATCATACAACGTCTATACTTTCAATTACTTTTCTTGTTTATCAGCCATTTGAATTGGAGAGCGTGATGGCAGTATCTAATGGAGTAACAACACGATCTTCATAAAAGATGGTGCTACCAGTTGATGCAGATAGAACTACGGTTGTACTTGCCCAAGGACCAGATCCACCACACATAATCCAGACTCTCGCAGATTGTACCCCTACCCAGTTAGATAGAGAACAAGCTACACCCCTTCTAACCCCAACCCCGGAAGATAGTAACCCAGTTCCAGTTGACATAGCACCGTTTCCACCACAAACCACCCAAACATGAGCAGTTAGTAAGGGAACTGCAGTGCCCAAAGCACGAGGACCACCACTCCAAATCCCAACTCAACGCTTAAAGGAGAAGAAGATGTGTTCTCAGGTCAGGTTCTGTAGCTATGGTTCATACTCCTTTGCTCTTGCATTACTGTATTTACACATACCAACTATTTTCAAATTTGAAGGATGGATTTGAAACTCCAATGGCGCAACAGGTATGTTTTAAACATGTTTCTTTAACTGGTTTGCTATTGTAACCTGCTCTATGTTGATTTTAGTTTCAATTGAATAAACAGTTATGTTCTCATGTCATGCACATTACAAGTGTTGTTATTGCTCTATAGTTACCCACACTTATATTCTGTCTATTCTGCTTTGTCTTGAACAAATATTATTTGAACTGTGTCTCTATCTTGATTTGGCAACAAAAACAAGAATGATATAGACCATAAAGTGACCATGGTACATAGATATATGTTTGTTTCATGCCATTATCTTGTCCACTTTGCTACTGAACTCATTTACCAAAATGAGTTTCATATACAACATGGTAAACATGTAATGTGTCTGCTTGTTTCTCTTTTAGAATGCGGACTAAATATTGGAGAACAGTACCGCGTTATCCAATGGTAAAGGAAGTAATGCAGATAAGGATCGAGATAGTGAGACATCCTTGTTGGTCTCCAAGAAAGCATATAAAAACTATCTTGACGACAGTGAGGGAACCCAAAAGTCCTGTCTTGATGTAGTGTTCGAAAGTTATCGCCACTACTATCGCACAAGCTCTTCGAACTCATTGCTCAATCAGTTCATCTTCTTGAGTCTCAACTTCAAGTTGAAAGACATCGATCGATGTGTCATGACAGATGTCAACGACCGAGGAAGTCCCGCAGAATTCGGATGCATATTTTCTAGTGCAACAACAAAGTTACCGGAGGATTTAAGCGCCAAACAAGAGAAAGTTAATAAGCTTGCTAAGCATCTTACCAGCATTATGGGTACCTAGGATATTGTTTCTTGAGATCTTCTGAAGTGGTTTTAGTTATGGATTTGTTTTGTTGCGGCGTTTATTTGCGCTGGTCGCCAACTTTGACAACCAGTGTATATGATATGCTGATTTGTTCCCTATATTTGCATTGGTGGCGAACTTTGATGCCCAGTGGATGTAATATGTGTAACAGCCGTGATAGCCTATCATAAGTTGCTTGCTTATTTATTTCCTTGTTGTCTTGTTTACTTGTTTGCTTGTAGTCAGTGCAGTTCTTTTTAAAACTAGGCCACAATAACCATGGGCTAATATTTACTGTAGTGACACTGGGCCTCCTACGGGCCGTAGAAACAGTAGGCCTTCTACGGGCCGTAGAAACAATGGGCCTTCTACGGGCCGTATCGTCAATGGGCCTTATACGGCCCGTATGACCATAACGGGCCATCGTTAATAGGCCGTATTGGATGACGCTATGAAAAAGGCCCAAGGTATTAACGGACCACAAACGGGCCGATGTAACCACGGGCTGAATTTGGCCCACAAGCAGAAAATGACAGTAACGGGCCGTAAGTAAACGAATGCTAGAAATGAGCCCAAGAATAAATGGGCTCTGAGAAGGTCGAAAGATAACCTTTACTGGAAATGGCCCAACTGAATAACGGGCTCTTAATGGGTATAAAGTGATATACTGTTCATTACGGGCCAGTTTCACCATGGGCCGTTAATGGGTGTAAAGTGATACACTGTTCATTGCGGGCCAGTGTCACCACGGGCCGTTAATAGGCCAAGAGTTACATAGGGCCTCATATGGGTCGAAAGACGTCATGGGCCAGAAGTGAAAACTGGCTGGAATCATATTGGATGGCCCAGATGACGCTACTGGGCCTAATTCGAATAGGGTGTCACGGGCCTTGGGTTAGCGGGCTGTAAATGGGCTATATGCGAACAGGCCGTTAACAAGCTTTCCATGGGCCGGACCGCCACCTTTTGTCCAAGTCAAACGGGCCGGCCTTTTCACAGGAACGGGCCTATGTTTGGCCGTGCCACGTGTCGACGTATCATAGGCGCCTTCTGTCCAATGAGTGGATGACATCTGTCCCAACGGTGAGCAGACACGTGTTTCCTCCAGCCAATGATGATTTTACACGTGGAAAATCCCCATTGGTCGGGGCTGTTAACGGGTTATTGGATCCAAAACACGACCCGATAGCTTAACGGCGTTCGTTATAAAGGATGCCACGTGTCGGTCACCCTTGACGAAAGCACTTCTGTGACGCGCGATTTATCATCATGGAAGTGGACACTTCCGTGATGATAATTTTGGTAATGTCATGGAACACTTCTACGACAGCACAGGTATGACTATCTTGATTCTGTCATAAATTTGGCATGGATGTACATGCTTGACAAAAAATGCGACCTACTATGACAAACACGTATCATCACAGAAGTGTATTTTTTTTGTAGTGGCGGCGAGCTTCATGCTGCTGTGTCTTCAAAAGAAAGTGCAGATCCGAATAAGCAAGAGGGCGTGAAAATTTTACTTTCCAGACTGCTCGGCGGATTTTTGGTGTTGGCACAGGATCTGAGTCGGAAGAAAGAACAATTACCTCTACATCACCAGCACGGCTAGCTTCTGCGTCATCCTGATAATGATCATTGTTAATGAGGTGTATGAGAAAGGAACCAAGAGAGTCAAGGTCTACCTCTGATTCTAGATTATCAAGTTCTTCCTCATTTGGCAGGTCAAGGGACTCGGGGGTTCTCTTCTTCTTGGGTTTATTTGTAACTTTGGTCTTGATGCGAGGCGCTCTCATGGGATTATCCTACGGCTTCACCGATTTATCCTGTGATTTCCTCTTCCAGAACGGATCATCACCCTGCATAGATAGACAACAAGTTATAAAGGAATGTTTTAGAGGGGATGGATTAAGAAAAAAAATGATGCAATTGAGGGACTCCTGGATTAAAGGGTCCCCGGACAGCCGGACTATGTAATTTGGCCGGACTGTTGGACTATGAAGATACAAGATTGAAGACTTCGTCCCGTGTCCGGATGGGACTCTCCTTTGCATGGATGGCAAGCTTGGCAATTCAATATGTAGATCTCCTTCTCAGAATCGACACTGTAATTTTAGCCCCTCCGGTTTATATATAAACCGGAGGGTTTAGTCCGTAGAACAACAACAAGCATAATCATAGGCTAGCTTCTAGGGTTTAGCCTCTACGATCTCGTGGTAGATCAACTCTGGTAATACTGATATCATCAATATCAATCAAGCAGGAAATAGGGTATTACCTTCATCGAGAGGGCCTGAACCTGGGTAAAACATCGTGTCCCCTGCCTCCTGTTACCAATAGCCTTAGACGCACAGTTCAGGACCCCCTACCCGAGATCCTCCGATTTTGACACCGACATTGGTGCTTTCATTGAGAGTTCCACTATGCCGTCGCGATAAGGCTTGATGGCTCCTTCAATCATCTTCATGACGCAGTCCAGGGGGAGGTTTTCCTTCCCGGACAGATCTTATTATTTGATGGCTTCGTACTGCGGGCCAACTCGCTGGGCCACCTAGAGCAGATCATAGCTACGCCCCTGGCCATCAGGTCAGGTTTGGATGCTTGAACAATACTGCTGATATCCGTGGAGACTTGATCTTCAATGGATTCGAGCCCATGTCAGGTATGCCGAACAATCATGATGAGCATGACTTAGATCTGCCATCAGACAGTGTTCGTGAGATCGTACCTGCGGCGGCCCCGGGAATCAATCCGGAGCGGATCGCGTCCTCCGAGGACGGGTGGATAGACCCCGCCATGGAGGCCGAGCACTCATCAGAGTTGGAGCCGAACACTGAAGCCACCTCCTGTGGGGATGGTAGCCTCGGATCCTCGGACTTGTCTCCGCCATGTGATCTGAACGCAGACGTCCGCGCCTATCGAATCTGATTGGGCACCACCATGGAGTTCACCTCCGCGAATATTTTTTAGCACTCGCCCTTGGGTGATGTGCTAAATTCATTAAGGTCTCTTTCCTTGTCAGGAGATTCTTGGCCGAACTATGTCCGGCTCGAGTGGGAAGCAGACGACGAAGAAATTCGTCCCCCACCCACCACCCACTTAATAGCCACTATCAATGACTTAACCAACGTGCTTGACTTCAACTCCGAAGACATCAACGGTATGGACGACAATGCAGGAGAAAAAGAGGAACCACCGCCTATAGGGCGCTGGACAACCACGTCATCATACGATATATATATGGTGGACACCCCCAAAGAATGCAATGGCGATGAGGCAAAGGAAGATAACCCCGTGGAGAAGCAATCTAGGCACCTGCGTCATAGGCGCCGCTCCAAGACCTGCCATAGCAAAAATAGTGATACTGGCACAAGAGACAACAATCCGGATGGTGCTGAAGACGAAAACAATCCCGCCGACCCAGGCTTCGAGCAGGCCGAGCAAGGGGATGGGCAAGCTAGCCCTAAGGAACAGGCAACAGATGCAGAATCAGAGGATGATAACTACATGCCTCTCTCCGGAGACGAAGTGAGCCTTGTCAACAAAGAATTCATCGTGCCTGAGGATCCCGTTGAGCAGGAGCGCTTCAATCGCCGGCTTATAGCCACTGAAAAAAGCCTGAAGAAAAAGCAGCAATAGCTCCAAGCTGATCAAGATCTGCTAACTGATACATGGACCGAGGTCCTGGCTGCCGAGGAATACGGACTCGAGTGCCCTACCAAAAGTTACCCAAAGCGCAGGTTGCTACCTCAACTCGAGGAGGAGGCGTCAAAGCCCACACTACCAGCGCATGATGCGGCTGACCGGCCACCCAGTGGCCGAGACAAAGCGGCATACCAGCCCGAAGTCCAGACCGCACCCCGTCGCCAATAAAACGATAATACTAAGGCCCAGGGCTACACGAAGGACCTGCGAGATGTATTAGAAAACAAAGTAGGACAGTTAAGATCGATCTACGGATCACGGGGGCGAGCCACAACACGTGACGATGATTGTCACGCCGGATACAATAAACCAAAATCCGTCCGGGCCAAATATAACAGACCAGATTCATTTGAACTACATCGGGATGTAGCCCGGCGTAGAGGTGCCGCATACCCCCTATGCTTCACTAATGAAGTTATGGATCATGTATTCCCAGAAGGGTTTAAACCCGTAAATATTGAATCATATGATGGCACAACAGACCCCGCGGTATGGATTGAAGATTTTCTCCTCCACATTCACATGGCCCGCGGCGATGACTTACATGCGATAAATTACCTACCACTTAAGCTCAATAGACCGGCTCGACATTGGCAGAATAGCTTGCCAGCAAGCTCCATTGGTAGTTGGGAGGACCTGGAAGATGCATTCCTCGACAACTTCCAGGGCACTTATGTGCGACCACCGGATGCTGATGACTTAAGTCACATAACTCAACAACCCAGAGAGTCAGCCAGGAAATTCTGGACTCGGTTCCTAACTAAAAAGAACCAAATTGTCGACTGTCCGGATGCCGAAGCCTTAGCAGCCTTCAAGCATAACATCCGTGATGAATAGCTCTCCCAACACCTCGGCCAAGAGAATCCAAAGTCCATGGCAGCCCTCACGACACTCATGACCCTCTTTTGCATGGGCGAGGACAGCTGGCTGGCTCGTAGCAACATCACACCCAAAAACTCAGGCGATTCAGACGCCAGGTATAGCAACGGCAAGCCACGACGAAATAGACACAAGCGTCACAACACTGGAAACAACGCCGAAGACACGGCAGTCAATGCCGGATTCAAAGGCTCCAAATCCGGATAGCGGAAAAAGCAATTCAAAAGAAACAATACGGGCGCGTCCAGTTTGGACCGCATACTTGATCGCTCATGTCAGATTCACGACACCCCCAATAAACAAGCCAACCACACCAACAGAGAATGCTGGGTGTTTAAACAGGCCAACAAATTGAATGAAGAAAACAAGGAAAAGAGGTTGCATAGCGATGATGACGAGGAGCCCCGGCCACCGAACACAGGAGGACAGAAGAAATTCCCTCCCCAAGTGAAAACAGTGAACATGATTTACGCAACCCATATTCCAAAGCAGGAACAGAAGCGTGCACTAAGGGACGTCTATGCGATGGAGCCAGTCGCCCCAAAGTTCAACCCATGGTCCTCTTGTCCGATCACTTTCAATCGTAGGGACCATCCTAACAGTATCCGTCATGGAGGTTCGGCCGCATTGGTCCTAGACCCCATCATCGACGGATTCCATCTCACACGAGTCCTCATGGACGGTGGCAGCAGCCCGAACCTGCTCTATCAAGATAAAAGTGCGCAAAATGGGCACTGACCCCTCAAGGATCAAGCCCACAAAAACCACCTTCAAGGGTGTCATACCCGGTGTGGAGGCCTGTTGTACGGGCTCAATCACACTAGAAGTGGTCTTCGGATCTCCGTATCTACTACCACTATAAAAGAAAGAGAAGGGCAGATCCAAACAATCTCACCCATCGATCATCAAGATCTAATGGTCTTTAATCATTTTGTGTTTAACGCTACCAACCACGCAACAAGCCAAATCGATCGCTAATCGCCCAAGACTAAAAGTCGCCCTGCATTAAAAAGAAAACGCGCCCCACGACTTCAAGATGACTCCTCCTCCTCAAGACGACTCGGCCGCACACAAGGCTGCCGCCGCCTCCCAGCAGGGACGAGCCGCCTGTCCTCCTCAAGGCCAAGGCCAAGCTCCGTTCGCCTCCCGCACGAGACGCCCGCCCGTCCTCCTCCAAGGCCGCGCGCGCTCGTTCGCCTCACAGCACGAGCCGCCTGTCCTCCTCTCAAGGGCGCGTTCGCCTCCCCGCCCGGCACGAAGCCGCCTGTCCTCCTCTCGCGCACACAAGGCCAAGGGCCGCTGATGGGTGACCTGTGGCTGCGGACACGGGAGGGGGAGAAGGGCCTGGGAGACGACCGCCGGCGAGGGTGTCGCCTAGGAGCGGCGGGGCAGGGGGTCGCTGATGATGCGACGTGGTCTGCACTCTGCAGACACGGGAGGGGGAGAAGGGCCCCGGAGACACAACGGGAACCACGAGATTGAGATGGACCTGACCATACTCGTCAGCGACTGCCTCGAGTGCTGCGGCGGCGGAGACCCTGGCTCCCGGACCTCGCCCACTTCACAGACAAGATCACGGTATGTTCCTGCCCCGCGCTTTTTTTCGCTCAGCTCTGCTTATGGAATTGTACGCTTCGCTCGGGACCCGACTTCCCCCAAAATTTGTTCGTCATGTTGGTTAGCTGGATGGCTGCTACCGTATGAAACTGCCCTTTCGCGCTTCCCAACCTTTGATAAGTTCAGGTTGTAGGAACATTTCTGGAATCACATGTATATCGGCCGCTTCCAAATGAATTTGTCGTTAGTAATACATTTTTGGTAGCAGTTGCTTCCAAGTGAATTGTCGTTAGTATTCCCGATGATGTTCCTAGCTTCTTCTCGCTCTGAATTTACTCCTTAAAACTACCGCCTAAGATAACATGGATAGCAATTTTGATATGTATCGCATGTTTGATCTAAATTGACTATAGGACTGTAGTGCAAAACAAAAATCTACATACATTGCTGGCATTCTAAAGACCATTTTTCGTGCTTTTAGCCTAGCTCAGGTTAAAATAAAACATCAGCGTAAGGCACGATTGGTTCCCTTCTGTAATTTAATCATGAGCGAGCTGATTTGTAATCAACCGTGCCATGTATAAAAGGCCCTTATCAAGCCTGGTTCAGAGAAAGGCACTGTGCTATTTGTTTTGCTCATTAGTTTTATCCAAAATAATAACCGGATAGCTCAACTTGGTGTGTTGTTGTATGTCAAGTCGGTATTCTGCGATTCTGCATGTTCATTTTAGATGTAC
Source organism: Aegilops speltoides (assembly GCA_021437245.1). Taxonomy (NCBI): domain Eukaryota; kingdom Viridiplantae; phylum Streptophyta; class Magnoliopsida; order Poales; family Poaceae; genus Aegilops; species Aegilops speltoides. Next base: position 60,364,138 of record CM038141.1, on the reverse strand, counting down.
AAGCAAGCAGGAGATGAGAAAGAAAACAAGGTGCCCTCCGCTGATCACTCCCTCTTGTCCTCGATCCACCGGATGGGCTCCAGATTTTGTAAAGGTCAATGTATCGGCAGCTGCATCCGCCATCTACTCTTGAAGCTCCCGAGGTACTCGACATATGACTTGGCTGTCTACGTGTCCAAATGGCAGGGCTTCGACAAGATGCCCGAGGTAACCCACCAGCCCAAGGCTTAGCTACTTATTTTGTTCGATTTTCTAGAGTGTTCTGTGGATGAGTTATTTGTTGTTTTGCCAACCGGTGATCATGAGAACATTGAATATTATCGACTTGAATCATCTTATGGTCTTCCTATACATGTAACTTGATCATGGTAAGCTAGCTGTACCAAGACCGATCACTTCCTTGAGATTCCTCCGCGATCTCCTTGTGAAATAATTGTTGGTGATGTCCCTTGTTCATATTATGTTCCTTGTGGAAATTTTTGTTGCAAACTCAAGGATAGATGACAACAGGACAGGAACCAAAATATATTGACACCTAGCTTTGTTTTTGCTGAGTGACATGTTCAATAGCAGCTTAATTGGACAAATTTAACACAGTTGTATGTGTAGTGCTTTTCTACCGACCATATTCTATTGAAAGTCTGACTCCTCCCTTAAGATTTAGGTTGGAAATATGCTGGATTAATAGTGGAAGATACTTCTTGCTTTGGTGATTTTGTGAAGTACATGATTTTGGTTTATCACTATCCGCACTAATCTATGTAACTATTGCTTGAGATTTGCCTAAAGTACATGAATTTAGTATCGGTTTACATAATATATACACATGTCAAGTTGTCTACAGGAGAAAATCAATCCAAGAGAAGCATTGTCATTGCTATTCCTACAAGTTACTTGAGAAAAATGCCCTAGAGACATGTTTTAAGAAGCGTAAAGAAGCTTTCTTTCTATAATTGCAGAAATCCATGGAATCCTTGTGGTAGTTATTTCTCCGGTATGGCAAAAGTCATGGAGTCTTTACTATTTGTAAATGTAAGTGCACACCCAAGTGCATCAATCTCAAGAGGCTTTCAATTATAACTCATTCAAAATTCTGCAAAATTCATTTCTTGGTCTTTGCATGACAACCTCTGCATCATACACAAGGTGCTCACTAGAATGCATCATGCAGTGACTCCTATAAGGAAGGAATGGAACAATTATTGATGTTTCACTTTTTATCTGTGTTTGTACTTTGCTTTGTCCTAGGAAAATTGTCTTAGGATCATCACTTTTACAAGACACATCATCATGAAACTATTCTCCTCCTCTGTTGAAGTCCATGCATATCATGACATGCATTGAGGACTTAAATTTTATTTTTGTTATTGTTTACATTACTTCCTAATTAAATCCGCTAAACGGTTGTAAAATGAAGCTCTCAGCAAGTATTATATTTTCCGCTGAATATACTACTTTGAAAGTTTAGGTTCCACAAGAATGTTGCTGATGATAGATTAGTGCAATATATTCTTATAAGGTTAAGTGCCCTCCTTAGATCTATGGGCTTTAGTAATAGGCGCCACCACCTGTTTGAGTTATCATATGTACGATCTCTTACTTTTTCAAAAGATGAGCAATTAGTTCAGATCATACTACTTTGCATTACAGCTTTCTATGTATACTTCGACAGCAGTGTGTTTGTAACTACAATATGCAGCCCCATTGCACCGTAGTTCCATTCCGGAGATGCTGAGATAAACTGAGAATGGAGGAAAACTGTCCTGACTCTTCCCCTCGCAGGTGTTTCCGCTATGACTCCTATGGGTGGGATTACCGTGAGTCACTGAGCCTTCAAATTCTCAAGATAATAAACAGCCCAAATCCAAGAAGGAAACTAATTCAGTTCTTCCAAGATTGCTATTTTTTGGGAGGTGTTTGTTCCAAGAAGGAAACAATGTTTATATGTTTCTTTGAAGTTCAATTTGATTCTATCTTTACTATACGATAGACTAAATAGGCTACATCTATATATTCTCTATGGAGAAGTTGTTCATGTAGTTGATTCCCGTTGATTTGTGACATTTTTTGTACAGTTATTATTTCTTCATGGTTTGCTTGAACTTAAGATGACATTCTCAAAAGATAATTGATATGTTTGTACTTTCTCCTTTTGTTTATAGTGAAGGGGTCATTTTAGAGTATGAATTCAAAATTGTATACCCGCATGAGTTTTGACGTGGTTTGATTGAGACGTGCGTTGCACGTGCATGCTTACTAGTAATTTCTGAAGCAAGGAGTTAATCTTCGACATCGTCCCCTTCTGTAGTGGCTATCATGCACTACTCGGACGAACCGCATTTGCCAAATTCAATGCGGTACCGCATTATGCACCTCAAGCTCAAAATGCTAGGACCTTGCGGGGTTATTACAGTTAACGGAAACACAGAGCGCTCGCTCCGCACAGAGGAGCACACTGCAGCCCTTGTGGCGGAAGTACAAAACAAACTTCTTAGGCAAACAACCAATTGGGCGATAAAGAACCCACACACCATCAAGTGAGTCCGGAGTACTCGACAACAGGATCATTCGGCACGTCCAGAGCTCGACTAACAATCCGGCCTCCGTCCTAGTCCCAGTCAAGCGGCGAAATTTGTGCCGCGCGTACACAACTACGCACTTAAAATACCCTGTGCACAGGCGGAGGCACGACCATGACACAGTCCACTATGTGGTTCAACTGCCCCGGGACCCACACATCTTTGCACCTTTTTTCTTTCAGGTCCCTATCCTCTGGAGGCTCTTCCGAAAGACTGGTTACCCGACACATAGCGGGACAAACACACCAAGAGGACAAGAAGCTTTGGCGTACAAGGGAATCCTCAGGTGGTCTCTGATAACGATCGTTATACCTGTTTTACATACCCGCATACAGCCCACCCCTGGTCATGATGTGTCAAACAGTCCCATTTTGCTTATCGCACAACTTGTATATGTACGCTTTGACGTATCATTTGAATAACAAGGGAAAATAGTGTACTGCCTCAGCTTGCTATTACGTTTACTTACCCGTTTCCTTTACTGCTTATTTACATTATACCTGTGCATTTTGGCACGACCAGTTTGCCAGGGGCTTTAGTGTACCCCATAACCTGGCAAGAAAAGTTCGAATACTTTTGAAAGTGCGACACCCTGAACTTATAGCACTATATGCATCAGCTCCGAATCATGTCTTGGGTCAATAGTTGGGTTTGCCTGGCTCCAGTGCTTTGGTACCTTACGTTCCTCTATATCAGCTAAGGTAGCGCAGGGAGAACTACTGCGATTGTGTCCCGATTCTTCCGGACGAGCACCTCAGTAGAGAAAGCCGAAAACTGACTGTCATGATAAGGCGAGAGCTGGTCGCTGTTCGAGAGGTCTCAAATCCTTAAATATTTTTTCCACTTCATGTGAGGAATCGGCCTTGTCTGATTTAGGCATGTATAGTGCCCCGAGTCCGGCCTTACGGATACTAGGGGCTTCGCCAAAATTTAAAATTGTAGACTTCTATGGCTAAGTGAGAGCCTTAAAGCCGTATAGTCCGATTGCCTCGTTCGCGGCGCTAAACACCTCCTTAAAACACCAAAATTTTGATAAAGAGTGTTTATACTTATCCCAAACACCCCAGTACTAGTTACATGGGGGCAGAAGCCGACGACTGGCAACTCTCAAGAATTTATAAATGGACGCACAGAAGGTTGAAGGAAATATGCCCTAGAGGCAATAATAAAGTTATTATTTATTTCCTTATTTCATGATAAATGTTTATCATTCATGCTAGAATTGTATTAACCGGAAACATGATACATGTGTGAATGCATAGACAAAACATTATGTCACTTGTATGCCTCTACTAGACTAGCTTGTTAATCAAAGATGGTTATGTTTCCTAACCATGAACAAAGAGTTGTTATTTGCTACTGCTTTTATCCATGACTTATACATGTTCCTGTAACTATGAGATTATGCAACTCCCATTTACCGGAGGAACACTTTGGGTGCTACCAAACGTCACAACGTAACTGGGTGATTATAAAGGAGTACTACAGGTGTCTCCAAAGGCAAATGTTGGGTTGGCGTATTTCGAGATTAGGTTTTGTCACTCCGATTGTCGGAGAGGTATCTCTGGGCCCTCTCGGTAATACACATCACTGAAGCCTTGCAAGCATTACAACTAATGAGTTAGCTGTGAGATGATGTATTACGGAACGAGTAAAGAGACTTGCCGGTAACGAGATTAAACTAGGTATTGGATACCGACGATCGAATCTCGGGCAAGTAACATACCGATGACAAAGGGAACAACGATGTTGTTATGCGGTCGACCGACAAAGATCTTCGAGAATATGTAGGAACCAATATGGGCATCCAGGTCCCGCTATTGGTTATTGACCGAGACGTGTCTCGGTCATGTCTACATTATTCTCGAACCGTAGGGTCCGCACGCTTAAGGTTTCATGATGCTTATTATGAGTTTATGTATTTTGATGTACCGAAGAAGTTCGGAGTCCCGATGTGATCACGACATGACGAGGAGTCTCAAATGGACGAGACATAAAGATTAATATATTGGACGGCTATATTCGACACCGGAAAGGTTCGGAAGTTTCCGGAGAAAACGGAGTGCCGAGGGGTTACCGGAACCCCGGGAAGTATGGGCCTTAGTGGGCCAAGAGGGGAGAGAGGGGCCGCACCAGAGGTGGCGCGCCCCCTGTGGGAGTCTGAATAGGACAGGAGGGGGCGCGCCCCCTCCCTCTCCTCTCCTCTCTTCCTTCCCCTTCTCCCTTCCTAGTTGGACTAGGAAAGGAGTCCTACTCCAACTAGGAGGTGGACTCCCCTCCTTGGCGCGCCCATAGGGGCGGCCGGCCTCCCCCTCCCTCCTTTATATACGGGGCAGGGGGCACCCTAGAACACACAAGTTTGATCTACGGATCGCCTTAGCCGCAGCGGTGCCCCTCCACCATATTCCACCTCGGTCATACCGTCGCGAAGCTTAGGCGAAGCCCCGCGCCGTGAAACATCAAGATCGCCACCACGCCGTCGGCCGACGAAACTCTCCTCGACACTCGGCTGGATCGAGTACGAGGGACGCCATCGAGCTGTACGTGTGTCAAGAACTCGGGGCACCGGAGTAACGGCGCCGGATCGGTCGGATCGCGAGGAGAACGACGACTACTTCCTCTACGCTGTGATTGCTTCGCCTGGGTCACGAGGGTACGAGACAACACTCTCCCCTCGCTGCTATGCATCACCATGATCTTGCGCGTGCGAGGAAAATTTTTGAAATTACTACGCTCCCCATCAGTGGTATCGAGCCTAGGTTTTTATGGTTTGATGTTTTGCACGAGTAGAACACAAGTGAGTTGTGGGCGATACAAGTCATACTACCTACCAGCATGTCATACTTTGGTTCAGCGGTATTGTGAGATGAAGCGCCTGCACCGACATTACGCCAGACGCTTACGCGAGACTGGTTTCACCGCCACGAGCACTCGCTGCTTAAAGGTGACTGGTGGGTGCCTGCTCTCTCACTTTAGTTGAACCGAGTGTGGTTACGCCGGTCCTTGAGAAGGTTAAAACGAGTCTATTTGACGAAGTATCGCTGTGGTTTTGATGCGAGGTGAGACTGGTTCTTGCTTAAGCCCGTAGCAGCCACGTAAAATTTGCAACAACAAAGTAGAGGACGCCTAACTTGTTTTTGCAGGCATGTTGTGATGTGATATGGTCAAGACGTGATGCTATATTTTATTGTATGAGATGATCATGTTTTGTAACCGGTTATCGGCAATCGGCTGGAGCCATATGGTTGTCGCTTATTGTATGCAATGCAATCGCTTCGTAATGCTTTACTTTATCACTAAGCGTAGCGATAGTCGAGAAGCATAAGATTGGCGAGACGACAACGATGCTACGATGGAGATCAAGGTGTCGCGCCGTGACGATGGTGATCATGGTGGTGCTGCGGAGATGAAGATCACGAAGCACAAGATGATGATGACCATATCATATCACTTATATTGATTTGCATGTGATGTTTATCCTTTATGCATCTTATCTTGCTTTGATCGACGGTAGCATTATAAGATGATCTCTCACTAAATTATCAAGAAGTGTTCTCCCGAGTATGCACTGCTGCCAAAGTTCGTCGTGCCTGCACACCACGTGATGATCGGTGTGATAAGCTCACGTCCATCTACAACGGGTGCAAGCCAGTTTTGCATACGCAGAATACTCGGGTTATACTTGACGAGCCTAGCATATGCAGATATGGCCTCGAACACGGAGACCGAAAGGTCGAGCGTGAATCATATAGTAGATATGATCAACATAAGATGTTCACCATTGAAAACTACTCCATTTCACGTGATGATCGGTTATGGTTTAGTTGATTTGGATCACGTGATCACTTAGATGACTAGAGAGATGTCTTTCTAAGTGGGAGTTCTTAAGTAATATGATTAATTGAACTTAAATTTATCATGAACTTAGTACCGATAGTATCTTGCTTGTTTATGTTTGATTGTAGATAGATGGCTCGTCTGTTGTTCCGTTGAATTTTAATGCGCTCCTTGAGAAAGCAAAGTTGAAAGATGATGGTAGCAATTACACGGATCGGGTCCAGAATTTGAGGATCATCCTCATTGCTGCACGTAAGAGTTACGCCCCGATGCACCGCTAGGTGCCAGACTCTTGCCGAGCAACACCAGATGTTGTGAACGTCTCGCAGAGCAAAGCTGATGACTACTCTATAGTTCAAGTGCCATGCTTTACGGCTTAGAACCGGACTTCAACGACGTTTTGAACGTCATGGAGCATATGAGATGTTCCACGAGTTGAAGTTAATATTCCAAAGTAATGCCCGGATTGAGAGATATGAAGTTCCAATAAGTTCTATAGCTGCAAGATGGAGGAGAATAGTTCGTTAGTGAGCACATACTCGTAATGTCCGGGTACTACAATCACTTGACACAATTGGGAGTTAATCTTCCTGATGATTGTGTCATTGATGTAATTCTTCAATCAACGCCACCAAGCTACAAAGGCTTCGTGATGAACTATAATATGCAAGGGTTAGTAAAGACTATACCGAGCTCTTCGCAATGCTAAAGGTCATGGAGGTAGAAATCAAGAAGGAGCATCAAGTGTTGATGGTCAATAAGACCACTAGTTTCAAGAAGAAAGGCAAAGGGAAGAAGAAGGAACTTCAAGAAGAACAGCAAGCAAGTTGCTGCTCAGAGAAGAAACCCAAGTCCGAACTAAGCCTGAAATCGAGTGCTTCTACCGCAAGCGGATCGGTCACCGAAGCGGAACTGCCCCAAGTATTTGGCGGATAAGAAGGATGGCAAGGTGAACAAAGGTATATGTGATATACATGTTATTGATGTGTACCTTACTAGAGCTCGCAGTAGCACCGGGTATTTGATATTGGTTCCGCATTGCTACTCAAACAGTGGACTACGGATTGCTTAACACCGCAAAGGACGAGGTGACGGCGCGCTGGGAAATGGTTCCAAAGTCGATGTGATCGCGGTCGCACGCTACCTCTACATCTACCTTCGGATTAGTTTTAGAACTAAATAATTGTTATTTGGTGCTGCGTTGAGCATGAACATTATATCTGGATCTTGTTTGATGCGAGACGGTTATTCATTTAAATCGAGAATAATGGTTGTTCTATTTATATGAGTAATATCTTTTATGGTCATGCACCCTTGAGGAGTGGTCTATTTTGATGAATCTCGATAGTAGTGATACACATATTCATAATGTTGAAGCCAAAAGATGCAGAGTTGATAATGATAGTGCAACTTATTTGTGGCACCGCCGCTTAGGTCATATCGGTGTAAAGCGCATGAAGAAACTCCATATCGATGGACTTTTGGAGTCACTTGATTATGAATCACTTGGCACTTATGTAACCGTGCCTCATGGGCAAGATGACTAGAACACCGCTTCTCCGTACTATGGAGAGAGCAACAGATTTGTTGGAAATCATACATATGTATGTATGTGGTCCGATGAATGTTGAGGCTCGTGGCGGATATCGTTATTTTCTCACCTTCACAGATGACTTAAGCAGATATGGGTATATCTACTTAATGAAACATAAGTCTGAAACATTTGAAAAGTTCAAAGAATTTCAGAGTGAAGTTGAAAATCATCGTAACAAGAAAATTAAATTTCTACGATCCGATCGTGGAGGTGAATATTTGAGTTACGAGTTTGGTCTACATTTGAAACAATGCGAATAGTTTCAAGAACTCACGCCACCCGAACACCACAGCGTAATGGTGTGTCCGAACGTCGAATCGCACTTTACTAGATATGGTACGATCTATGATGTCTCTTATAGATTTACCGCTATCGCTTTGGGGTTATGCTCTAGAGACGGCCGATTCACACTAAATAGAACACCGTCAAAACCGCTGAGACGACACCTTATGAACTGTGGTTTGGCAAGAAACCAAAGTTGTCGTTTTTTAAAGTTTGGGGATGCGATGCTTATGTGAAAAAGCTTCAACCTGATAAGCTCGAATCCAAATCGGAGAAATGTGTCTTCATAGGATACCCAAAGGAGACAGTTGGGTACACCTTCTATCATAGATCCGAAGGCAAGACATTCGTTGCTAAGAATGGATCCTTTCTAGAGAAGGAGTTTCTCTCGAAAGAAGTGAGTGGGAGGAAAGTAGAACTTGATGAGGTAATAGTACCTTCTCCTTTACTTGAAAGTAGTTTGTCGCAGAAACCGGTTTCTGAGACACCTACACCAAGTAGTGAGGAAGTTAATGATGTTGATCATGAAACTTCAGATCAAGTTACAACAGAACCTCGTAGATCAACCAGAGTAAGATCCGCACCAGAGTGGTACGGTAATCCTGTTCTGGAAATCATGCTACTAGATCATGATGAACCTACGAACTATGAAGAAGCGATGGTGAGCCCAGATTCCGCAAAATGGCTTGAGGCCATGAAATCTGAGATGGGATCCATGTATGAAAACAAAGTATGGACTTTGGTTGACTTGCCCGAGGGTAGGCAAGCAATAGAAAACAAGTGGATCTTCAAGAAGAAGACTGACGCTGACGGTAATATTATCGTTTACAAAGCTCGACTTGTCGCAAAGGGTTTTCGCAAGTTCAAGGGATTGACTACGATGAGACCTTCTCACCAGAAGCGATGCTTAAGTCCGTCCGAATCATGTTAGCAATTGCCGATTTTATGATTATGAAATTTGGCAAATGGATGTAAAGACTGCATTCCTGAATGGATTTCGGAAGAAGAGTTGTATATGATGCAACCGGAAGGTTTTATCGATCCAAAAGGAGCTAACAAAGTGTGCAAGCTCCAAGCGATCCATCTATGGACTGGTGCAAGCATCTCGAGTTGAATAAGCGCTTTGATAGTGTGATCAAAGCATTTGGGTTTGTACAGACTTTTGGAGAAGCCTCGATTTACAAGAAAGTGAGTGGGAGCTCAGAGCATTTCGATATTATATGTAGATGACATATTGCTGATCGGAAATGATATAGAATTTCTGGATAGCATAAAGGATACTTGAATAAGAGTTTTCAATGAAAGACCTCGTGAAGCTGCTTACATATTGGGCATTAAGATCTATAGAGATAGATCAAGACGCTTAATTGACTTTCACAAAGCACATACCTTGACAAAATTTTGAAGAAGTTCAAAATGGATCAAGCAAAGAAAGGGTTCTTACCTGTGTTACAAGGTGTGAAGTTGAGTAAGACTCAATGCCCCACCACCGCAGAAGATAGAGAGAAAATGAAAGATGTTCCTATGCTTCAGCCATAGGCTCTATCATGTATGCAATGCTGTGTACCAGACCTGATGTGTGCCTTGCTATAAGCCTAGCAGGAGGTACCAAAGTAATCCAGGTGGATCATTGGACAGGGTCAAGAACATCCTGAAATACCGAAAAGGACTAAGGATATGTTTTCAGATATGGAGGTGACAAAGAGCTCATCGTAAACGGTTACGTTGATGCAAGTTTTGACACCGATCCGGACGATTCTAAATCGCAGACCGGATACATATTTACACTAAACGGAGGAGCTGTCGGTTGGTGCAGTTTTAAACAAAGCGTCGAGCGGGATCTACATGTGAAGCGGAGTACATAGCAGCTTCGGAAGCAGCTAATGAAGGAGTCGGATGAAGGAGTTCATATCCCATCTAGGTGTCATACCTAGTGCATCGGGTCCAATGAAAATCTTCGTGACAATATCGAGCAATTGCCTTAGCGAAGGAATCCAGATTTCACAAGAGGACCAAGCACATCAAGAGACGCCTCAATTCCATCCGGATTTAGTCCGTGGGAGACATAGAGATTTGCAAGATACATACGGATCTCGAATGTAGCGCACTGCTGACTAAGCCTCTTCCACGAGCAAAACATGATCAACACCAAGACTCCATGGGTGTTAGAATCATTACTATGTAATCTAGATTATTGACTCTAGTGCAAGTGGGAGACTGAAGGAAATATGCCCTAGAGGCAATAATAAAGTTATTATTTATTTCCTTATTTCATGATAAATGTTTATTATTCATGCTAGAATTGTATTAACCGGAAACATAATACATGTGTGAATACATAGACAAAACATTATGTCACTAGTATGCCTCTACTAGACTAGCTTGTTAATCAAAGATGGTTATGTTTCCTAACCATGAACAAAGAGTTGTTATTTGATTAACAAGGTCACATCATTAGTAGAATGATCTGATTGACATGACCCATTCCATTAGCTTAGCACACCATCGCTTAGTATGTTGCTACTGCTTTTATCCATGACTTATACATGTTCCTCGTAACTATGAGATTATGCAACTCCTGCTTATCGGAGGAACACTTTGGGTGCTACCAAACGTCACAACATAATCGGGTGATTATAAAGGAGTACTACAGGTGTCTCCAAAGGCAAATGTTGGGTTGGCGATTTCGAGATTAGGTTTTGTCACTCCGATTGTCGGAGAGGTATCTTGGCCCTCTCGGTAATACACATCATCAAGCCTTGCAAGCATTACAACTAATGAGTTAGCTGTGAGATGATGTATTACGGAACGAGTAAAGAGACTTGCCGTAACGAGATTAAACTAGGTATTGGATACCGACGATCGAATCTCGGCAAGTAACATACCGATGACAAAGGGAACAACGATGTTGTTATGCGGTCTCGACCGACAAAGATCTTCGAGAATATGTAGGAACCAATATGGGCATCCAGGTCCCGCTATTGGTTATTGACCGAGACGGTCTCGGTCATGTCTACATTATTCTCGAACCGTAGGGTCCGCACGCTTAAGGTTTCGATGATGCTTATTATGAGTTTATGTATTTTGATGTACCAAGAAGTTCGAGTCCCTGATGTGATCACGGACATGACGAGGAGTCTCGAATGGTCGAGACATAAAGATTGATATATTGGACGGCAATATTCGGACACCGGAAAGGTTCCGGAAGTTTCGGAGAAAACCGAGTGCCGGAGGGGTTACCGGAACCCCGGGGAAGTATGGGCCTTAGTGGGCCAAGAGGGAGAGAGAGGGCCGCACCAGGAGGTGGCGCCCTGTGGGAGTCCGAATAGGACAAGGAGGGGGCGCCCCCCTTCCCTCTCCCTCTCCCTCTCTTCCTTCCCCTTCTCCTTCCTAGTTGGACTAGGAAAGGGAGTCCTACTCCAACTAGGAGGTGGACACCCCCTCCTTGGCGCGCCCATAGGGGCCGGCCGCCTCCCCTCCCTCCTTTATATACGGGGCATGGGGGCACCCTAGAACACACAAGTTTGATCTACGGATCGCTCTTAGCCGTGTCGTGTGCCCCTCCACCATATTCCACCTCGGTCATACCGCCGCAAGCTTAGGCGAAGCCTCGCGCCGTGAAACATCAAGATCGCCACCACGCCGTCAGGCCGACGAAACTCTCCTCGACACTCGGCTGGATCGAGTACGAGGGACGCCATCGAGCTGTACGTGTGTCAAGAACTCGGGGCACCGGAGTAACGGCGCCGGATCGGTCGGATCGCGAGGAGAACGACGACTACTTCCTCTACGCCAGATCGCTTCGCCGGTCTACGAGGGTACGAGACAACACTCTCCCCTCTCGCATTATGCATCACCATGATCTTGCGTGTGCGTAGGAAAATTTTTGAAATTACTACGTTCCCCATCAAAGGTAATATTTTAAATTTACAAGCGCCATATAGCACACATGAATTCGTTTTCATATTACAGGATGACATGAGTTCATTCATTCAAGTATTACATCCTTGGTACATTCATCCACCACAAGGCAGGCACACTTAATTACATTGTCATAATATTGTTCGGGGTGGCGATGCTCCCTGCCCTTCGGCAACCCCTCCGTCACCAGCTTCTTGGGGTCCATCTTCCCCCAGTGCACTTTCGCACGGCCAAAGCCCTGCGTGGACCCTATGCAGACGGACCGCTTAATGACTTCAGGCCACGGACAGGCACTCACCATCTACTTGACAAGGCCAAAGTAGCTGTTGGGCAGGGGCTCGCCAGGCCACAGCCGGACTATGAAGTCCTTCATGGCCAGTTCGGCCGCCTTGTGAAGTTTGACCAGTTGCTTCAGCTGGTCGCTCAAGGGCACTGGATGTTCGGCCCCAATATAATGGGACCAAAACAGTTTATCCGTCGAGCTCCCTTCCTGAGCCCGGTATAACTCTGCGGCATCAGAGATCCTGTGCGCCCGATCTACGAATGCTACTGGAGAGCTCCGAATTCGGGTAAGTAAAAGGAAATTATCCTTCACATGCCTGCTTTTCATAATGAAAGCCTTACCCGCAGCTATCTCTTGGCCGCTTCAATTTTCTGGAGGGCCTTCTGGGCTTCAACCTTCGCGTTTGGCGCCCTCTGACGGGCCTTCGCAAGCTCCAACTCTTGCGTCTTGGAGTCACGCTCCAAGGATTTGAATTTTTTGACAAAATCCTGGTCGCTTTTCATGCCCGGTGCGCTCCTTGGTCGCTTTGTTTTCGGCCTCGAACAGTGCCTTCTTAAGTTCCGCCACTTCGGTTGTGGCCCCTAGTAAAATTCATCGTGCTTCTATTATCATCAACGATTTTTTCCTTTATATAACATTCAGACCGGGTATTACTTGCCTTTGTTCTCCTCGAGCTGCCTCTTCATGAGACCGAGCTTTGTTCGCCCGCCCAGTGCTCGGCCTCACCGAGACCTCCAAGAAGGAGGGCGGCGGCCAAGCCAGCGACGCCTGCTTATTCACATAGACATAATATGATTAGACTCACGGGAATAATATTTGATCCTTTGTTCGGCCTTTCTTACCAAACACCAAACAGAGCATCAGGGGCTACTGTCTATACTGTGATACTTTCTTAGGAGGCTGTCAGGAGGCTGGTGCAGGCTTCGGTCAATCCGCTTTTGGCGGACTAAACCTTCGCAATCACCGTACTCATAAGAGTACGGTGACCTTCATCAACGGAAGCGCTCTGAAGCGCTTCCACAAAGTTATCTGATGCCTCTGGATGGACAAAGGTCATCAGCACAGGCGGCTCGCCTCCCTGGGCAAGGGGCTGCCTACCTTAATCCGGAACCACTTGAGGTTCCGTCGCAGTCTCCGGCTCGGGGCAAAGCTTACTGCCCCCTCATTAGAATCCATGGGGATCTCCCCCCCCCCCTTGATGAGCCCGGCATCGGAGGTTTTGCCTTGAGGCATCTCCAGAACTATCTCTTTCTGGCCCGGTATCCTCTGAGATAACGCCTCGGTGTGATCTGCAGGCCGGGGAGTGGAGGCCGTTGGGAGCGAATAGTTGTTCATCTCCGACAAGCTCAAGGACCCATCCGAGGAGGATAATTCGATATGGGCTTTGGACGGACTGCACAAACATATTTTGACATAATAAGAAGCCATAAAGCCAAAACATGCAAGAAGTATTATGGTATCCGGATACTTACGACTTTGCCAGGGGCTTGGCCCTGGGTAGCCACTCCTCCTCGCTGTAGGAGGTCGTTGTGGAGTGGTCCGGAGGGAGGGTCCTTCCCTTCTTGGACCCTTCGGCCTCCCCGGAAGGGGCGGCCTTCCTTTTCTTCTCCCCCTCCATTTGGGGGAGAGGGTTTTGTTCTTCCTCCTCCTCATTGTCATTGGAGGAGTGCGCCTCGGGGTCTTCGGATGATGAGTCCGACACCACCTTGCGCCGGAGACTTATTCTGGTTCCCGTGGCCTTCTTATTGGCCTTCTTCTCCGGCACCTCATAGGGCGCCGGAAACAACATCTCTGTCAGGAGAGCGGTTGCTGGATCTTCAGGCAACGGAGCTGGGCAGTCGATCCGCTCCGCTGTCGCCACATAGTCCTGTTCAATCAGTATGATGGCTTAGATTCCTCCCACAAACATACTGAGGAAGGGCACATCTCGTGAAATATAGAGAGCTTACCGGATTGGGGGGCGCCTTGTGCTGAGCCCGCGGTCCTCGGTGGTGGGAGGAGGAACTTCGGCGGCCTTGAACAACACCTTCCAGACGTCTTTATGCGTCGTGTCGAAGAGCTCTCGCAGAGTCTGGTGTTTGGCCGAATCGAACTCCCACATGTTGAATTCCCGTCTTTGACATGGGAGAATCCGGCAAAAGAGCATGACTTGGACCACATTGACAAGCTTGACCTTCTTGCCTATCATATTTTTGATGCAGTTCTGTAGTCCGGTCAGCTCCGTGGGCGCACCCCAGGCTAAGACCTTCCTCTTCCAGGAGGTGAGCCGCATGGCGATGCCAGATTGGAATTCAGGGGCCGCCGCCCAGTTGGCATCGCGCGGCTCGGTGATGTAGAACCACCCCGACTGCCACCCTTTCACGGTCTCCACATAAGAGCCTTCGAGCCAGGTGACGTTGGGCATCATGCCCACCATGGCACCTCCGCACTCCGCTTGCTGGCCGACAACTATCTTCGGCTTCATGTTGAAAATCTTCAGGCCAAAGTGTGGCTTGATGCGGAGGAAAGCCTCGCACACGACAATAAACGCCAAGATGTTGAGGATGAAATTAGGGGCCAGATCATGAAAATCTAGCCCATAGTAAAACATGAGCCCTCGGACAAATGGTTGGAGGGGGAATCCCAGTGCGCGGACGCAGTGGGGGAGGAACACCACCCTCTCGTGGGGTTCCGGAGTCGGAATGATCTGCCCCGCATCCAGGAGCCGGTGCGCGATGTTAGCGGCCAAGTAACCGGCCTCTTGGAGTTTCGTAATGTCCTCCTCCGTGATGGAGGAGGCCATCTGAGGGAGTCCTGGATTAGGGGGTATCCGGACAGCCGGACTATATACTTTGGCCGGACTAATGGACTGTGAAGATACAAGACTCAAGACTTCGTCCCGTGTCCGGATGGGACTCTCCTTTGCGTGGAAGACAAGCTTGGCGATCCGGATATTAGATTTCCTTCTTTTTAACCGACTCTGTGTAAACCCTAGCCCTCTCCGGTGTCTATATAAACCAAGGGTTTGGTCCAGATAGGACAATCATAATCATCATAGGCTAGCTCCTAGGGTTTAGCCTCTATGATCTCGTGGTAGATCAACTCTTGTAATACTCATATCATCAATTCCAATCAAGCAGGAAGTAGGGTTTTACCTACATCAAGAGGGCCCGAACCTAGGTAAAACATCATGTCCCTTGCCTCCTATTACCATTAGCCTTAGACGCACAGAACGGGACCCCCTACCCGAGATCCGCCGGTTTTGACACCGACATTGGTGCTTTCATTGAGAGTTCCTCTGTGTCGTCGCTGCAAGGCTTGATGGCTCCTTCAATCGTTAACAACAACATGGTCCAGGGTGAGACTTTTCTCCCCGGACAGTTCTTCGTGTTCGGCGGCTTGGCACTGCGGGCCAATTCGCTTGGCCATCTGGAGCAGACCGACAGCTACGCCCCTGGCCATCAGACCAGGTTCGGAAACTTGAAATACACGACCGATATCCGCGGAGACTTAATCTTCAACGGATTCGGACCTGCGCCAGGAGCACCGAACAGCCATGATGAGCATGGCTTAGACCTGCTGTCGGACAATGCTCAGGATATCGCACCTGCGGGAACCCCGGACCTAAATCCGGGGCAAATTGCGTCGTCTGAGGACGGGTGGATGGACCCCGCCCAGGAGGCCACACACTCATTGGCGGTAGAGCCGAACACAGACTTCACGCCCAAGGAAGCCTGTGACACTGACCCCCGGACTCGTGTCCGCTTGTAGGTTCTAGTCCGCGCACCCCCGAGCCCGCTGAATCTGATTGGGCTCCGGTAAGGGAGTTAACCGCTGCGGATATCTTCCAACACTCGCCCTTTGGTGACATGCTAAACTCGTTCAAGTCTCTCCCTTTGTTAGGAGACTCTTGGCCGAACTATGTCCGGCTCGAGTGGGAAGCAGGCGACGAGGGAATTCGCTACCCACCCACCACCCACTTCATTGCCACGGTTGATGATTTGACCGATGTGCTTGATTTCGACTCTGAAGATATCGACGGTGTGGACGACGATGTAGGAGAAGAACAGGAACCACCGCCCACGGGGCGGTGGACAGCCACCTCCTCATATGATATATATATGGTGGAAACTCCGAAAGAAACCAATGGCGATGAGGCAATAGAGGATAACCACTTGTCGGTGTCAAAACCGGCGGATCTCGGGTAGGGGGTCCCGAACTGTGCGTCTAGGCGGATGGTAACAAGAGACGAGGGACACAATGTTTTTACCCAGGTTCGGGCCCGCTCGATGGAGGTAAAACCCACGCCCCGCTTGATTAATATTGATGATATGGGTAGTACAAGAGTAGATCTACAACGAGATCAAGGAGGCTAAACCCTAGAAGCTAGCCTATGGTATGATTGTAGAGATGTAATGTTGTGTCCTACGGACTAAAGCCCTCCAGCTTATATAGACACCGAGAGGCTAGGGTTACACAGAGTCGGTTACAATGGTAGGAGATCTACATATCCAGATTCCCAAGCTTGCCTTCCACGCCAAGGAAAGTACCTTCCTGGACACGAGCCGAGTCTTCAATCTTCTATCTTCGTAGTCCGGGAGTCCGCGGATATTGATAGTCCGCAGTCCGGACACCCCTAGTCCAGACTCCTCAAGAGCCCTCGAACCAGTCTTCAATGACGATAAGTCCGGCGTGCATAATGTTCGGCATTGCAAGGCGGGTTCCTCCTTGAATAATCGGAGAAGATAATGAACACCAGGATAGTGTTCACTCGCAAAATAAATTCCACATTCCAACGTAGAGAGAATAAAATATACACTTAGCTCAATCACGACGATTATGCGGCGTGACATCACACCACAGCCAAGCCCTTGTTTGAATCGTTTTATTATTCCGCCTCAAAGACGCTTAGCTTAAGCGGTTTCATGGCACGCCCCGTCAAGCGTAGATCGTGTTCCCTTTATTCCGGATCCTCATCAATACGATGCGTGGGTAACCCAACCGCTCCCTGCCGCCACTCCTCTATCGAAGGGAATCTCAAACGGTCACGAGATGGCCCTTGGTATTTCTTCCCTTTATAAGAGGACCAAGGCCTGTCCTTGTTCTTCAATCTCGTGATCGAATCTTTCCTCCGCCCCAGTTCCAACACCCAGAGCTTTGGATTCGAGCGCCGGATCCTAAACAATGTCCGCTCCAACCTCCAGGGCGGTGGATGCCCTCCGCCACGGAGGAGGACATACTGAGTGCGGGAGGCCAAGTACTGGCCTACGGTTTCAAGACAGGTTGCCTGCCCAGGCAGGCCGTGCCAGCCCGAGCCCGGCGAACGCTGTTAAGATCTCACCTCCGCCGGGATTAGGCTTCCACGGATCCCTTCAGAAGAGGGCTCTTTTCTACTACAGGCTGGACTTCCATGATTTGGCCCGAGTCCATCCTCCATATCACCGCATTCATTATTGTTCGAAGCCTTCCTCCGCGTCATCCCCCACTTCGCCTGTGGCTGAAAACATTCAAGGTGGAGCCAAGATGATCGGGGCGCTGCGGAGTGCGGCGGGCGACCATAAGCAAGAAGGTCGATGCCCCATGGCTCAAGGTTCCTTCCAAGAGGAACAGGATTGTGCCAGCAGGAGTGGTTTTACATCACGCTCCAAGGCAGCAAGCAAAAGCCGCCGCCTCCTTCCGCCCGGGACCTCCATGGCACCGATGTCGTGGGTCAACCAAGGGCTCAACTGGGGCCGCCCAAGGACGTGCCCGCACTACTGGCCGGATTCGAGACCTCCAAACAAGGGAGATCGACCTGGTCAAGGTGATGCAGAGTCATGCTAATCAGCACCTCCTACCCCGCAAACGCCGCCTCTCCGCTTATGGGAGTTCAATCCGAGGGACCTCAGATTCTCCAGCATTTTATGGGTGCGACACCCCGGAGATGTACGAGTTGTTCTTCGACCGCAGGTGGCGTGTCCGGATTCGGCCGAGGATGCTGGCCTAAGCCGCGACGCCTGGATACTCTGTAAATAGCCAGAGTCTTAACATTCTATTGGTATGCCTTTCAAAAGATCGTCTCCTGACCCTTTATTCTTTACAGGAATGGGTGGCGCGATCAAGGCTGATAAGGTGTCCGGCCCCCATCCTAGAGACCGCACTGGAGCCCGTGCTGGTCAGAATGTTGGAGGTTGCGCCCACAGAGGGGGGCGACGGGGGAGATAAAGGAGCTAACACTTCGCCCAAAAGCGCGACTGAAGAGGAGGGAACCAAGGATCCCTCCCTTCAGAGGGAGAAGATGACCGCCTCCGAAGATCCGGAGGTCAAAGCCCCTAAGCGTGGGAAGAAATCTCACTGGGGTCCGCATCCGAGAGAATCCGGACGCACAATCATCGCCAAGGACCAGCCTCCAACGAGCCGTGAGTATGAAAGAGGAAGTTTAATAAGGAAGTTACTTCGCTTATGCTTCAGAGGTAACCAAATATTTGTATCGCAGTTCGGATCTGCAGCTGCCCTCGTATGAGTTCATCCTCGGGGACCTTCTTCCGGAGATGATGGAGAGCGATACGCCTGCCTCGCCAAGGCCGCCGATGAGGCAAAGCGAGCCCAAGTGTCGCCACACAGGGAGTCCCCGAGTCCGAGGGGCCAGAGAGTTTGGCAACCACCAGAGTCCGCCGAGAATCAAGAGTTTGCTTGAGAGGGCGCCCATTTCAGAAGATCACGCGCATTAATGCGTATGGTGGTTGGAAGGATTTCGTCCGCTGAAAGCGGATTGCGTAATGCCGCCATGAGCTTGCCGGCGGGATTTGAGGTATGCAAAAATGATGCACCCCTTTGTCTTTTAGCAGTTTTGCATATAAAAAATGCGCCCTGTATAGATAGTAGCCCTTGAGACTCGGTAGGTTGTCGAAAATGACAGTGTGCCGAGGATCGAAAATCCCAACATCTCAGGTAATGAATACCGCCGTTCTGATACAGGTGGCGGATAGTCCGGGGGCCAGCTTGACGAATTGAGTCAACAACTTGACGTGGCAGATGCTGACATCGCACTTGTCAATCAGCGACTGCACGAGTCGCAAGGTAAATAAATTCTCCGCAGCCGCTTTATTGAGTGGGTCAAAGCCCGCCTCGATAAGTTATATGCTGTTTATCTGATAGTAGGTCTGCTGTTGTGGAGAGTTTTCGGGCAGAACTTGCTCAAGCTAAGGAGCAAGCCCGAAGGAGTGATGCGGCCGCAGCGTAGGGCGCCAAGAGTTGAAGGTCGAAAAGGCTGCGACTGCCTAAGCTAGGGCGGAGGTACGAATTGGCCAAGAAATTAAAGGATGCTACCGACCGTAGTGAGGCTCTTGAAAAGGAGCGCTTATCGAGCGGGAAGACCTGAAGAAGGCCACCGCCAAAGCCAAGGATGCCCGCTCGCAATGCGGGCTATGAAGGAGGAGCCGCAAGCCGAGAAATCGTGGCTGGCAAGCTTTTCTTATGCGCGCCGTTTATGAATGCAAGTACGCCAATTTGAGCGGCTGTGGAGTTCGAAGGATCCAGATATGGACTTGGCTGCGAAAAGGCCGATGCCGCTAAGCACTTCCCGAGCCAAGGGATCACGAGGCGGAAGAGTTGTATTGGTCTCAATTCCACAGCCCGGATCGCCTTTCTTCCGCCGACGGACAGGTTGGCCGAATGGGCCGAACTAAATAGATCTGTCGGACTGGCTATGATCGACATCGTGGCCCATGTCCGCCAGAGAGGTCCAAGGCGATTTAGCTACTTTGGCTTATCGCAGAGTTCCTTTGGGCGGTGCCGCATATAAAGGAGATGAAGCGGTCGGCCTGCATCGAGGGCGCGCTGGATGGCTCTTGCCGTGTGAAGGTGCTTTATCCCGAGATGGATGCCACCGCCGCTGCCTCCCGGGTCCGAATGAAAGCGGCTCCCGCCGAGCACTACTGGGAAGTCATGCGCGGTGCTCAGAAGTAGAGGCGCAAGGTTTCAAAGAATGTAACGCTCAAATGAACGCAGACTTGTAAATCAATGATTATAGTTTGAATGCTTTTTATACTTGTGCTTCCAAGTAGTAAAACTTCGCCGCGGCCGCTTAAGTATACTTGTGTATAACCCGAAAGATGCAGTTCGGCTTCAGCCCCTCGCACAAGGTGCCGGGTGTTTGCAAAATAGCTGCCACACATAATCCGGACGCCTCGGTCCTCGTTATAAGGAGGTGGTAGCGAGCTTAACGAGGCAATCCGGACTATAGTGCTTTATCTCTTTCACTTAGCCAATGGAGCTCGAGGGTGGGGCTATGATACAGCCCCTGATGACACCGCACATCTCCGTACTCGGGGTGCATATGTGCATGACCAGCAAACGGTCCTTCGTCCAAGCGGGGAATTCTAAACATTCCGATGGTCGATCAAGTGGCTCGACCTGACTATCGCTATATCATGACATGCCGCTTTCGCTTTCATCGAGGTGCTCGCCAAATTAACCGGGGCACAATTGCAGAGTTCTCCGGTGCCGCCGTTATCCGGATGATACGGAACGAAGGCAGCAAAACACGTGAGCCGCAAACCCAACATTTGACCAAAGACATGATTCGAGCTGATGCATATAATGCCTAACTCGAGACGCCAACACTCCCTCAAGGTGTTCGGACTTTATGATAATGGGCAGAATTATGCCCTAAGCCCCTAGTGTCCGTGCACGGGCATGGTCTTCCTCGACGAGGCCGATGCCAGCGCCAGCTCCACCTTGGCTATAGGAAGGAGCCGAGGGGAGTAACAACAAGAGACAGAATAAAAAGGTCTACGAGGGTCTTAATCAAAAGAATCCTTGCAACGGGTCCCTACCGCACGCCTGCGCTACCAGGTTCCGCTGGCGCCGTTATCCTGATGGGTACGCACGTTGTTCATCTCAGAAAGAGAGGAACGCTTAGTTTTAGAAACAGTTCATGCAAAAAATATGAAGAAGAAAATATAAATAATTAAAGCAAGGTTTATATGAAACCGCGATCGTTAAAGCGCAGCAGCCTCGTGAAAAGGGGGTGCGGCTAGGGATCCCTAGCTCGCTGAGTCCGGATTCGCCTATCCGAGTCCGGGTCTTTATGACCTCGACTTGAAATGGCGCCATGTGGACCGGCATCTTATGTAAGAGACGCCAGAATGCGGTATGGCGCTGAAGCGACAAAAGCCTTCGTCCCAAAAGTGCTTGATATTCACTTTAAATGGGACGATATGAAAAATTAATTTTTCACGTTGAAAGTTGTTCGCCGATCCAACCTGACTTCTAGTAATATCGAGCCTCGCACTTGGCGTAAGGGCCTGCGCCACCTTTGAAGGAAGTGCTACCGTTCTGATTTTGGTAGGGTCAATCCTCATCCGACGGATTCTGTTTGAATATAGCAGGTTTAAGTCGTTGCCTCCGCCCATTAGGACGCTTGTGAATTGTAATCCGCCTATGGTCGGATTCAATATCGGGAATCCTTCCGCGCTTCAACGCTTCGAGTAGTCCAGTGGTCGAAGGTGATTGGTTTTAATATCCAATCTCTATGATTTGTTGGGCCGGATCGCGCGAAGCTCTTTAGAAAGTGCCGCGACTGTTTTTCCGATGTCCTCACACGAAGTGAGTTTATCGCTTTGACTTTCTGCGGAAAGTCTTTTGTTTTCTGGTGCCCTCGCCTGGCGGGTTTATCTTCTTCGCTTGACTCGCTGCCCCTTGTGTTCGCATTTAATCGGCCGGACTGTTTGAAAACCCAGCAATCCTCGTGGGTGTGATTTGGCCTTCCGGGGTACTGTGGATTTGACATATCCGACCCAAAATCTTCTTTAGGTTGGACAATTCACCGCCATCCTTTAGAGGCTGAGCTTTATTATTTGGCCGTGAGCTTTTAACCGGCGCTGATCGCCGTGTCTTTTGACTTTTCTTTATTCCGGCGATGTTCTTTTCTCGCGCCGCTATTTTCCGCTTCCATCTCTTGTCTCGATGTACTTGGGTCGCTGGTGCCGCTTCTTGCTAGCCAGCTATCCTCCCCGCATGTAAGCAGGTCATGAGGCTTGTTAATGCGGTCATTGTCCCTCGCTTTCTTCGACCGAGGTGTCCGGCAAGCCATTCGTCTTGGACATTGTGCTTGAAAGCTGCTAAGGCTTCAGCGTCCGGACAATGACTATTTGGTTCTTTTTGGTAAGAAACATGTTCCAGAATTTCACACCGACTCTCCGGTTGTTGACTTATATGACGAATCGCTCAAGGTCCGGAGGACGGACATAGGTCCCTTGAAAATTTGCTCTAAATGCTTCCTCGAGCTCTTCCCAACTTCCAACAGTGTTTTCTGGGAGGCTTTTGAGCCAATGACGGGCTGGCCCTTTGAGCTTGAGGGGGAGGTATTTTATGGCGTGGAGATCATCTCCTCTCGCCATGTGTATATGCAATATATAGTCTTCTATCCGCACTCCGTGGTCCGTTGTTCCATCGTAGGCTTCTATGTTTATGGGTTTAAACCTGCTGGGAACTCATGATCCAAAGACTCGCCTGTGAAGCATAGTGGGTGCGGCGCCTGATTTTGTATGTGCCGCTATCATCGGACACTTGATGTGTTGCTTTGCTTGTGGCTTGTTTGGGTCCGAGATGGACTGGCTGGGCCGCTGGACGGTGGGGCTCTATGGCCTCTCGCCGATCATGGGCGCTTGCGCTCGGGTAGCTCTTCGATTGGTGGCCGTTGCCGATTTATCTGCGTGGTTTTGAGTACTTTGCTCCATCTTGTCCCGAGCGCGTCTTCCGCTGTTTTGAGCTTCCGCTTTTCCTTCTTCAAAGCTTCTTGCAGAAGCGATGAGCCTGTGCTTAAAAAGCTCTTGTTCGACGGGTCCTCGGTAGCGATTTAATTGGTTGCCACCGAGGCTTGTTTCGCCTTCCGAGGGAGGTATATAGATTTGATCCTCAACCTTTTCTTCCGCCTTCTTTCGTGAGCGCTGCTTCGTGATCCTCCCGCTACTGAGTTAGCCGGAGGGGTTGTCTTCGCACTCTGGGTATTGTTATTTCCTCGTGCCGGAATCTATATTCTTGTTATGGCTGGATTTAGAGCGGCGCCATCGACCCCGGCGCTTGGGCTGCTTCTTTAGAGAATCTTCCTCCGCTGCTTTTTCGCCATCCCTTCTTTTTGGGGTATCCACTATGTAGACGTGCAGACGAGGTGGCCTTCCAAAGGCCCTCGAGGCGCTGGTCCTCGCTTCATCTCCGCCATCGCCGCCCATATCATCGATGTCATCGAGTCGAAGTCTAGCATGTCGTTAAATCTTCGATGGTGGCTATAAAGTGGGTGGTGGGTGGCTCTGAATTTCTTCGTCGTCCGGTCTCCAACCGCCCCGCCATAGTCCGCCAGATTCTCCGATAGCAGAGATGCTTCAGAGAATTCAGGATATCGCCAAAAGGCGAAAGTGCCGAAGATGTCCGCGGCGGTGAATTCCATAACCGCGCCTAATCCGGTTTAATTGGCAGGGCGCGGAGGCTCGGAGTCCGCGAGGAGTCCGCGCCGGGATCATGAGTTTCGCAGGGACAAGATTGGTATTCGCCCATCGTCAGGATGTTGAAGCCCCTAGGGCGGCGCTTCATCCACCGCCTCGACATAGGGCAATCGGCCCGCTAGTAGGCCGGAGCGGATCCGAGTGCAGCCTCCAAAGCACTGTCCGGCGGCAGAGCTAGATCATGCCCATCGTCGCAATGCGGCGCGCTTGGCTATGGCCCGAGTCCGTCGAAGATCAAGTCTCCACGATCATCGGCCGTGAAGTTCAAGCTTCCGAACCGACCGACGCCGGGCGAGCTTTCTGATCTGCCCACATGGCCAAGAGAATTGCCCGCAGTGCAAAGCCGCCGAATATGAAGATCTGTCCGGGAGGAAAGTCTCACCCGGACAGCGTTGATGGTTGAAGATGCCATCGAGCCTATCAGTGACGCATACGCAGGAACTCTCAATGAAAGCACCAATGTCGTGTCAAACCGCGGATCTCGGTAGGGGGTCCGAACTATGCCTAGGCGGATGGTAACAAGAGACGAGGGACACAATGTTTTTACCTGTGTTCGGGCCCTCTCGATGGAGGTAAAACCCTACGCCCCGCTTGATTAATATTGATGATATGGGTAGTACAAGAGTAGATCTACCACGAGATCAAGGAGGCTAAACCCTAGAAGCTAGCCTATGGTATGATTGTTGAGATGTAATGTTGTGTCCTTACGGACTAAAGCCCTCCGTTTATATAGACACCGGAGAGGCTAGGGTTACACAGAGTCGGTTACAATGGTAGGAGATCTACATATCCGTATTGCCAAGCTTGCCTTCCACACCAAGGAAAGTACCTTCCGGACACGAGCCGGAGTCTTCAATCTTCTATCTTTGTAGTCTGGGAGTCCGGCGGATATTGATAGTCCGCAGTCCGACACCCCTAGTCCAGACTCCTCACCCTCAAGGATGAAAGCAAAGCATGGGCGCCGTTGGCGCCGCTCCATGCCCCGCCACAGCAATACTGGCACAGGAGACGAAAACAATCTGGATGGTGCCAAAGATGAATACAACCCCCATCAGCCTGCCTTCGAGCAGGCCGAACAGCAAGACGGGCAGGTCAACCCAGACGAACAGGCGACGGACAGATATCCGGAGGAGGACAATTACATGCCCCCCTTTGAAGACGAGATTAGCCTCGGCGACGACGAGTTCGGTGTCGGGGGTTGGGTGCGACATATGCCAAAGGATGGCTTATCATGGTAGGGGCGAGTAGAACGTTGCTGGTGCCTGGAAACGGGATGAGGCATAGGCATGCACGCCGGCGAGTCTTACCCAGCTTTGGGGCTCTCCGGGGAGATAACACCCCTACTGCTGCTCTGCGGGGTCTCCGCATGATCACTAAAGCAAACTGACTGCAATGGTGCTCCTGGAGCTGTGTCGGGAGGCACGAGAGAGCAAGGCTAGCTCTCTCCTCCCTGTGCTATTTGGTCTATCTCTATCAAGGTCCGAACCATTTGCATGGGTGCCCCGGGGGGTTTATATAGGCCTACCCCCCGGGGGTACAATGGTAATCCGGCTGGGCGCGGGTCCCAGTCGTCTGTCACTCAGGCCGCCGTCCTTCTCGCCGGCTTCTGGGGCCCGCTGTCTCGTGGGTCTCGCGGACAGGCTTGACATTGTGCGGCACTCCTGATGATGTAGGCTTGGTCATTGGCTCGTGGCAACAGTGCCGCCGTCTATCGGGCGATCACTGTCGCCATTCCCCATCCTATCTGGTTAATGGCTCGTGGGGCCCTGGAGAAGGGTCGGCCGACTCCAGGGAGGCCGACTCCCACAAGGCCGTCTTCGGGGCGCTCAGGCCGCCTTCGGTCCACCCACTGACAGGTGGCCCCGTGGTCTTCGGGCCGTACAGGCCGGCGTCGTGGGCACAGTGCGTTGTGCACTGTGGCTGAGGTCAGGGTAGACATGGCAACAGTGCCACGCCTCGCCGGGGATCTTCCGGCGATATGGCTCACAGTAGCCATGCCAGCCCTTCGTAGGCAGGGGAACGGCCACGCCGTGACCGTACCATGCCTCGGGCTTCGGGAGGAGTCATGGGCCGACTCTCCATAGTCGGCCTCTCTGGAGGTCGCCAGCTTGGAGTCGGCTTATCTTGGAGTCGCCGTCTGGGACTTGGCTGGTCTTGGATTCGCCGTCCAGGACTCGGCTTTGTCTTGGAGTCGGCTCCTGTGACTCGGCCTGAGGGGCGTGGCCTGCCCCGATGTCTTGAAAGATCCTGGGACTCCGCCAATTACTCCGCCAATAGTCCGCGAAGCTGGTGAAGCCCCGCGGACACCGCTTTGTGGGGCTTCAACAGTTTCAATCTTCCCGTGCCGACTCTGGAACTCGGTTGTCGTCTTCCCTTCGGCCGACTGTCGAAAGTCGGATTTTCTCGCGAGGGGCCGTGGCTAAAAAGCCGCGGCGGGGAACAAGGCGGCTTCACTGCTGCCATCAAGGCATCCCTATCGTGCGGCGCCACGTGGAGAGGACAGTCTGCCCACCCACGCGTGCGACGGGACGGGCTGTCAGGCGGGGCCCGCCACTACCGTGCCTCGGCATACGAACGGATCCGTTGCGGCCACGGACGGTTGGTTTCCCCACGTTGTTAGTGCGCGCAGTAACTTCGTGGGGTAGATCATGGGGCAACGTGGGGCGTCGTGCGCAGTTAATCCCACGCCCGCCCCCTCGGCTCCTCAGCCCATAGGGCTATAAATAGGCGGGGGGAGGCGGGGCAACACCGCACGCGCACCCCTCTCCCCCACTCTCCTGCCTCATCATGTCTTCTCTTCTTCCTGCCACCGTCGTCGAGCGAGAACACTCCTCACCGCGGCGATGAGCTCTTCCTCCGCCGCGGCCCCCGCCGTGCGCTCCGGCGTATGGGACGGCTCGGAGGTGGAGGAGGAACACAACGAAGTTCCTCCGCTGCACCCAGGGTCTCCCCCAGCGGACCTCGTAGGCGCACCGCCCCGCCCGATGGGAGATACCCGATAAGCGCCCGAGGATGGCGAAGGGTCATCTTCCGCCGCACTCATGCGCGCTGCCCGGGCTGCCGGCGAGCGTTTCTTCCGCTTGTTCTTGAGTTTCACAGCCTTCAACCACACCACCTTACTCCAAATACGGTGGTGTTGTCTTCGCCGCCACTCAGGCAAAGGTTTCTCGGCGTTTCTCCCCACTCTCGAGCTGTGGAGAGAATTCTTCTTCGGTCTCGGCGACGCAAGTCGCCGCATTCGGCTCGCCACGGCACCTACGTCGCTGCGCGGCGCCGACGGCCGACAACCCCTTTCCTCCCATCTCGCTGATAAAGTCGGTGAAGATGTGGCAGCGCTCATACTTACGTGAAGAACCTTCCACCGACGGCGATCGGGTCAACTCTGCCACCCTTCAACGCCGCTTCTAACTGGGAGGCTCCCACCTGGTCTCACCGAGCAGGTCGCCTGACTCCTCCGGAGCCGCCATTGCCGTCGCGACTCGAGTCTTCTTCTGCAATGGAGGGCCCTCGCCGGATCCGACCTTCAGCCTTCGCCGGCGCGCCGAGTCCTCCCGCTTCCAAGACCGCCTCACCTGACCAGCCGATGAGCGGCCTCCGAGACCCAAGTCGGATGAGCACCAAGGAGATGCCCCTGCAAGGAGGTGGCGAATCTCAGTGAACTACATCGCGACCTGAAGTTCACGGAGGACCGGCAGTTAGGCAAGGAGTTGTACTGCGCTGCATGACAACCCTCCAAAGGTAAGTCGCGTCCCCCTATGGCTTTGTCTTCTTTTGCAGCCGACTCCGGCTTCTGAATCTCATCGGTTTCTTCTGGGCAGAACCCCCTCATGGAGCCTGCAGCCGGCGCCACGAGACAGCCCCGCAAGTATGTCCCTGATCGCGCTGATAGCAACGTCGACGACCCTGACTTGGGGGCAGCGGCGATGGAAGCCGACGCCGAAGGTGGCGGAGAAGGGGCAGACGGCGGCTTCAGGCCCTCGGCCACCTTCGCCGACTGGCCTGATGATGACGCCGACGGGGAAGTCGCCCCGCGCCACCAGCCAAGGGCCGGCTGGCTGGGCCAAGGCGGCGCAAGAGGCGCTACGCCGGGCCGAAAGGCCGGGCGGCAAATTGAAGAAGTTCAAGGGGCCGGCCGCCGCGACCAAACGGGAGGAGGCGGCCGCGAAGGCCAACCGCTTCCGAAGGGAAGTGAGAAGGCCGCCGCTAGTCTCCGCGTAAGAATTTATGCTCTTTATTTTCCTTTGTCGAATCTTGTCCGAGTCTTCTTTGATTTTCCCTCCGCTCTTCTTCAGGGCCCCTCTCTCCCTTGAGAGAGTCGCCGTCCCCTCCGTCATGGGGTCGGCAGAGACGTCCACCAACACTCGGCGGGCCGATCCCGCCGCCGACCTCCGGGAGGCGACAGAGTGGAATGCGCAGGAGAAGCGCGACGAGGAGGAGGCCGACCGCCTGGAGAAGGCGCAGGCTAAGAAGGCGGCCGCCAATGCCCATAAGAAGCTGGAGGACGCTGAAACCGCCCTTGCAGCGAAACGGCGTGCCGAGGAGGCCGCGCGTCGCCGATCGGCAATGCTTGTCCCTCCATTGTCATCTGAGCCGCCGCCTCCAGAGTTCACGGGGCAGACCGGAGAGGCTGGCACCGAGAACCCCCTCGTGGAGGAGGGCGGCGAGGCTTCTAGCTCGGACACCCTCATGCCACCACCGCCGCCTCCACCACTGTCTGGGAGACCGCACGGCAAACAAACAGTGGGTCGGGCCGAGCCGCCGACCACGGACGAGGCCGAGACGCTGCTGCTTCTTCAAGTCGTTTCGCTTGGTGCGCCGCCGCCTTGAGAGGGCGACTGCCGCGACTCGAAACCGCACCGCCAGCTCGGGCGAATTCGACGCCGAGGTTTTCCAGCCAAGCGCCCACCGGATGGTTGCGCTGGAGGCGCACCGTCGCTGAACCAAGCGCTTCGACGCCCAGCGGTAAGCCGCTACCGAAAGCGACGCCTTCAAGCCTGCAACAGGTGTATCCGCCGCCGACATCTATCCGAGTATGTTTCCTTCTTCTTTCTGATTCTTATTTTTCTCTAAGGGCTAGCTTCACGCACTCCACCGGGTGTAGTCCCCGAAGTTCCGGCCGGCCGCTGAGTAGCGGTTCGAACTCTCCCGCGAAGTTCAATATCGATTTTGTCTCTATTTGACTTCTTGTAGGAGTATCATAACCTCCGCGCCTAACGCTTCTTCAACCGCAATGTTGAGGAGTTGAACAAGCGGACCGCCGACTTGGCGGAAAGCCGGGTAAGCTTTTTTTCTCCTTTCTTGGGGGCGCTGGCGCACTCTGCTGGCTGTAGTCCTCGAGATTCGGGCCGATCGCCGAAAGCGCCGGGCCGGATCTTCCGGCGATCTACTTTATCGACGACTTATGTCGTTGTCAAACCGGCGGATCTCGGGTAGGGGGTCCCGAATCAGGCCTAGGACAGATGGTAACAGGAGACAAGGGACACGATGTTTTACCTGTGTTCGCCCTCTTGATGGAGGTAAAACCCACGCCCCGCTTGATTAATATTGATGATATGGGTGGTACAAGAGTGGATCTACCACGAGATCAAGGAGGCTAAACCCTAAAGCTAGACTATGGTATGATTGTTGTAATGTATGTTGTGTCCTACGGACTAAAGCCCTCCGGGTTTATATAGACACCGGAGAGGCTAGGGTTACATAGAGTCGGTTACAATGGTAGGAGATCTACATATCCGATTGCCAAGCTTGCCTTCCACGCCAAGGAAAGTCCCATCCGGACACGGGACGGAGTCTTCAATCTTGTATCTTCGTAGTCTTGGAGTCCGCGGACGATGATAGTCCGCTGTCCGGACACCCCTAGTCCAGGACTCCTCAAGAGTCTCTTAACCAGGCTTCAATGACGATAAGTCCGCGCCAAGATAATGTTCAAGATTGCAAGGCGGTTCCTCCCTTGAATAATCCAGAGAAGATCATGAACACCAGGATAGTGTCCGCTCGCAAAATAAATTCCACATTCCACCGTAGAGAGAATAAATGTACACAAGTCCAATCAGCCGACGATTATGCGGCATGACATCACACCGCTACCAAGCCTTTATTTGAATCGCTTTTTATTATACCACCAAAGACGCTTAGCGTAAGCAGTTTCTTGGCACGCCCCGTCAAGCAGAGATCGTGTTCCCATTATTCCGGATTCTCATCAATACGATATGGGTAACCCAACCGCACCATTGATGGTGGCGCTTGGGAGATAAGCGAGTTTTACCAGGCTGGTGGGGACGCATAGTCTTCGTC
This sequence comes from Aegilops speltoides, assembly GCA_021437245.1. Taxonomy (NCBI): domain Eukaryota; kingdom Viridiplantae; phylum Streptophyta; class Magnoliopsida; order Poales; family Poaceae; genus Aegilops; species Aegilops speltoides. Next base: position 60,333,886 of record CM038141.1, on the reverse strand, counting down.
CGCCTATATATAAGGGATAAGGATTTACCTTCTCACCTACGCCTTCTTCCTCCTTTGCTTATCCATCTCCGCGCACTCAAGCTCCAATGCTCAAGCTCACAAGATCTCGCCGACCTTCTCCGACCATGTCCGGAGCGGGAGGAAATGGTTGGCCTCCACCGCTAGGAGGAGCACATCACCAGCTGCGCGCAGCCGATACCTTTCCGGGCGACATCACAGATCGGCCGCCCGACGAGGGGCAGCTCATCCCTACCCCCGGCCCCATGAGAGGGTTATTTTCCTCCCCACTTCCTCCGCTGGATCGGGCTTTCCTCTTCACCATTTTGTCCGGGGCCATGTTTTACTACGGCCTGATTTCCATGATCCGCGCCGAACTTCATCCTCAACATCTCGGCGCTTATCGTCGTGCGAGGCCTTCCTCCGTGATCCGCCCCACTTCGCTCGTGGCTCAAGACCTTCAACGCTGTCAAGGTTGTGAAGGGCACGCAAGCTGAATGCGGAGGCGCCATGTTGGGCAAGTTGCCCAACGCCCTTGGCTTGAAGGGGCCTTCGTGGACTCCGCCAAGGGGTGGCAATCGGGTGGTTCTACACCACCGAGCCGCCGCTTAACCCACGGGCGGCGCCCCGAAGTTTAGATCCGCATCCCCACGCATCTCACCTCCCGGAAAGAGAAGGGCTTGTTGTGGGGTGACCGAAGGAGTCGACGGGACTCGAGCCAAGATCCGTAAGCCGGTGAGCAATAAGCTCAGCTCGCCGACGCGGGTCCAAGTCATGCTCATCCGCTGGATTCTCCCATGCCAAGAACGGGCATTCAATCTGCGGGAGTTCAATCCGAACAGCACCAGCGCTAAGCGGCTCTTCGAGACGACGTACGGGCGCTCGAGGGTGCTGTTTAAGGGCGCCAAGTTCCCGCAGATCCGCGACGGAAGATCGCTGGATTTTGCTCACAAGATCCACCGACGAGGTAAGTGATTCAACCCCTTTACGGGACACTTGTGGTAAATAGATTGATTCTAGGAGGGTCTCAATCTTTCTTTTCCTTTGGCAGGAATGGATGGAGAAGGCCGAGCAGCTCATCCTGTCCGGCTCCCATGCCGAAGACCCAGTGAACGCCTGCCTAAGCGGGTTGCTGGTTCCGCACCGCACGTGGTGCCGAGAAGAAGGCCAAGAAGGGCCACGGGACTCGAAGAGTTCCCTGAATCAGGTGTCCGACGACGAGGCGGACTCCTCCCCCGAAGATGAGGAGGAGGAAGAAGACTCTCTCCCGGAGGAGGGAGAGAGGAAGAGGAAGGCTTCCCCGATAGGGGAGGCCGGAGGGTCCAAGAGGGGGAGAACTATTCCCCCGGACAGCTCCGCCAACAACAACGTTGGCGGAGAGGAGTGACCTTCAAGGGCCAGGCCTCCGGCGAGATCGTAAGTATCCTGATCCTAGTATAATCTGAAATTTCTTTCGTCGTCACATAGTGTCCTACTAATGCCGTGATACTATCCGTAGTTCGCCGATGATGATCTCCCGCTTCATCGAAGCGGGTCGTTGCCTCGCCGGATGTGGATTCACTTCCGACCGCCTCCACCCCGCGCCGATGAGGACGCCGAGGTGGGATCCCGAGAGGGACCCATCAGAGGAGGCTCCGGAGGCGCCGCAAGGCAGCTCTCCGGACTTTGCGCCGACTCTACGCCGGAACTCGCAATGGTTCCAGAGTCCGCAAAGTGCCCTTCGAAAGAAGGGCAAGATCGTGACGCCGGGCGGCCTCCGCCCAACCGAGGCGCCGGACAACTTGTTGGAGGCGCCAAAGGCGCTCCATCGAGAAGAACACCGCACTATCATGAGTGCGGTGATTCAGAAGGTTCAGCTCGCCAAGAGCGGGCCGACCGAAGCCTGCAGCAGCCTTCTAACAGGCTTTGAGGTAAGAAGTTATAATTATGTAATGTAATACCGCATAGACAGTAGCCCTTGATGCTCAGTTCGGTGTTCGGAAAGAAAAGCCGGACTGAGGATCTAAGAAGATATATGCAGGTTGCTTTAAATATGTCAATATGGGTTTGCAGGCTGCGCCTCGACCTCCGCCAGACCGATCATGGAGGTCGGTGCATTGAAGCAGGATCTCGAGCGGTCCGAGCAGAGAGCTCGCCATGCCAAGAAGCAGCTCGAGGACAAAGAAGGTGAGTAACACCACTTTGAATAGTTACCTTACAGAAAAGGATTTTGGTTGAAATAAAATTAACAAGGATAATATGGGTATCGCAGGGGCCACGAACGAGGTGGCAGCCCTGAAGGAAGTTGTGTTCGTGGCCAAACGCAGTGCGGCCGCGGAACGGGCAGAGCGAGAAAAGCAGGAGGCACAGGTGGCGGAAGTACGCAAGAGCTCCGGGCTCTCATGGAGAAGCATGAGAGCTTGGAGCGTGACTCCAAGACTCGAGAGTACGAGCTTGCCTCAGCTCTTGAAAGTGCCAAGTCCGCCAAGGCCGAGGCCTGTAAGGCCCTTTAGGAGGTTCAAGATTTAAAGAAGATAGCGGCGGGTATGGCATTTTTCATGCAAAGCAAGCATGTTAATGTAAACTACCTGACACTTACCCGCATTCGAGCTCTGTATGCTTGCAGATCTGCCATGCAAAGGTGTCCGATGCCGCCAAGATTCTATCGTGGTGAGGAGGGAGCTCAACGGAGAAGGTTTCTCGTCTCGTAACGCCGAGGCCAGCCATCCGGCCCTAAGCGACCAGTTGAAGCAGCTGGTCGAACTCCACAAGGTAGCGAGGAGGCCATGAAGGGCCTTATAGTCCGGGTGTGGGCTCGACAGGCCATGCCCGGAGCTACTTGGCCTGCAGGCGGGCGGCCGGTGGATGCGTGCTCTCGGGTGGAGGTCATCAAGCGCCCGCTTTGTATTGAAGGTGCTCGCTGGCCCTTGCCCGCACAAAGGTGCATGGGGCAGGCTGGATGCGGAGAAGCTTTCATCGACCACCGCCACCGGGCAAGGAGTATCGACGCTCAAATATATTATAAAACTGTCTCAAGGGAGCCCGCGATATTGTGGATGAGTGCCCAGAGATGTAATTTTGAGTAAACTCGCTATGTATTATCCTCGCGCGCTGAAAACTTTGTTCATGTGCGCTTTAAGCAACGCTTGTATAATTTAAAATATTACCTTCTGTGCGGCCATTTATAAAATCTGAGAGATGGCAAGTCGTTGGCTTCAGCCCCCGAGCCACTAGTGCTGGGGTGTTCGGGATAAAATTGAGCACTCTTGTTCCCATTTTTGGGTCCATCTAGGAGGCGCCAACACAACGTAACAAGGCAACCGGACTTATAATGCTTGAACACTCTCACTTAGCCATAGAATTCTATAATTTTAATTTCAAGCGAAGCCCCCGGTATTCGAAGACCGAACCGGGGCACTATCCACGCCTTTGTCGGACATTATCCGAACTTCGTCAAGCGTGTGAGTCTTTAGGACCCAAAAGACCTCTCTAACAGCGACCAGTCTCGCCTTTATCATGCCGGTCGTTTTAGCTTTCCATCGAGGCGCCGTCTGCTCAACCGGGCGCAATCGCAGTGGTTCTCCTAGTGCCACCTTAGCCGACAGAACGGAACGTAAGGCACCAAAACGTGGGAGCCGGGCAAACCCAACTATTGACCCAAGACATGATTCGGAGCCGATTCATATAATGCTATAAGTTCGGGGTGCCGCACTTATGAAAGTGTTCGGACTTATCACACCATAATGTGGGGAACATAAGCCCCTGGTGTATTAGGCCGTACCAAAATATACGGGTCCAAGATGTCATGTAATGAACATATATATATATATAAGTAATGTAATTGCAGTCAAAAAGTGATGCATTATTTATTAAAGGAAGTCTGCTATGAGTGCGGACTGATACAAATAGTGCGGTAAGCAAGGGATTTGGACTAATTAAACATGTCCCCCTCCAGGGATGAGCTGCGGACTTTGTGTATATAATCGAATTTAATGCTCGTAATTAAGACCACCTGAGTGTTCGTCGCGGCCTTCTTTTTCCCTGGCTGTTGCATCGTGAGTTCGGCAGGTTCACCGCCGAACAGGGCCTCTGGTTAACGGAGTCCTGTGTATATAAAGAAGAAAAATAATAAAAAAAGAGTGGCACACTTGCGAGCCCCTGGTGTGGTCGAGCCGCACTCTGGGTCCATTGTGGTTGTGGCCCTTCCCCTACGCCCATGGTATCTCCAAAGCGTAATGATGTACGCAGAGGGTTGTTCTTGCAATCATGCGAGGGCGGGGGTTAGGGCCGCATTGCTACGCGTGCTCTAATCGTGCCAGGTGGTCTTGGTTGGTATTGCTTCGGGCGCTGCTTGTCAGATCCGCCGCTTAACGGCCGGACTAAAATTGCCTTAAAAGGCTGCTCAGATTTGTCGCGAGAGCATTGTGATGTTCCTCCGCTCGAGGAGCGCCCGTATTTCCGCTGACCGTGATGACTCCACGAGGGCCTCGCATCTTGAGCTTGAGGTATGCATAATGCGCACTGCGCGCTGAACTTTGCAAACGCGGTTCGTCCGAAAGCAGAGCGTGATAGCCGCCGAAATGGGACTATGTCAAAGATTAACTCTCGCCCAAAAATTATCCGGGATCCGAAGACCACTTCCAGCAGGATCGAGCCTCGTACAATTGGCTTCACACACTACTAGGGAAAAGGCTAGCAGCAGCGCTGGTTTTCAGTGCTAGCAAGTTAGCCGGTGGTAGCGCTTACTAATAAGGCGCCATACTAACTCATAGTAGTAGCGTCCGAACCAGCGCTTATTATCGTTGAACGATATCAGCAGCCGCTTTTTAGAACGCGCTACTATTAGCTAGCAGTAGCGATTTCTCATCCAACGCTATCGCTATCTCTTTCATCATTTTCCATTTCATTTCTCCTTCAGATGCTAGAAACTAGGTACTATCTTTCATCAAATTCATAAACCATTATTAGAATGTATTTAGTATTTTTCGTTTCAATTACTCGTCGTGGTTTTAGTTCAAACCACGACGAGTAATTTGGAAACTAAGGGAGTACTAAGATAACAATTTCATGCACAGCCAAAATGTATCCTCAAGCAGTACATGCATGGTCATATCAACGCCATCATCATATGTAGTTTTAGATGATATCGACGACGATCATCATATGTAGTTCTAGATGATATAGCCACACACACATATGTAGTTCTAGATGATATAGCCACACACACATGTAGTTCTAGATGATATCAAGACAATCATCATCCTCAAGCCGGGTGGTTGGTGTTCCCGATAGTAATTAGGATAGCCTGTCCAACACGTAAGATTCTTGCCATCGAGGAATTTCTTCCACCCAACCGAGCTTAGTGTGTGCGACCGTCCGTGTCCACGCTGTAAGTACAGGTTGTGACGGAGCCCCTTGCAAGAAGGCGTAGTCCAGCTGAGCCTTCTTCATCGGCTCGATACCATAACTCATGATATGCTCTTTGCCAATTTCTGAATAAGAAAACATATCAATTAATAAGCATGTGATCGAACTCTACACTAAAACATATATATCATCGACTAGATTCCACACAACATATACCATATCATTGGACTGTACACTAAGTAATACACACTATTAATTTGCATTTGTAAGTATAACATACCATATCATGTCGATCAACCATGGTATTTGTCAAGCGGGTCACGAATGGCACCCCGACAAAGTCAGCACGTGGCGGAATTATGTCCCACAGGTTGGACACCTCCTCCTCACTCAGCCTTGTTCTTTGAGCTACGATGGCTTCATGAAGTGGGTCCTCATCATCTTCATCATCTTCATCATCTTCATCATCTTCGCCATCTTCATCATCTTCCACCAAGTTGAGATAAATGACAGCTAGTTTGGGTCTTTCTACTCGAAGTTGAAGCTGATCAACTCACCACCAGTAAGATGCATGCGTAGCAACTAAACGGGCCCATCCATCTCCTCCAATCATGCGACATATTGCGCCCTTTCTCGACCTCCATAGTGTACGGCCCCCTGAAGCCTCAAATGTCACAGTGTCTCCCGTCAGCCTTGTTGAATTTCAACCTCACATTGCATGGGACGATCTGTAAACTAAGCAAAATGACACAATGCAGTAATGGCAACACTAAAAATAAAATAGTTATTACATTTCATCTAATTTCATCACGCATGACTAAAACTCGCCGTAAGTAGATGCCGAACAGCTTGCTGGGCAAGGTTGTCAAGATCTTGACTTGCACAGTTGACATAGTGGTGGTGGTGGCGCCATTCTTCCTAAAGCAATATGAGCAAAGGATTACTAAATCAACTAAATCAAAATGTTCTAAGTCAACTAAATCAACTAGCCTACTAAATCAACTAAATCAAAATGTTCTAAGTCAACTAAATAAACTAACCTACTACATCAACTAAATCAAAATGTTCTAAGTCAACTAAATAAACTAACCTACTAAATAAACTAAAGCAATATGTTCTAAGTCCACTAAATCAACTAAATCAAAATGTTCTAAGTCAACTAAATAAACTAACCTACTAAGTCAACTAAATCAAAATATTCTAAGGCAACTAAATCAACTAGCCTACTAAATCAACTAAATCAAAATGTTCTACTAAGTCTACTAAATCAACTAAATCAAATGTTGCATATGAGCAGGAGGAGAAGGAGGCGACTCGAGGAGGGAGAAGAGAGTAGGATGGAGGAGGAAGGCGGATGCGGAGGGCCGGCCAAGGCCGGCTTGAGGGAGAACGGATCAGAGGAAGGCGGAGCGAGGAGAGGGCCAACAAGCAGTGGAGAGGGAGGACGGAGGAGGAGGCCGGCACCGAGTCCAGCAAGGATGAGGAGGTGATGGCGCTGTGGCGCTGACGGAGGAGCGGCGACGGGCGCACGGGGCAGACGCTGACTGGAGGAGAGGGCGACGGCCGGGCGCGCAGATAGTTGTGGCTGTGTGTGTGAGTGGATCCGTCAAGGGGAGGAGATAGATGGTTTAGCAAGAGCGCTCTTCGGAGAAACGCGCCATCGTTAGGGTTATCTAGCAGCAGCGCTTTTCAAGATAAAGCGCCATCGATATATGTCAAGATGTAAAATACACATTGATCATCAACGATCTTTTGTGTACATCTGATTCGACAATATGAGTCCTCACGGTTTAGGAACAGGTGAAGACTCATATTGCAGCCACAAATTCTACACATAGAGTTCAATGAAGATCAAGTGCTTGTCAAAGTGTGGGAAGTAACATATTTAAGGTGGTATAAACTCTCTTCACGGAGCGAGGTGGGACTAAATTTTGTAGGAAACTTAGCAAGAGCGCCAGGAGGGAAAGGCGCCTGCTACTATGCTAAGTAGCAGTAGATGGCTGCCGCTTTAACGCGTTGTTGCTATAACTAGCCTCGCTGGCCTCGTAGGAATTATAGCAGCAGCTGCCTTCGCCGGACGCGCGCATCGCTATATTTTTACCAAAGAGCGGTTGTTGTTGACCGCGCTATCGCTAGTTAGCAAGAGCGAAGTTATTTTGAGCCGCTGTCGATAAGATTTCGTGTATAGGCTTTTCCCTAGTAGTGACACCTGGTATGACACCTTTAAAGGTTGTCTTTGTAGGTTTAATCCTTGAAGGGTCTATGCCCATCTTATGCGACCGTATCCTCGATAAAGCAGGTTCAAGCACGCCGCCATTCATCGACTCTCGTGAGGTGAAATCCATCAACAATTGGGTCTAAAACCACGCGGCAAATCCGCCATGGCGATGCTTGGTCGGATGGTCTCTTCGGTCGAAAGTGATCGTATAAGAGGACCATGGATTGAACTGGGCGATCGCTCCATCGTGATAGACGCCCCTTTAGTGCCCGCTTCCGCCCCTCTTGGCTGTATGGGTTATGTGAATCATGTTCACCGTCCGCACTTGTGGGGGGAAACCCTTCTGTCCTCTATTGTTCGGCGGTCGGGTCTCTTCCTCGTCGTCGTTGTTTAGCCCCTTGTCATTGTTTTCGGCAATTAACTTGCCTGCCTGCTTGAACACCCAGCAATCTCTGTTGGTGTGATTAGCTGGCTTTTCCGGGGTGCCATGTATGTGGCATAAGCGGTCGAGTATTCGGTCCAAATTGGACGGATCCGGAGTGGTTCTTTTGAATGGCTTCTTCCGCAGACCGGGTTTAGAGCCTCGGAATCCGGTGTTGACTGCCGTATCCTCCTTATCGTCGCTGTTAATGCGGCGTTTATTTTTGCTTTGACGTGACCTGCCGTTGTGGTCCTTAGTATATCCGGACTGCCAGAATTTTTATTGAGGTTGTTGCTGCGAGCTAGCCAGCTATACTACCCCGCGCAAAAGCGGGTCATTAATGATGTGAGGGCTGCCATCGATTTCGCTTTTCTTGTCCCTGTGCCGGGCTAGCCACTCGTCGAGGATGTTATGTTTGAAGGCTGCAATGGCCTCTGCATCCGGACAGTCGACGATTTGGGTTTTCTTTGTCAAGAACCGTGTCCAGAATTGTCTGGCCCATTCGTCTGGCTGCTGAATTATGTGGCTGAGGTCATCGGCATCTGGTGGCCGCACATAGGTGCCCTGGAATTTGTCGAGGAACGCGGCTTCCAGGTCTTCCCAACACCCAATTGACTCTGCGGGCAAGCTGTTGAGCCAATGCCGAGCTAGTCCTTTAAGCTTGAGTGGCAGATACTTGATGGCATGGAGATCGTCACCACGGGCCATATGGATGTGAAGAAGATAATCTTCAATCCAAACCGCGGGGTCTATTGTGCCATCGTAGGATTCGATGTTTACGGGATTAAACCCTTCAGGGATTTGATGATCCATTACTTCGTCAGTGAAGCATAGCGGGTGTGCGGCGCCTCTGTATTGAGCAATATCACGATGCAGGTCGAGAGAGCGTTGTCTGCTGTGTTCGCCCGCCGGGTTATTGTATCCGAGCGACGGTATTCGCCGCTGGTCGTGGGCGCCTCGTGATCCGTAGATGGATCTGGATTGCCTTTGCTTTGTCCTCCAATACGCCTCGCAAGTCCGGTGCGCTCCCTTTGGCTTCAGACTTTTAGAGCGATGCCGGGTACGGTCTTGGTTGAGGGCCTGATGGATTCTCGTCGCGACCACGTGGTGGTCGGTCCGCCAGACGTCAGGCGCTGGTGATGAGGGTATGTATGCTTCCTCCTCTAGTCGGGGAGCAACTTGCGCCTTGGGTAGCTTTTGGAGGGCGCTCGAAGTTTATATTTTCGCCGCGAGGACCTCGGTCCATCGATCGCCAGCAGGTCCCGATCAGCTTGAAGCTGCTGCTGCTTTTCTTTAGGCTATTTGCCGTGGCGATAAGCCTGCGCTTGAAACGCTCTTGTTCGACGGGATCTCGGCACGCATTTAATTCGCCGTCGTTGAGGCTTGCCTCGCCTTCGAGGGAGGCATATAGTTATAATCCTCGACCTTCGTGTGCCGCCTCTCGTGAGGGCTTGCTTCAGGCCTCCCGCGCTTGAGTCTTGCTGGAGGGGATTATCTTCGCACTCTCCGGGTATTATTATCTCCGCGCTGTAATCTCCATTCTTGCTGTGGCGGGATTTAGAGCGGGCGCCACGACACCGGGCGCTGGGCTGCTTTTTAAAGAATCGCCTCCGCGCTTTTCGCCGCCCCTGCCTTTTTGGGTGTCCACCATGTATATGTCGATGACGAGGTGGTCTTCAAAGGCCCTGTAGCGCTGGTTCTCGTTTCGCCTCCTCGCATCGCCGCCCATAGCGCCGATGTCTTTGGAGTCGTAGTTCAGCATGTCGGTTAGATCGTCGATAGTGGCTACAAAGTGGGTGGTGGTGGGCTCTGAATTTCTTCGTCGTCCGTATCCCAACCATACTGGCCATAATCCGGCCAGGACTCTCCGGATAGCGAGAGATGCTTTAGCAAATTTAGGATGTCGCCAAAGGGCGAGTGTTCGAAGATGTCTGTGGTGGTGAATTCCATAACTGGCGCCCAATCAGATTCGACCGGGTGGGCGCTGGAGGTCCGGAGTCCGCAGGAGTCCGCACCTGAGTCACGAAGCCATAAGGGACAAGGGTAGTGTTCGGCTCCATTGCCATGGAAGTTGAAGCCCCCGAGACGGTGTCCAACCACCGGTCCCCGGTCTGGGCCGTCGGCTCCGGTCTAAGGGCCGAAGCGGATTCTTGTGCGGCCACCAAGGCACTGTTCGGTGAAAGAGCTAGATCAGGCCCATCGTAACAGTGCGGCACGCTTGGCTGTGGCTCGAGCCCGTCAAAGATCAAGTCCCCGCGGATGTCGGCCGTGAAGTTTAGGCTTCCGAATCTGACTCGACGGCCAGGGGCGAGCTTCGATCTTCCGGATGGCTGCTTAATTAGTTCGCAGCGGCGGCCGCCGAATACGAAGATCTGTCCGGGGAGAAAAGTCTCACCCGACAGCGTTGTTGGTTGAAGATGCCATCGAGCCTATCGCGGTGGCGACGCAGGAACTCTCAATGAAAGCACCAATGTCGGTGTCAAACCGGGCGGATCTCGGTAGGGGGTCCTGAACTCGCGCCTAGGCGGATGGTAACAGGAGACAAGGGACACGATGTTTTACCAGGTTCGGCCCTCTTGATGGAGGTAAAACCCCACGCCCCGCTTGATTAATATTGATGATATGGGTAGTACAAGAGTGGATCTACCACGAGATCAAGGAGGCTAAACCCTAAAGCTAGCCTATGGTATGATTGTTGTAATGTATGTTGTGTCCTACGGACTAAAGCCCTCCGGTTTATATAGACACCGGAGGAGGCTAGGGTTACACAGAGTCGGTTACAATGGTAGGAGATCTACATATCCGTATTGCCAAGCTTGCCTTCCACGCCAAGGAAAGTCCCATCCGGACACGGGAGGGAGTCTTCAATCTTGTTTCTTCGTAGTCTTGGAGTCCGGCGGACGATGATAGTCCGACTGTCCGGACACCCCCTAGTCCAGGACTCCCTCAACTTACTTGTTTCTTCTTTCGTTCTTCATGTGCCAACGCCGCTCTTCAGGAGCAGCTGGGCGAGGCCAATACCGCTCGACGGGCCAGGGAGGAGGAGTGCGGCAAGCTTGCAAAGGAGCGCGACCTGCTGGCGGCGCAGCTGGCCGAGCAGAAGGAGCTACTCAAGAAGGCGCGGGACGAGGCCGAGTAGAGGGAGGCTGCCCTCATGGCCGAGTTTGAGAGTGTGCGCTCCTCCTGGACCGACAGGGAGGCGATGCTGACCTCCGGCTACCACGAAATCGAGGATATCGTTGATGGTAAGTTTCTTCGGGTTTCCGACTATGCATCAGGCCGACTTCTGATTTTTCGACTTGCTTCTTTTTTGTCTTGGCAGACTTCTTTCCTAGTCATTCACAGGCAGTCCCTCTGGCCATCAAGGCTGCTCGAGAGGCGCGATGGGCGACGGGTGAAGAGGTCGCCGCTAATGCCCCTAGAACCATCGACGAGCAGCTCCTGAGCATTGAAGCCTGTCTTCGTCCGGCACACCGGCTGCTGCGCCAGCTTCAGGGTGCCGGCGCCCAGGCGGTTGCCGCCACAGGCTGACATGCCGGCTCTGCGCACACCGCTGGGGACCGCTGATTACGGAAGTCGCCGCCAACCGTCTTGAGGCTTGGAAGGGCTCCTCGGCCCGGGCCGGAGCATGCCGGGCCTTGGAATTCGTCAAGGCGTGGTATCCAGGGCTGGACCTGGACCGCCTGGCCGAGTTCCGGTCAGAGGCCCAGGCCGAGCTGGAGGCCGTGGAGGGCGCCCTTGTCGAGCGTGCGGCGGCCATCACCGAGTACACGGATACCAGTGTCTTCGTGCTCGAGCGAGCTGAAGGCGGCGAGGAAGTGCCGCCAGACTGGTTCGGGACGAACCCGAAGTATGGCGTAGACTCGGCGGAGGTGATCGACTCCAGCGCCGAGGAGGAGGAAGAGGCGGAGGACGGAGGCGAGGCGGAGGCGCCAGAAGATGGAGCAGGTGGCCAGCCTCAGCTCGATCAAGGCCACCAAGCAGCGAGCCAGATGGGAGACAGGGCGATCTGCCACGGAGGCGCACTCAAACCGAGACCGCCCAGCCGACTGCCCTAGCGCCTGACACCGCGTCTCCTCCGATCCTCCGGTCCCGGAGGCCGCCTCCTAGGCTGCTTTTTCCGCCTCTGTTTATCTGTCTTTAGTAGTCTTTTGAAAACTTGTTAGGTTCGAGTACTTCCACCTGCGGGGTGTATCCTGAACTTCTATTCGAAGATTTGGCCAAGGGCCTATGTAAATATTTATCCGATTTCCGCCTTTCCTTGCTTACTTCTCTTTAGGCTTTTGCTTTGCCGCCTTCCTTTAGTTGCCGCCTTGTCAGTTGGACAGCCGCTCTACAGACTGTCGCTGGGCCAAGTACTTGGCTACTTCGGGAAGGCAAGTACTTGGCCGTTTAGAGTTTCTTTAGCAAGTCGGCTAGAAAGCGACAGGCCGACTACCCAAGAGTCGGCCGTCTTTGATAGAGGTTAAGACGGCGGGCCGACTACTCATGAATCGGCCCTGCGGAGAGAGGCTGGGAGCTGGCTTGAGCTATGCGTATGCTTTAGGTCCTTAGCCATTTTTTCGTGTGTGCGCTCGTTCTTGCTTGTTCTCCGCCTACCAATAGTCGCTCTGCGAGCTGCGGCTTTCGACTAGGAAGCATTTCATAGCGCAAGACGGCTAGTCCCCGGGCCGACTAGTCTGGCCCGGCGCCAAGCGGCTTGTAATGAAAGTAATGTACTCGAAGGAATAATTCTTATATCATACAGATGACATAAAAGGGGCTGTCCCCGAGCTCGTCCCGGGGGGGCCCAAGGTCTTTGGTACTTTAATACAAAAAGGGGGTAGTGCGATACATATTGCATCAACTGTAAAATCTTCGAAGAAGATTTGCGTTCCACGGGCGCTCTGTTTCTTTGCCGGAGTCATCCATCTTGTGCACTCGAGGCTTCTGAGCATCGATTAGGTAGTAGGAGCCGTTGCCCAGGACTTTGCTGATGATGAAGGGGCCTTCCCAAGGCGCCGACAACTTGTGCTGGCCGGCTGTTCTCAGAATCAGCCGGAGCACAAGGTCGCCCTCTTGAAACGATCTTGGCTTGACCTTTCGGTTGTAGTATCGGCGCAGACTCTGCTAGTAGATGCCGGACCGGCCGAAGTGCTACAGCTGGGCCCTCTTCCAAAGGTGTCAACGCCGTCTTGGCGTGCTTCTTCGGCCTCCTCTTCGGTGTACATGGTGACTCGTGTAGAGTCAAACTCTATATCCGTCGGGATGACGGCTTCAGCACCGTAGACGAGGAAGAAAGGCGTGAAGCCAGTTGACTTGTTTGGAGTCGTACGCAGACTCCAGAGGACGGATGGTAGCTCCTCAACCCAACAGCCGGCCGAACGCTCGAGTGGTTCACCAATCGAGGCTTGATGCCGACAGATGAGGCCGCTTGCTGTTCCACCGGGCCGCTTGAACCGCGGATGGGCAACGGATGCAAAGTCCATCCGATGCCCCGCGGTCGCGCAGAACGGGCCAAGGCGCCTTTGGCAAAGTTTGTGCCATTGTCGGTGATGATGTTGTGCGGAATGCCATACCGCACCATGATGTCGGGCGGCGAAAGTCACCGCAATGGCCTGCTCAACTTCTTGATGGGTTTTGCTTCTATCCACTTGGTGAACTTGTCCACCGCGACAAGCGATGAGTTAGGCGCCGCTGGCCGCCTTGAATGGTCCCACCAAGTCCGGGCCCCAAACTGCTAAGGGCCGTAAGATGGGGATTGTCTTCGCAGCGTAAGCCGGCTGAAGTGGCTTGGAACGGAAGATCTCGCACCCCTTGCACTTTTGGACTAATTCTTTAGCCTCTTCCAGGGCAGTCGGCCAAAAGAAACCGTGCCGGAAAGCTTTGGCGATGAGTGCTCTTGAGGCCGCATGGTGGCCGCACTCGCCCTAATGAATGTCTCTGAGGATTGCTTGGCCTTGTTCTGGCTCTACACAGCGCTGGTAGACACCGGTGACATCGCTCGACAATCTCTGTTGACTATGGTGTATGCTGCCGCTCGGCGTTGCACTTGCCGAGCCAGGATCTCATCTGTCGGCAGCTCTCTGTTCACTAAAAACTTGAGGATGGGCTGTGCCCATGAGGGTGTTGCTACCTCTTCAACTGCTACGACAGCGACTTGGACAATGGTGGCTGGGCTGGGAGGCGGCAGGCTGGAGTCCGCGGCCGTTTGCTGGATTGACGGGGTCCCTGGGCCGACTGGCGCAGTCCACGGGCCGACTGGCACAGTCCCCAGGCTGGGCTCTAAAGTCCCCGGGCTGACTGGCGCAGTCCTTGGGCCGGGCTTTGAAGTCCCCGAGTCGGCTTTGCCTGTGGTTTTCTTGGGGCCGTCTGTTGCAGCTCTGGAGTCGGATCCGACTTCTTCTGGAGGAGCCGGCACAAAGATGGAGTCTGACTCTGGTGAAGGCTTGATAGACGGCTTGAGGAGGCACTGAAGGGCGACGCCAGAAGGTATTGCTTGGCGAGTGGAGCCGACTCGTGCCAAGGCGTCTGCTTGATCATTGTCATTTCTTGGCACGTGAAGGAATTCGCACCCCTCGAAGTATCCGCTGAGTTGCTGCACAAGGAAGCGGTAGCTCGCCATGTTTGCGTCTTTGGCGTCTCAGTCGTCGGATGATTGCTGAACCACCAGGTCGGAGTCACCATAGCACCAGATCCTGCGAATGCCGAGTTCTTTGGCAAGCCGGAGCCCATGAATGAGTGCCTCGTATTTGGCGACGTTGTTGGAGGCGGTGAAGTGGATCTGCAGCACATACTTGAGCTTGTCGCCTTTAGGGGAGGTGAGGAGGACGCCGGCCCTCGCTGCCAAAGTCGCATCTTGGAGCGTCGAAATGCATCCGCCAATGGTGGAGTCGGTAGGGGCGGCGGTATCTTGGTCTCGGCCCGATCTAACGAGGAAGTCGGCGGCGCTGCGACTTGATGGCGGTGCGGGGCTGGTAGTAGATAGTGTAAGGAGCCGATCTATGGCCCATTTGGCTACTCTTTCGAGGCGTCTCCGCTCCAATGATCTCGGCCGGCCGGAGCGTGTAGACCACAGTGATTGGATGCTCTTGAAAGTAAGGCTTCACTTCTTGGCGGCAAAATGCACACCAGAAAGCACATCTTCCGTAGTGAGGGTAGTTCTGCTTGGAGGTCGACAATACCTCGCTCAGGTAATATACCGGTCTTTGGACAGGGAGCGCCTTGCCTTCCTCCTTGCGCTCGGCTACGATGACTGTGCCGACTACTCGGCTAGTGGCGGCGATGTACAGGAGCATGGGCTCTTTGGGAGTCGGAGCCGCCAACACAGGGGGAGTAGTCAACATCTTCTTCAGCTGGAGAAATGCTTTGTCCGCCTTGTGGTTCCACTCGAAAAAGGTGGTCTTCTTCATCAATTGATACAAAGGCAGAGCTTTCTCGCCCAGCCGACTGATGAATCGGCTGATGGATGCCAAGCAGCCAGTGAACTTCTTCACATCTAACAGTCGGCTGGGTACCTCCATCCTCTCGATGGCCTTGGTCTTCACGGGGTTGCACTCTATGCCGCGCTCGGAGACCAGGAAGCCAAGGAGTTGGCCGGCTGGTACTCCGAAAACGCACTTCTCAGGGTTGAGCTTGATCTGGAATCGGCGCAGGTTCTCAAAGGTCTCCTTGAGATCTTCCAAAGAAGGCCCCACGCCTCCGTCTTCACCACCACATCATCCATGTAGACATGGGCATTCCTACCGAGTTGCTTGAGGAGGCACTTCTGCATGCAACGCTGAAAGGTGGCGCCGGCATTCCTCAAGCCGAACGTCATTGTCAGGTAGCAGAAGGCTCCGAATGGTGTGATGAAGGCGGTCTTCAGTCTGTCTGCCGGGTTCAGCTTGATCTGGTGATATCCCGAATATGCATCTAAGAAACTCAGCAGCTCGCATCCGGTTGTGGAGTCTATCACCTGATCGATTCTTGGCAGGGCAAACGGATCCTTTGGGCAGGCTTTGTTGAGACTTGTGTAGTCAATGCACATCCGCCAATGCTTGTTCTTTTTCAGCACCAGGACCGGGTTTGCCAACCACTCTGGAAAAAATACTTCCGTGATGAAACCGGCTGCCAGGAGCCGGGCTATCTGTTCTCCAACAACTCTTCTTTCTCTCGACAGCAAAGCACAAGGCTGCTGACGGGTTCTATCTCCGCCCGGCGTAGCTTGTGCTCGGCGAATTCCGTCGGGACACCAGGCATGTCCTAGGGGGACCATGTGAAGATGTCGCGATTCTCACGAAGGAAATCGACGAGCTCGCCTTCCTATTTGCTGTCGAGGCCTGTGCCCATGACAGCGTACCTCTCTGGGTGCTCCGGGTCCAAAGGTATCTTCTTGGTTTCTTTGGCCGGCTTGAATGATCCTTCTGCTTCCGACTCCTTGGGGTCGGGAGACATCTCTGGCTGCTTCCCGGCCATCGGCACGACCCAGTCAAGGAGCCGCTTTTCAGCTGCGATCACCAGGGACTCGGCTAGCCGACTGCTCTCGGCTGCGCAGGCGGACGACTTCCTGTAGTCGCCGGCTACGGTCAGAATCCCCTTGGAACTCAGCATCTTCATCTTGAGGTAGGCGTAGTAAGGAACCGCCATGAACTTGGCCAAAGCAGGTCGGCCAAGCAGTGTGTGGTATGGGCTTTCAAGATCCACTACTTCAAACCAAACTGGCTCTCGGCGGAAATGATCTTTGTCTCTGAAGAGGACGTCTATAAGGATCTTGCCGATTGGCGAACAGGAAAGGCCGGGTACAATGCCATGGAACACAGTCCGGCTGCTCTGAAGCTGTCTTCGCTTGATTCCTAATTTCTCCATTGTGTCCTTGTACAGGATGTTGATGCTGCTGCCCCCGTCTCACAGTACTCGCGAGAAGCGGGCGGCCCGCCTATCAGCGGCCAAGGTGGCACCTAGGACCAGGGCATACGAACCCGGATTCGGCATCACTTCTGGGTGATCCGCCCTACTCCAACTGATAGGCTTCTCGGACCAATGCATGAACTCTAGAGTACTTGGCGCGACTGTATTCACCTCTTACTACTGTTGGCGCCTGCTGCGCCGGTCATCTGCTACACTGGTGAACACCATGTAGGCTCCGTGCTCATCCGGGAACTCGTCTTGCACTGCACCGACTGGCCGAGCGGCCGGCTGCTGGGGTGGCGGCGGAGGCGGCGGCCCAGCAGGCGGCGGAGGAGGGAGGCCGTCTCCCTTGGCGATTCTGGTGAGCCAGTGGCACTTCCGGGTGGTATGATTCGAAGCCTTCGCGCCACTGTGGAACTTGCACGGACCATCCAAAGTCTGCTCGTAGGAAAAGGCCGGCAACCAATTGGATTTGCCGCCTTTCTGCCTCTTGGCCGGAGGCTGCCGCTCCGGTTGTTGATCTTCAACTGTCGCAACCTGCCGACTGTTGTAAGTCGGCTGCTGGGCCTTGCGTTTGTTGTCGTTCTGTTGTTGGCGCCGACTGGTGTCTCCAGCTGGGGTTCTGGGAGCCTGGGGGCCAACTTGCCAGCTGCATTGACTTGGATCTCCGTCTTCATGGACGAGTCGGCCGTGGCGTACTTGTCTGCTATGACTAGCAGTTCGTCAAGGGTCTCGGCTGCCGCGAGAGGAGCTCAGTGCTTGAAGGTGCCCTCGGCACCGGCGGTGAAATACTCGATGGCTTGCACCTCGTGCACGCCCTCGGAGTTCAGCTTCGCCCAGCGCATGAGGTAATCGGCGTGTCGATTAATCGGGGCCTTGCGCACAAGGAAAGCTGGCGCGGCTTGGGAGGTAAACATGCGTGCTTTCGTGAAGTTGCGGATGAAGGCGGTGAAGTCGACCCAGCTGTTGATGCTGCGGGGCTTCAGATCGTTCAACCATGTCGGCCGTGCCTCGAGGCATGAGGGCGAACTTCACGGCAACCCGCTTGTTGCCGTTAAGCTATATTGACGGCTGTGGAGTAGTCTATCAGCCAGTCTTCCGGCTTCACGGAGCCGGTGTACTTGGGCATGTCTCGGGGGAGCGTGAACCCTCTGGGGAAGGGCTCGTCTCGGATGTGGGACCCAAAGCAAGGCAGAACCAGCTCGTCTTCTTCTTCTTCCAGCGCCAGGGATCGGTGGAGTCGGTCGATCCGTTGGCGGGCGTCGTTCTCTCCGACTCCTTCTCGGCGGCCGAGGCGACCTCCGAGAGTCGGATGCTCAATAGGCGGCGGGGAAACTCGCCGTTCTCTTCTGGGTTGGGGAGGCAGGTAGTCATCCCGCCGTTCCACCGCTCTTGGCCGGCCGTCTTGGTCGCGCTCAATGGTGAGGCAAGTCCGACTGTGACTGGCTGCCGGCTCCTTTTCTTTCCTTCCGCGGACTCCGCCAGTCGGCATCCGGGAAGTCACACCTTGATCTCGATGGGGGCAAATGTCGTCATTTGGTTCTCGCTGCTGCGTCACATGCCACCCGGCCGCGTTCTGCAACAACGCGTCAAGGAGCTGCTGGACTCGCTCTGTCATCACACGGCGTTCTTTGCCCTCGAAGTTCTTCAGCTCGTCAGTCGCCGCTTGGGCGGCGCGGATGTTCTCCGCAGGGGTGGCGTACACGGGGAATTTCGCCCCGAGCAAGTCGGCGATGGCCGCGCCGCACTGCCGGACAGCGCCCAGACGGCTCGGCCCAGTCGGAGCCGGCGAGCCGCCTACGGCGCGATCCATCTCGCGCTGGTACGCCTCTGACAAGCGCCTCATGCTTGTCAGCCTCTTGGCGCCTTCGATGATCTGAAGGCGGCGTGTCTCCAGCGTCTCGGCGTCCGGATCCTCTGGGATGGGCGCCGTTAGGTCTTGCAGGGCCGCAGCAAGCGGGTCCTGGGCTTCTTCGCCGGAGCGCTCGTCGTGGATGATGACGAGCACCTCCGTGACGGCGCTTCCGCCACTCTCCTTGTGAGGAAGCGGCTCGTCGTAGACCACCACATTGGTGGGGAAAGTGTCAAGCGACCCGGCGTCGGAGTCGACCAGCATCGGGTCGGTGGAGCCTACGGACTCCAGGTCCACGGCGGGCTCGTCAGTGACGTGGAGTTGGTCGAGGAGGCCCGCGAGAAGACTCTCGGGGCCACCCGTGCTACATCGGATGCAGAGCTCGTCGGGCGCACCTCGCCGACAAGTTGGCGAGCTGCTTTCGCGCCAGCTGACCTCGGCACCGCGTAGTGCATCGTCTGAGACTCCATCTGGCGAAGCTTTGGCTGCGCTCGCCGAGGAGAAGAGGGTTCCGTCGAAGCAGATCTCCAGACAGCGGTGCACCTTGCCCCATGGTGGGCGCCAAATGTCGGGCGTTGTGTATGACATATGCCAAAGGATGGCTTATCATGGTGGGGGCGAGTAGAAGCGTCGCGGTGCACGAAGCGGGATGAGGCGTGGCATGCCGTGGCGAATCTTACCCAGCTTCGGGGCTCTCCGGGGAGATAACACCCCTACTACTGCTCTGCGGGGTCTCTGCATGATCACTAAAGCAAAGTGACTACAATGGTGCTCCTGGAGCTGTGTCGGGAGGCAGGAGAGAGCAAGGATAGTTCTCTCCTCCCTATGCTATTTGGTCTATCTCTATCAAGGTCCGAACCCTTTGCATGGGTGCCCCGGGGGTTTATATAGGCCTACCCCCCGGGGGTACAATGGTAATCTGGCTGGGCGCGGGTCCCAGCCGGCTGTCTCTCAGGCCGCCGTCCTTCCCGCCGGCTTCTGGGGCCCGCTGTCTGGTGGGTCCCGCGGACAGGGTTGACACTGTGCGGCACTCCTGATGACGTAAGCTTGGTCATTGGGTCGTGGCAATGATCTTGCGCCGTCTGCTCGGCGATCACCATCGCCATTCCCCATCCTATCCGGTTAATGGCTCGTGGGGCCCTCGAGAAGGGTCGGCCGACTCCAGGGAGGCCGACTCCTACAAGGCCGTCTTCGCGCTCCAGCCGTCTTGGTCCACCCAGCAAGTGACCCGCTGATCTTCGGGCCGTCTGGAGGCCGGCGTTATGGGCACGGCGTTGTGCATCGTGGCTCGAGGTCAGGCGAGCATGGCAACAGTGTCGCGCCTCGCCGGAGATCTTCTGGAGATACGGCTCACTGTAGCCATGCCGGCCCTTCGTAGGCAGGGGGAACGACCACGCCGTGACCGTACCCTTCCTCGGGCTTCGGGAGGAGTCATGGGCCAACTCTCCATAGTCGGCCTCTCTGGAGGTCGCCAGCTTGGAGTCGGCTTATCTTGGAGTCGCCGTCTGGGACTCGGCTGGTCTTGGAGTCGCCGTCCGGGACTCGGCTTTGTCTTGGAGTCGGCTCCTGTGACTCGGCCTGAGGGGCGCGGCCTGCCCCAATGTCTTGAAAGATCATGGGACCCGGGTTAGCCTACCCGTGGCCCATTACTCCGACATTCGGCATGCCCGAGGACCCCGTGGATCAGGAGCGCTTCAAGTGCCGGCTTATGGCCACTAGGAGGAGCCTGAAAAAGAAGAAGCAGCAGCTCCAAGCTGATCAAGATCTGCTCACAGACAAATGGACCGAAGTCCTGGCAGTCGAGGAATATGGACTCGAGTGCCACACGGCTGACCGGCCACCTCGTGGCCGGGATAAAACGACGTATCAGCCCGAATACCAGCCCGCACCCCTACGCAAATACACTACGGCCCGGGGCAATAGGTAGGACCTGGAAGATATACTAGAAAACAAGGCAGGACAACCAAGATCGATCTACGGAGCACGGGGGCGTGCCCCAACACGTAATGATGATCGTCACGCCGGATACACTATCGACAAGTCCGCCCGGACCAAATACAGCCAACCGGACTCATTCGAACTGCGTAGCCACATAGCCCGGCATAGAGGCGCTGCACACCCCCTCTACTTCACTGACGAAGTGATGGATCATGAATTCCCAGAAGGGTTTAAACCCGTAAACATCGAATCATACGATGGCACAACAGACCCCGCAGTATGGATCAAAGATTCCTTCTCCACATTCACAAGCACTACTAGGGAAAAGCCTAGCAGCAGCGCGTTTTTTGGGCCTATTAGTAGCTGGTACCGCTACTAATAAGCGCTTCTGACTAACTTATAGCGATAGCGGGTGCAACCAGCGCCATAGTTAACGATAGCAAGCGTGGGTAGAAACCCGCGCTACTACTAATCTGTAATCTCTGAATTTTTTTTTGAATTTTTTGAAATTTTTTTTGAATTTTTTGCCTAATTTTCAAATTTCTGAATTATTTTAACCTCAAATCTCTAATCACCCGTCATCGCTGCTCAATTTAATCTCTAATCACCCCTCATCATTCCAAATCATCTAACTTCCCGGACGGTCACCCATCCTCTCACTACTCCAGCCTGAGCACGCTTAACTTCCGGCTCTATTTTCCCTCGCTTCCAAATCGCACTTGTTGTTTTCCGACAATAGTAAGATGTCAATCCTATTAACCTCGTGAATTTAGCTTGAGCATGAAGTCACACATTTCACTTTGTTTGAGTTTGAAACTATTGTTCTAAAAATTAGTAACACTAATATTTCTTAAATAATTAGTTTGACCATAGTTTGACCACAGTTTGACCAGATTTGACCATAGTTTGACCATAGTTTGACCATATTTGACCAAAATTCAAAAAAACTAAAATAATTATTTAGTAACACTAATATTCTTGAATAATTAGTTTGACCATAGTTTGACCAGATTTAACAAAAATTAAAAAAAAACTAATTCTTTTTGAATTTTTTTGCCTATAGATCTTAAAAGCCCCGTAACTTTTTTCTGTTAGGCTTTTGAGGATTTTAAAAATGTTTAACGGGGTTCCCCCGGTTAAGTTCGGATGTAACTTTTCGAGTAGATGCTTTTTCATATAAAAAACTTTTTCATCCGAGTTCGTATGCAAAAGTTATGGCCATTTTACAATTTTCCAGAGAGATTTTGCAAATAAAGTCGAAATTCATATTTGTAAATTTTCCCAACAACTAGACCACATATCACATGGGAAACTTATTTTCTTTTATTTTTTTGACATTTTTATCATTTTCTTTTTTTTAAAACTGAAAAGGCGGTCCACGGGGGGGTAGACTTTGACAAATAGACCATACCCGCGCTACTACTATGATGACGATTAGCGATGGCGGAGTTTTAACCTCGCTACTACTAAGTTGATAGCGAGCTTGGCGGGTTAGTAATGCGAGGTTAAAACCCGCTCTCGCTATCACCTTAGTAGTAGCGAGGTTAAAACCTCGCTACTACCATAACATATCCCGGGGCACGGTAGAGACCGCTTAGTAGTAGCGAGGGTTACAAACCCGCGTTGCTGCTATCTACTTAGTAGTAGCGAGGTTTAAAAACCTGCGCTGCTAGTAAGTAGCAGTAGCGAGGGTTTTTAACCCTCACTGCTGCTAAGATTCTATGTATAGCCTTTTCCCTAGTAGTGAAGGCCCGCGGTGACGATCTACACACCATCAAGTATCTTCCCCTTAAGCTCAAAGGACTGGCCCGGCACTGGCTAAACAGCCTGCCGGTAAATTCCATTGGCAGTTGGGAAAACCTGGAGGATGCATTCCTCGACAACTTCCAGGGCACGTACGTGCGACCACCGGATGCCGATGACTTGACCCACATTACCCAACAGCCCGGAGAGTCAGCCAGGAAATTCTAGACTCAGTTCCTAACCAAAAAGAACCAAATAGTCGACTGTCCGGACGCCGAAGCCCTGGCGGCCTTTAAGCATAATATCCGTGACGAGTGGCTCGCCCGACACCTCGGCCAGGAAAAACCAAAGTCCATGGCGGCCCTCACGACATTCATGACCCGCTTTTGCGCGGGCGAGGACAGCTGGTTGGCTCGCAGTAGCACCACGCCAATAAATTCCAGCACCTCAGATGTACGCGACAATAACGGCAAGCCACGGGGCAACAGACATAAGTGACAGAACAACGGCGACTACACAGAAGACACGGCAGTCAATGCCGGATTCAGTGGCTTGAAATCCGATCAGCGGAAAAAGCCGTTCAAAAGAAACAATCAGGGACCATCCAGTCTGGACTGCATACTTGATCGCTCGTGCCAAATTCATGGCACCCCGAATAAGCCAGCAAACCACACTAATAGAGACTACTGGGTGTTCAAACAGGCCGGTAAAATAAACGCCGAAAACAAGGACAACGGGCTGCACAGCGACGATGACGAGGATCCCCGATGTCCGAACATGGGGGGACAGAAGAAATTTCCTCCCCAGGTGAAAACAGTCAACATGATCTACACCACCCACATTCCCAAACAAGAACGGAAGCGAGCACTATGGGACGTCTATGCGATGGAGCCAGTCGCCCCAAAATTCAACCCATGGTCAGCCTGTCTGATCACCTTCGATCGTAGGGATCACCCTACCAGCATCCGTCACGGCGGTTCAGCCGCATTGGTGCTAGACCCAATCATCGATGGATTTCACCTCACGCGAGTCCTTATGGATGGCGGCAGCAGCCTGAACCTGCTCTATCAGGACACAGTGCGCAAAATGGGCATCGACCCTTCGAGGATCAAGCCCACAAAAAACACCTTTAAAGGTGTAATTCTAGGAGTAGAGGCCCGTTGCACGGGCTCCATAACACTGGAAGTGGTCTTCGGATCTCCGGTAACTTCCGAAGCGAGGAGTTAATCTTCGACATCGTCCCTTTCCGTAGTGGTTATCATGCACTACTTGGACGAACTGCATTTGCTCGATTCAGTGCGGTACCACACTATGCATACCTCAAGCTCAAGATGCCAGGACCACGCGGGGTCATAACAGTCAACAGAAACATGGACCGCTCTCTCCATACAGAAGAGCATACTGCAACCCTCGCGACAGAAGTACAAAGCGGCCTTCTCCGGCAAACCACCAATCCGGTGACAACAACCCCGAACACCGTCATGCGAGTCCAGAGTACCCCGCAACAGGATCGCCAGGCACGCCAAGAGCGTGACTAGCAGTCCAGCCTCCGCTCCAGCCCCATCAAGGTAGCATCCGTGCCGCGCGTACACAATTACGCACTCAAAATACCATGGGCATAGGTGGAGGCGCAATAGTGACTCAGTCAACAGTGCAGTACAGCCGCAACATACTTTAATAACCCCCTTTATCTTTCAGGACCCTGCTTTCGGGCAGCCTCTTCAGAAGAGCCGAATTGCCGGACATTCACAAGAGAGAAAACCAAGGAGGCAAAAGGCTCTGCGCACAAAGGGAATACCCAGGTGGAATCTGTTCACGATCGTTATACCTGTTTTATATACCTACATGAGGCCCGCCCTTGGATAGGACATGTCAAGTAGTCCTATTTACTTCTGCTTAATGCATTCATTGTAAACATACGCTTAGACGTATTATTTATATTTGGGAGATAATATATAGTATCAGCTTATTATTCCTATTTGCACATTCTTCCTATAAATGATTATTTAATATTGCACCCGTACACCTTGGTACGTTCACTTTGCCAGGGGCTTCTTATGGCGCCCCATAATACGTCAAGATAAGTCCAAACACTTTTCAACAGTGCGGCACCCCGAACTTATAACATTACATGCATCAGCTCCGAATCATGTCTTGGGTCAATAGTTGGGTTTTCCCGGCTCCCTTGTTTTGGTACCTTACGTTCCTTTATATCAAATAAGGTAGCGCAGGGAGAACTACTGCAATTGTGTCCCCGTTCTTCCGGACGAGCACCTCAGTAGAGAAAGCCGAAAACTGACCGGCATGATGCGGCGAGAGCTGGTCGCTGTTCGAGAGGTCTTAAAATCCTAAAAGATTTTTTCCGCTTTAGGCGAGGAATCGGCCTCATCCGATTTAGGCGTATATAGCGCTCCAATTCGGCTTTCCAAATTCTAGGGGCTTCGCCGAAATTTAAAATTGTAGACTTCTATGGCTAAGTGAAAGTTATAAAGCCGCATAGTCCGATTGCCTTGTTCGCTGCGCCAAACACCTCCTTCAGGGACCAAAAATTTGGAAAGATTGTCTGGGTTTTTTCCACGAACACCCCAGTACTAGTTTTGTGGGGGCGGAAGTCGATTACTGGCCTACTTTCAGAATTTTATAAACAGCCGCACAGAAGGTAATATTTTAAATCAAAAAAGTGCTATATAGCTCAAATAACTTCGTCTTTATATTACAAAAACAATAGAAGTACATTCACTCAAAGATCGTGTCCTTGGTACATTCATCGGCCACGAGATGAGCGCCTTTCGTAACGCCATCATAATATTTTTTGGGACAGCGATGCGCCTTGCCCTCCGGCGGTCCATCCTCCACCAGCTTCTCCGCATCCAGCTTGCCCCAATGCACCTTCGCACGGGCAAAGGCTCGGCGGGCACCCTCAATGCAAATGGATCGCTTGATCACTTCAAGCCGCGGACAGGCATTTACCATCCGCTTTATCAGGCGAAAGTAGCTGGCGGGCAGGGGCTCACCAGGCCACATCTGGACTGTGAAATCTTTCATAGCCACTTCGGCCGCCCTGTGGAGTTCAACCAATTGCTTCAATTGGTCACATAGAGCCATCGGGTGTTCGGCTCCAAGATATCTTTGGGACCGTAACAACTTCTCCGTTGAGCTCCCTCCTCGCACGGTAGAACTCCATGACATCGATATGTTGCGTGGCGATCTGCGAATGCCCTCGACAGCTCCGAATTCGGGTAAGTAAAAGAAACGTCTCCTCCACATGCTTGCTTTGCATAAAGAATGTCTTACCCGCCGCTATCTTCTTGGCCGCTTGGATTTCCAGCTGGGCCTTTTCGGCTTCGGCCTTGGCGTCTTTCATGCTCAACAGGGCCTTCGCAAGTTCAGACTCCTTCGTCTTGAAGTCACGCTCCAAGGACTCGAACTTCTTGTCGAGCTCCTGGAGCTCTTGCTGTACCTCACCCACCCTGGCATTTTGCTTTTCACGACCAATGCACTCCATGGCAGCCTTGTTTTCGGCCTCGGATGGCGCTTTCTTCAGGGACGCCACTTCGGTCATGGCCCCTATTACACAATCATGACGCTTTTTCGTTAGCATCACCAATTTTGTCTATTCTTTATGATATGTGAACGGGGTATCACTCACCTTTGTTCTCTTCGAGCTGCCTCTTCGTGAGGCTGAGCTCTACTTGGGCCTGCTCCAGGTCCTGTTTGAGTTCGGTGACCTCCGCTGTGCGGGCAGCAGCGGCAAGCAGCACCGCCTGCTTATTCACATAGACACCTACTATTAGACTCCTGCGGATTTTAATTGACCCACCGTTTGTCTTTTCTCTCCGAACACCAAACAGAGTATCAGGGGCTACTGTCTATCGGGTGATAATTTCCCAAACTTTTAATTATTCACCGCAAAGCCTGATAGGAGGATGGTATAGGCTTCGGTCAATCCGCTTTTGGCGGACCGAACCCTCTGAATCACCGTGCTCTTCATCCATGGAAGCGCCGCGAAGCGCTTCCAGCAGACTATCCGACGCCTCTAGCATAATGGAAGTTATCGGCACGGACGGCTCGCCCTCCTTGGCGAGGGGCTGCCTGCCTGAATCCGGAACCTTTGGGGGTTCCGGTATAGTGTCCGGCTGGGAGCCCGGCTTGCTGCGGCTCCCGTCATCACAATCCGCGGGGATCTTACGCCCCGTGTGCCCGACGTCTAGAATTTCGCCTTGAGGCGTCTCCAGAGTCGCCTCCCCCTGCTCTAGGAGCCTTTGGTACAACACATCCGTGTCATCCGAAGGCCGAGGGGAAGTGCCCGTTGGGAGCGAGTTCATCACCGAATCTCTCAAGGACCCATCCGAAGAGGATTCCTCGGGATGGACCCGGGCCGGACTGCATATACGTGTTCGGCGTTATAACAGACTATGATGCAAAGTCGCACTAAAGTACAACAGAGTGTGGATACTTACGATCTTACTAGGGGCTTCCCCCTGGGCAGCCACTCCTCCTCGCTGTAGGCGGCCGTGGTGGAGTAATCCGGAAGGGACGCCTTTCCCTTCTTGGGCGTTCTAGCCTGCCCCTCCGGGGCAGCTTTCCTTTTCTTCTCCTCTCCAGTGCAGGGAGGCTGAGTTTCCTCGTGTTTCCCCCCGCCTCCGTGGGAGGAATCTGCCTCGTCGTCTTCGGACGACGAGTTTATGACGGCCTTGCAACGGGGACCCTTCCTGGGCCCCTGGGTCACCCTCTTAGGCCCTTTGGCCTCCTCAGGTGGGGCGGCACCTTCCTTTTCCTCCTCCCCTTCGGGGGAGCAGTGTGCCTCGTCATCTTCGGACGAGGCATCCGTCTGACCTTCTTACGGAGGCCCTTCACAGTCCCAGGGCCTTCTTTCGGCCTTCTTTTTCGGCGCCTTGTAGGGCGCCGGGACTAGCATCTCCATCAGGAGAGCGTCTTCTGGACCTTCTGGTAGTGGAGCCGGACAATCAATCCACTCTGCCGTCACCACATACTCCTGATTAAATACACACGATGACTTAAGATCCTCCCATGAGTACGCTGGGAAAAACTACATCTGGTGATGGACAGAAAACTCACTGGACGGGGGAGCCGCGTGGCGTGAAGTCCGCGGTCCTTGGATGTGGGAGGAGGAATTTCGGAGGCCTTGAACAGCATCTTCCATGCCTCCTTGTGTGTCGTGTCGTAGAGCTCTCGAAGTGTCTGGCGTTCGGCCCGAATGAACTCCCACAGATTAAATGCCCGTCTTTGGCACGGAAGAATTCGGCGGACGAGCATGACCTGGACCACGTTGACAAGCTTGATTTTCTTGTCTATCATATTCTTGATGCAGTTCTGATGTCCGGTTAGCTCTGCAGGCTTACCCCAGGCCATGCCCTTCATTTCCCAAGAGGTGAGCCGCATGGGAATTCCGGATCGGAATTCGGGGGCCGCCGCCCAGTTGGCTTCGCGTGGCTCGGTGATGTAGAACCACCTCGATTTTCACCCTTTCACGGTCTCCGCGAAGAAGGCGTCAAGCCAGGTAACATTGGGCATCCTGCCCACCATGGCGCCTCCGCACTCCGCTTGCTGGCCGCTCACGATCTTCGGCTTCACGCAGAAGATTCGTAGCCACAAGCCGAAGTGAGGCTTGATGCGGAGGAAGGCCTCGCACACGACAATAAACGCCAAGATGTTGAGGACGAAATTTGGGGCTAGATCATGGAAGTCTAGCCCATAGTAAAACATGAGCCCGCGGACAAAGGGATGAAGTGGGAACCCCAGTCCACCGACGAAGTGGGCGAGGAACACGACCCTCTCGTGGGGTCTCGGTGTCGGAATGATCTGCCCTGCATCCGGCAGCCGGTGCGCGATATCTGCGGCCAAGTATCCGGCCGCCCGGAGCTTCGCGATATGCTCCTCCTTGACGATGGAGGCCACCCACTTGCCTCCTGCTCTGGACATGTTTGGCTTGGCAGAGGAGGTGTGAACTAGGGCGCTGGAGCTCGAGGGGGCAAGAATGGATAAGCAAAGGAGGAAGAAGGCATGGGTGAAAATGGGGAATCCTTATCCCTTTATAGACGCGACGAAAACGGTGCGACTCCCCACTTGCCCGTTGAGGATCGCTTATTTCCCAAGCACCACAATTGATGGCGCGGTTGGGTTACCCATACCCGTATTGATGGGAATCCCTTGATAAGGGGACAAGATCTCTACTTTGACAAGACGTGCCGATGAAACTGCCTCGCAATATGCACTGTAGCCGGTTGTGGGAAAACGGTTCGGATAATGACCCGACCGTAGTGTCATGTCACTTTGTCTAAATTTCTCAGCAGATTATGTTTGTGGAATATCGTTCTCTCCATGATGGAATGTGAAGATCATCTTGCGGATCCGGACACGATTCAAATGTTCGGTAATTATTTTGGAGTATTCGGAGATGGAACTGTAACGCCCCGGATTCAATGCGCCAGGTGTCTGCTAGTATTTCGCCTTCGTTGCCATGTCATTTGCTTGCGTGTTGCACTTTTCCATGTCATCATCTGCATTTCATCTGCATGTTTTTAACACTTTGCTTGCGTGTTGCATTTTTCTAGGTGTCTGCCAGTATTTCATCTGCATTTCATCTGCAGTTTCCATCATATCAGTATTATGTTCCCGGATTTTGCGTACCTAACGTGGTCGGGTGATTTATGGGACCCCCTTGAAAGTTCGCTTTGAATAAAACTCCTCCAGCAAGGCCCAACCTTGGTTTTACCATTTGCCTCACCACCACCTACTTTTCCCTTGGGAGTCGCTCTCTCGAGGGTCATCTTTATTTTAGCCCCCCCCCGGGCCAGTGCTTGTCTAAGTGTTGGTCCGAACCGAGTAGATCGGGGCCCCTCGGGAAACTCGAGGTCTGGTTTTACTCGTAGGATGTCTCATCCGGTGTTGCCCTGAGAACGAGATATGTGCAGCTCCTATCGGGATTGTCGGCGCATCGAGCAGCTTTGCTGGTCTTGTTTTACCATTGTCGAAATGTCTTGTAAACCGGGATCCCGAGACTGATCGGGTCTTCCTGGGAGAAGGAATATCCTTCATTGATCGCGAGAGCTTATCATGGGCTAAGTTGGGACACCCCTGCAGGGTATAAACTTTCGAGAGCCGTGCCCGCGGTTATGTGGCAGATGGGAATTTGTTAATGTCCGGTTGTAGAGACTTGACACCAGATCCGAATTAAAATGCATCAACCGCGTGTGTAGCCGTGATGGTCTCTTTTCGGCGGAGTCCGGGAAGTGAACACGGTCCTTGGGTTATGTTTGACGTAAGTAGGAGCTCAGGATCACTTCTTGATCATTAGTAGTTGACGACGTTCCTTTGCCTCTCTTCTCGCTCTTATTTGTGTATGTTAGCCACCATATATGCTTAGTCGCTGCTGCAACCTCACCACTTTACCCCCTTCCTTTCCCTTTAAGCTTTGCTAGTCTTGATACCCATGGTAATGGGATTGCTGAGTCCTCGTGGCTCACAGATTACTACAACAACAGTTGCAGGTTCAGGTTATGCGATGATCATGACGCCAGAGAGATGTTTGCTTGTTTTGGAGTTCTTCTTCTGCTTCTTCTTCGATCCGGGGATAGGTTCCAGGTCGGCATCCTGGGCTAGCAGGGTGGATGTCGTTTGAGTTTTTGTTTGTGTTTTCATCCGTAGTCGGATGGTGCTTTTATGTATGATGATGTTGTATTCGTGTGGCATTGTATGCCTCTTGTATGTATGCCCATCTTTTATGTAATATTGATGTAATGATATCCACCTTGCAAAAGCGACTCCAATATGCGCTTCTATCCTTGGTGGGACCTTCGAGTTCCTTTAGGATAGGGTCGCATATTGGGCGTGACAGGAACCCGCCTTTCAATGCCGAAGACAAACTGCGCGCCGGACTCATCGTCATTGAAGCCTGGTTTGGGGCTACTTAGGGAGTCCTGGAATAGGGCGTATCCAGACAGCCGGACTATATACTTTGGCCGGACTAATGGACTGTGAAGATACAAGACTCAAGACTTCGTCCCGTGTCCGGATGGGACTCTCCTTTGCGTGGAAGACAAGCTTGGCGATCCGGATGTTAGATTTCCTTCTTTGTAACCGACTCCGTGTAAACCCTAGCCCTCTCCGTTGTCTATATAAACCGGAGGGTTTGGTCCGTATAGGGACAATCATAATCATCATAGGCTAGCTCCTAGGGTTTAGCCTCTATGATCTCGTGGTAGATCAACTCTTGTAATATTCATATCATCAATATCAATCAAGCAGGAAGTAGGGTTTTACCTCCATCAAGAGGGCCCGAGCCTGGATAAAACATCGTGTCCCTTGCCTCTTGTTACCATTAGCCTTAGACGCACAGATCGGGACCCCCTACGCGAGATCCGCCGGTTTTGACATCGAAACCATCCACTTGCCTCCCGCTCCGGACATGTTTGGAACGGTTGTCCGGAGAAGGGGAGAACTGGGGCGCTGGAGCTCGAGCGTGCGACAATGGATGAGCAAAGGAAGAAGAAGGCGTGGGTGAAAAAGCGGAATCCCTATCTCCTTATAAAGGCGGTAGAAACTGTGTGCCTCCCCGCTCGCCCGTTAAAATCGCTTATTCCCCAAGCGCCACGATTGATGGCACGGTTGGGTTACCCACACCCGTATTGATGAGAATCCCGCGATAAGGGGACATGATCTTTGCTTCGACAAGACGTGTCAAGGAAACCGACTCGCATTATGTGCAGTTGCTAGTTGTGAAAAACGGTTCGAATAAAGATCGGGCCGTGGTGTAATGTCACGCTATGAAAAGTTGTCAGCAGATTAGATTCATGGAATATTGTGCTCTCTATGGTGGTATGTAGAATTTGTTTTGCAGAGCCGGACATGGTTCTCGTGTTCAAGATCTTCTATGGAGTATTCGGAGAAGTAACCCGTCTTGCAATGCCGAAGACAATCTGCGCGCCGGACTCATCGTCATTGAAGCCTGGTTCAAGGGCTACTGAGGGAGTCCTGGATTAAGGAGTCCTCGGACAGCCGGACTATATTCTTTGGCCGGACTGTTGGACAATGAAGATACAAGATTGAAGACTTCGTACCATGTCCAGATGGGACTCTCCTTTGCGTGGAAGGCAACCTTGGCAATTCAAATATGTAGATCTCCTTCTTTGTAACCGACTATGTGTAACCCTAGCCCCCTCCGGTGTCTATATAAACTAGAGGGTTTAGTTCGTAGGACAACAACAATCATAATCATAGGATGGCTTCTAGGGTTTATCCTCTACGATCTCGTGGTAGAACAACTCTTGTAATACTCATATCATCAGGATCAATCAAGCAGGAAGTAGGGTATTACCTCCATCGAGAGGGCCCGAACCTGGGTAAAACATCGTGTCCCCTGCCTCCTGTTACCATTAGCCTTAGACGCATAGTTCGGGACCCCCTACCCGAGATCCGCCGGTTTTGACACCAACAACAATTCTTACAGCTGGCGGTTTGTTGGAAGTACAGAAGGGACTAAGCCCTACTTTGCTGCATACAGCCACCGGTTCATCAAGCATTTTCTTGACAGATTCGGTGACTTCATCATCGGTGAGCTGGATGTCAATATGACGCTGAGGGTCTTTCAGATCCCCTGTGTATTCACACATCAAACCGGGGTGCCGGCTTAATGGCATAGTGCTCCAAGAAACCCAGCATCGAACAAAGTCAACGCCAGTTAATCCGTTTGCAACAAAAGCTCTGAGTTTTGATAGCTGAGGGGTGTATTCTGATCGTTCCTTGGTAGTTAGTCATTGAGGAACTGGATGCTAATTGCTAAGCCAGTGAGCACGATAACCCGGCAGAGGGTTTTCACCGTCCGGAGCTGTATCTCGGCAGTAAAACCAAATCATAGTGCGGGGGTGTTTGCAAAAAGGTGCATTTTCACACTTAATCCAACGTCTTGGTCCTGTAAAGTAGGTGATAGCGTAGCAAACTAGGCAACCGGACTATAATGCTTTATCACTTTCACTTAGCCATAGGAGTTCGATGGTGGGGCTACTATATAGCCCCTGGGGGCACCGCGCTCTCCCGAACTCGGGCGCCGATGTGCTGACCGAAGCGGTCGCCGTTATCGGAGGAATTCTAAACATTCCGTGGTCCATCGAGTGGTTGACCGTCTCTCGCTATATCATGACGATCGGCCGGCTTTCTCTACTGAGGTGCTCACCAGGCCGATCCGGGGCACAATCGCAGTAGTTCTCCTGGTGCCGCATTAGCAGATAGAGCGGAACGTAAGGCAGCAAAACACAGGAGCCGGGCAAACCCAACATTTGACCAAAGACATGATTCGGAGCTGATGCATATAAGGCCTAACTCGAGACGCCGAACACTCCCTAAGGTATTCGGTCTTATTGAAAACGGGCAGAACAATGCCGTAAGCCCCTAGTGTCCAGGTACGTGCAAAAATTTCTGACGCGACCGATGCCAAAATGCCAACCTCCTCCTCGGTTATAGCAAGAAACCGGGGGATGTGTAACAACAAGAGACAGTAAAAAAAGGTTTACGCAGGGTCTTAATTTGAAAAGAATCGTTGCAACGTGTCCCTACCGCATGTCTGCGCCTGTGTCTCCGTTGTGCCGTATCCTGGACGGGTGTAGCACGGTGTTCATCTGTAAAAGAGAAGAACTTAGTTGGGAAAAAAGATCGTGCGAAAAATTTATTTTAAAATAAACAGAGTATGATTCAAAAAATGAATAAAATTGAGCTTTATTGTCTCTTGTTGTACATGTGTGGAGCCCCTTGTAAGGGGGTACGCGGCTCATAAGCCCCTTGTTTATTTATACCGGACTCGCCTAACCATGTCCGGGGTGTGAATGACCTGTTTAGGCGCTTTGATCAGCAAAGCCGGATTAGCATGTGGCCGTCAAGGCAGCCTCACGTTGTCCCGTATTCGAGGAACACTCGAAGTTTCCTTTTAATGAGATGATGCCGCGTGGACCGGGCATTTTAAGTGTAAGAGATGTGTAATGCGGTATTGCGTTAAAGCGGGTGAAAGCTTCGCGTCCCAATAGTTCTTGATAGCTACTTTTAAATGGGGCGATGTGGAAGACTAACTTTTCGCGACGGAAGTTGTCGGATGAGCCGAACACAACTTCTAGTAGTAGAGAGCCCGTACAATGGGCATATGGGCCTGGCATCACTCCTTTAAAGGAAGTGTTGCTATGGCGAATTTTGGTTGGATCTATCCCCATTCTGCGGATTGTGTCCTAATATAGCAGGTTTAGATCACTACCGTCGTCCATTAGGAGTTGTGTAAATTGTAGTCCATCGATTATAGGATCTAATATCAAAGCAGTCCATCCTGCGTTCCGGATACTTCCGGAATAATCTGATGGTCGAAAGTGATTGGTTTTGACATCCAGTGTCTGGAGTCCGCTGGGGTGGACCGTGCGGCGCATATTTCAATGTGCGCCGCTCTATTTTTCCCTGTTGTCACTTGAAGCGAGTTTACTGTTTTGACCTCTTGTGGGAAATTCTTTTGTTTTCCGGTGCTCTGCTTGTGGGGTTCGTCATCGTCCTCACTTGGTGTGTCAAGCCCCTTGTGTTCGGCGTTAAGTAGGCCGGACTGTTTGAAGACCCAACAATCTCTGTGGGTATGGTTTGCAGGCTTCCCGTGGGTACTGTGGACTTGGCATATCTTGTCCAACATTTTGTTTAGGTTGGATAGCTCGTCGCTGTTGTCCTTAAGGGGCAGTTTTTTGTTGTTCTGCCGAGAGCTTTTGAATCCGGCGTTGACTGTCGTGCTCTTTGGACCGTTTCCCTTGGTCCGGCGCTGGTCCTTGCTGCATCGTGGTTTCCCATTTCCATCCCTGACCTCGGATGTACTTGCGTCGCTGGTGCTGAACCTTGCCAGCCAGCTGTCCTCTCCCGTGCAAAAGCGGGTCATGAGGTTTGTTAATGCGGCCATTGTTCTTGGCTTTTCCTGGCCGAGGTGTCTGGCGAGCCAATCGTCTCGGACGTTATGTTTGAAAGCTGCTAAGGCTTCGGCGTCCGAACAGTCGACTATGTGGTTCTTTTTGGTGAGGAACCTGTTCCAGAATTTGCGGGCTGACTCTCCGGGATGTTGAGTTATGTGACTTAAATCGTCTGCATCCGGAGGGCGGACATAAGTCCCCTGAAAATTTGCCCGAAACGCATCCTCGAGCTCTTCTCAGCTTCCAATGGTATTTTCCAGGAGGCTTTTGAGCCAATGCCGGGCTGGCCCTTTGAGCTTGAGGGGTAAGTATTTTATGGCGTGGAGGTCATCTCCTCTAGCCATGTGTATGTGTAGGATGTAATCCTCAATCCAGAGTCCGTGGCATTGTTACGTCAGATGCCTCTATGTTTACGGGCTTGAATCCCACTGGAAATTCATGATCCAGCACCTCATCGGTGAAACATAGGGGGTGTGCAGCGCCCCTGTATTTGGGTGTGCCGTGATGTTCGAATACTCGACGTGTTGCATTGCTTTCTAGAGCTTGCTTTCTTGGCCCATAGATAGACCTGACTGGGCCATCCTTTTGGTGCGGATCCTTATGCGGATCGCGTGCCGGCTTGTGTGCGGCGCCGCTTGCCGCTCTATGTTTGCCATGTGGTCGTCTATCCGACCGGGCGACCCCTTTGTTCTTTGATCGTGGGCGCTCTGCGGCCTCCTCGTCGAATTCGGGCAGTAGTTTGCGCTTCGGGTAGCTCTTTGTTTGGCGGCTATCGCCGTATTTGTCTGCGGTGTTGAGTACTTTGCTCCATCTCATTCTGAGTGTGTCTTCCGCTGTTTTGAGCTTCCGCTTCTGCTTCTTCAGACTACGTGCAGTGGTGACAAGCCTTTTGTGGAGGTTCTTCTGCTCCAACGATGTGTTCGGCGTGAGATCGTCCGGACTGTTATCTTCGCTGGGGACGGATTGTTTATCCAAGTTATCCTATTCGGATGGTTGTTCGAGGGCATGTTCGTCGTCCACCGGTTCACCCTGCTCTATGTCTGGGTCTGTATGGGTGCTGTCTTTGTTGAGGCGGGACTTTGAGCGGCGCTCATGTCGCTGTTTTGACTGCTTTTCGAGGGAATTATCCTTCGCAGCGTCCCGTTGTTCCTCGTTATCGCTTCCTTTAGGAGTATCCACCATATATACATCGTGAGTTGAGGTGGCCTTCCAGTTCCCTGTAGGCGCTGGTTCTTGGTCGTCTCCGGCATCTTCGTCCATACCGTCGATGTCTTCGGAGTCAAAGTCGAGCAGGTAGGTTAAATTATCGACAGTGCCTACAAAGTGAGTGGTGGGTGGGTGTTGAATTTCTTCGTCGTCCGCATCCCAAACTTCCTGACCATAGTCCGGCCAGGGCTCTCCTGATAAAGAGAGAGACTTTAGTGAATTCAGGATGTCGCCAAAGGGCGAGTGCTGAAAGTTGTCCGCGACAGTGAACTCCATAACAGGCGCCCAGTCAGATTTGATTGGCAGGGGCGCGGGAGGTTCAGAGTCCGGAGAGGAGTCTGGCACCTCGGAGTCACGGGCTTTGCGAAGGACAGGGGTGGTGTTCGGCTCAATCGCCGTAGCCCTCGAGGCGGTGTCCAGCCACCCATCCTCGATCGGCGAAGTCGGCTCCGAGCTAAGGTCGGAGCGGATACTTGTGCGGCCTCCAAGGCACTGTCCGGCAGCAGAGCTAGATCGTGCCCATTGTGACAGTGCGGCATGCTTGGCTGTGGCTCGAACCCGTCGAAGATCAAGTCTCCGCGGATGTCAGCCATATAGTTCAAACTTCCAAATCTCACCTGATGGTTAGGGGCGTAGCTTTCAATCTCCTCCAGATGGCCAAGCGAGTTGGCCCGTAGTGCAAAGCCGCCGAATACGAAGATCTGTCCGGGGAGAAAAGTCTCACCCTGGACTGCGTCGTTGTTGATGATCGAAGGAGCCATCGGGCCTAAAGGTGATGACACAGAGGAACTCTCAGTGAAAGCACCAATGTCGGTGTCAAAACCGGCAAATCTCGGGTAGGTGGTCCCGAACTGTGCGTCTAGGCGGATGGTAATAGGAGACAAGGGACACGATGTTTTTACCCAGGTTCGGGCCCTCTTGGTGGAGGTAAAACCCTACTCCTGCTTGATTAATATTGATGATATGGGTAGTACAAGAGTAGATCTACCACGAGATCAAAGAGGCTAAACCCTAGAAGCTAGCCTATGGTATGATTGTTGTTCGTCCTACTAAAACCCTCCGGTTTATATAGACACCGGAGAGGGCTAGGGTTACACAGAGTCGGTTACAATGGTAGAAGATCTACATATTTGTATCGCCAAGCTTGCCTTCCACGCGAAGGAAAGTCCCATCCGGACACGGGACGAAGTCTTCAATCTTGCATCTTCATAGTCTAGGAGTCCGGCCGACGGTGATAGTTCAGCTATCCGGACACCTCCTAGTCCAGGACTCCCTCAATAAGCATGAGTGCTATGGATGGCGTTCTCGTAGGGAGACGTGAGCGGATCCATAGTGGTGTATTGATATGGTGAATATGCGGACTCGTGTGCGCCACCTCAAAAGAGTTACTTGCAGTCGTAGATTAGGATAGCCACCGAGTCAAAGCTGGCTTGCTGCAGTTAAACTCCACCACCCCGTTTGTTGATAATGATGCATATGAAGATAGTTCTGATGTAAGTCTTGCTGGGAACATTTGTACTCACATTTGCCTATTTTATGTTTTGCAGAGAGACTTCTGTCTCACTAGTAATTCCACGTGGACTTCGATGTTTAGCTTGTTACCTCAGCTACGATCTTGTGCCCTCAGCAGGATCTGGAAGATAGTCAGGCTTCTCAGCCTTTTTCATTTATAGATGCCTGTACTCAGACATGTTAAGCTTCCGCTTGTGCTTTGACTTGTGTGCTCTGAATGTTGGGTCATGAGATCCATGTTTGTAATATCTCGCTCCTCGGAGCCTATTGAATAAAATACTTGAGTTGTAGAGTCATGTTGTGATGCCATGTTGTATTTGCACATATAAGGCATATTGTGTGTATGTTATTGAAATGCTTGGTATGTGTGGGATCTGACTAACTAGTCGTTTATCCTTGGTAACCTCTCTTACCGGGAAATGTCTCCTAGTGCTTCCACTGAGCCTTGGTAGCTTGCTACTGCTCCGGAATAGTTAGGCTAGCCGGCATGTGTCCTCCTTCGTTCCTGTGTCTGTCCCTTCGGGGAAATGTCAGGCGGTGAGTACCGGAGTCCTGTTAGCCTGCTACAGCCCGGATTCTCCGGAGTTCTGCTAGCCCAGTTGCTACAGCCCAGATTCAATCGCTGATGACCAACACGTTCGTTGCCGGGTCATGTATGCCTGTCCCTGTAAGTTAGTGCCACTTTGGGTTCACGACTAGCCATGTCAGCCCGGGCTCCTTGTCATATGGATGCTAGCGACACTATCATATACGTGTGCCAAAAGGCGGAAACAGTCCCGGTGCTGGTAAGGCGACACCCGTGGGAATACCGTTCGTGAGGCCGCAAAGTAATATGAGGTGTTACATGCTAGATCGGTGTGCCATTGAGTCGGGGTCCTGACAGCTTTGGTATCAGAGCCTGACTGCCTGTAGGATTACCAAGCCAAACTGGTCGAAGTTGAGTCTAGAAATTCTTTAGTTATATAAGGGAATTGATTGTGGGATGGAACATAAGTCTCTTTTTACTCCTTATACCTCATGCCCTCTGATCCGAGTCATCTTTTGTTTCCTACGGGGTTAAGGAACTAGGCTGTCTCTTCTTTCTATCAGGATCACGTGCTACTAATCCGTAGACTTATAGGATTGACGGATTTAAGTCTCAGTTCAATTCCTACTATCTCCGTGTGTTGAAAATTGGTCTCGAAACTTGGATATTGTGATGATTGAGTGGTTATGCCACAATTTTGCAGGATGTCTCAAATCTTTTTCGAGCATTTACAGCCGTTATGCTGTCCGAGTCATCCCAGGTGTCTAAACAATCTGATGCATTTGCAAATCCTTCCTCCCGTTCCTGGTGTCCTTTTGGTCAGAATAAGCACACTAACCGCCTCGACATATATGTTGGAGCTATTATTATGACCCTAGATGTCTTAGAGGATCACCAGTTAATCTAGCCATGTTTTGTGTTCCCAGTGTGATGATTCTGGCCATCATTCTCGAAAGCATCCTGTGATGCCATTTAGTTAGTAGGTATTCTACTCCTGGGTTTTGAACCCGAGATTCACCCTACTTCATGTTGTTAGTATTTGCTAGTTCACTTAAGATATTAGTAACTTTGCGATCGTCCTCGAGGTCCGTGGCATATCCTTCTTCCAATACCATGAACCAATATGGCAGAAGCTCTTTGAACCAAAAGATCACAATAAGAGTGCTCTTAATTGGTTCTCCACTCAAGAATTCTGAATCTGCCAGTCTTATCTTTCTGCATGGTTTATCTGGAAGAAACCTGTTGAACTTCGTTCGACATGCTAAACCATGAATCCACAACTCAGAAAATCATATGTTCCTTTGGGTTGTCCCTCTTTAGTTATTTTCTGGCCCTCGTCTATCAATTGATAGTCAAGAGTATGTGTGTAATCGTGCTCATTGATGCATACTATTCTTGTGGTCCGTCAAGCCGTTCTATTTCACAATGAATAGGAGAAACAAACTCAGGTATCTCATCCATATCTAGGATTGGGTCAAAGCAGTTGTATTCCGCAGATTAAGTTTGCTAATCCAGCTTTTGTTCTATTCTACCTTGGAGTGTCACCCTCTTTCTTATCAAGAATGTCATGGGAATTGCACCACCTCCTATGAACTCTTGACACAATGATACCTCTCGCCGTCATTGTTCATTTCTTGGTCTCCGTGTTGTTGAAGCCGGAATGTCGACAAGTGAACCGTGACGTGTGCAATCAATACTCCTAGCAACTCCGTTGCTTCGTAGTTAATGGACAATAATCTTATTCTTTGTATGCCAGTTATTGAATCATCATCCTAAGATTTATCGTGCGACCTAGTCCATTTTTCCTGGTGCACTCCTCTTGATCACGTCGTCTTGCCCTGAAAAGCAAGATTGATCTTGAGCTTAATAACATACCGATTGTCGGGGATATACCCCGCGGTGTAACCCAGCCGGAAGTGTAACCCGGCCGGACTTGGCGACCCACCTATGACCCGCCCTGGTTGGACGACACACTAAGTGACCCGCCCGATCCTGGCGACTTATGGGTGACCTGGCAAGCGGATCAGAGGAGAGACAAGACCCGGGGGCCCAGGAGGCTCAAGGCCCAGAAGGCCGGCTTACGTTATGGTAAGCCGGCTTAAGAGGAAAGGCGTGAGGAATATCTTCCTTACAAGGAATCAAGACCCGGACATGTATCCGGCTTGTAGTAGAAGATAGGCTAGTCCTAATCCTATTTGGACTCCACATATAATCCGCCCCTCTAACTTATATAAGGAGGGGCAGGGCACCCCAAAGAGAGACAGATAACAAGAAACAATATCTAGGGCTAGACAGAAAGAGGAGAGCCGGCTTACGGCGACTCCCTCATGAGCATAATGAGACCTAGCCTCAAACAGCATGTAGGACTATTCCGGATGATGTTTCCCGGGGCCCGAAGCTGTCTAAATCCTTGTCTTGCGTGTTGCATCTCTTGTCCCGATCAACCCCTCTCAAGCTACCACATAGATTCGTTGGCCTCGTGACTAAGTCCTGACACTAAGGACATTCGACTTGACAATTCCACGACAGTTGACGCCCACCGTGGGGCTTGCGCACGTTAGTGTTGAGTTATTGGAGGGATCTTTTTCAGAGTTTCGAGAAGTTTGCAATTGACTGGATGAAGAAAGTTCAGCAGGAAATAGTCTTTGGCAGAGCCGGCAAATCCCACGTTTGTAATTAGAATTGTTATTAACGTTGGAGCTGGCAATATGAGTTTTTGATCTGTGCGCCGCCGACGCAAAGTGATCCGTCGAATCCGATTTGGTAACTAGCCATAAAGTTTTGGTGGATTTTTCGGAGGTAGGAGACCTGAGCCGAACACCCAAATCGGGTCGGATCTGACAGGGAACCACGCGTACAGCCGAAGAGCCCCTGTACAAGCAATATCGCCCGAGATATTGGCGTACCCGCCCAGACTGCAAAGCAAACAGCGACAGTGGCAGAAACGTCACATCAATATCATCAATCAGGAATCAGCGGAAGCAGTGGATTTTTTATCACAGTTTGGCTGTTATTTTTTCTTTCCGATCTGGCGTTGCCACTACTAATCAGGAGTAGATGCTAGAATAAAACTCATCCAAAACTCATCCAAGGAGTACTACTTTTCTTGAGCAATTCAAGTCCCAAAGGGAATCAGCGTATGGAAAGGCTGCATGCGTGGCTGTTCAAAGGAGGAGTCAACGATGGGAAGACACGGACTCAGAGTGTGTTTGGTTGCTGTCCTGGTAAAAAGATGCCTGGCCTGGAGGTTGCCTGAAAGCTGCCTGTACTTTGTTTGGTTGCTGCCCTGGTGATTTCTCAGTTTGCCTGGCCTGGACGAATGGCATTGGGTGATTAGCCTGGCCAACATGCAGGCACACTATTAGCCTGATCCAGGCAACCTGGAACGAACGCCTGGACACAAAAATCGAGGAGCCTGGCGAGTAAAAACAAGAGGCCGGTGGTAGTTAAAGAATTGAGGACCTGACATATAGTAGTTTAATAATCATTCAGTCCCAGGAACGAACCAAACGCCTTTTGGCTCAGGCAGCCTGGCCAGGCAAAACTCCATCGCTTCTCAGGCACAAGTCAGCCACCTATTTTCCCCAGGCGGAGAGCCCAGGTCGTGAACCAAACACGCTCTCAAGATCCACCTCCGCCTCTTTTGTGTGGCCGGTCGTGCTCGAGCCACCCCGGCCTAAGTCGCCTCGGTCCCGTTCCGTCTGGGCCGCGGCCGAGCCGCCGCCGGCCTTCTGCCTCTCCATGCTGGACTGCCTCAACACGCATACGATCCGCCCGGCATCATCGAACCGTCGTCGTTAAGTCGCCACCGCGAGCCGCCCTGTTCGAGTGATCTGGTCCCATTGCCAGGGCCGGCCGTGAACAGCGTTTCAAGCCGGCTGCACGCCTCGCTTCTAAAGCCGCTCTGGCCGTCCTGGTTCGTCTCTGCCTCGATGCTGCGATCCGGCCTTCTGCACCGCGCGCTCACCTCTGAGCCACCCACGCCTCTCTGGAGTCGCTGAGCCGCTGCCACTGCTGCCGTGCGTTGAGCCGGCGTCGCCGGTGTGGGCAACGGCCGTGACACACACCGCCATCTCCTTGACCCGTCGTCGGGCTGTTGTTTGTGTTGTGCACGTGTAAAGGAATTTTGTGGCTAGCCAGAATCGGTCAACTAAATTGACTGACGCACTGTTAGCTAGCTTTGAAGTGCGGATGGATCGAGCTAGCTTTACTTGGTTGTTGTTCGAGATGCTGCCTGCCATTGAAGGCGTGGCCTCGCCTCAAGTTCTCGCCTCCACCGCTGCTTTTCACATATCAAGCCGGCGATCCACCCTGCTATCTGGGCGTCATGGTCTATGCCGGCCCGCCGAGGCTCGTACCAACATCCGTCTGCAACAGAAGACCCAGGAACGAACGTGCCCGCCGTCCCTATGTCCGGCTTATATCAACATGTCGAAGGCAGTCTAATTGTTCGACTACAAGTCGTCGCTCGACGGGTGCGTTCGGCGCTCGCCGCCCTAGTGGTCACTGTCAATTTCAACGTGCCGGGAGGAACAGAGCAAGGGTTAACTACACCATTAGTACATATGCGTTGGCGGTACCAAAAAAAAATACTTGCATGCTTTTGCACTGCGTGCATACTACATGGAGCGAAAGTGCTGCTTTTTCCATCCAATTTAGCTATATATCAGTCAGCTGAAAAAAAAAAATTGGGTCAATCGATTTTGTGGCCGTCCGATTCTGCGTTAAGATGTGTGCTGTTTTCTTTTTTTCTTTCTGTGTCATTTTGGTGGTGAGTTAGGCTCTTGGACACATTTTTGCTCTTCTGAGTCGTGTTTTTCTTTTTCCCTTTTTTCTTTATTGGTTATTTTTTGTTTTTGTGCATTTATGGATGAGTGTAATTATCTACATACAAATACTACATAATATATGCCAAAATTTCAGGATTATATGATTATTTTTTTCATATTATGATAGAGTGAGATTCGGTGCAAAGTTGTGCGCAAGTTTTTTTTATTTTCTCTCTTAAAGGAAATAGTAACGCCACTTATTCATTCTTTTTCAGGAAAATTGTTATTTTGATTTTGTTTTAGTCTTTACTTCATTTTCATCCCACTTTAAGGTTAGTACCACTTCCACTATTCATTTGTTCTTAGATTTTCTTTTTGCAAAAGTTCCACTTTTATGTGCTTACTCTTGCATATTTTCAAAAAAGTGTAATTTTGATGTATATTTCGTGCAAATTTTGTCAGCGCTTATTATTGCCTATTTTTAAAAAGCATAAATGGTAATATCAATGCCACTAATTTATTCTTCCTTAAGAAATTTAATTCTTTCTTTGTGTGTATTTTTGCTTTTTTATACTATTTTATGTTTTTATGCATTTTTCTTTTTCTTTTTTCCTTTCCATTATTGGTTTTTTGTGGTTTTTTTTTGAGTGTAATTATATATAAACAAATACTATATAATGTGTGCCAACATTTCATGATTATATAATTATTTTCGCATATTACGATTAAGTGCAATTTCGGTGCATAGTTGTGTGCAGGTTTTTTTTCTTTCTTCTTAAAGTAAAATAAATTATTTCAGTTACACTATGTGTATATTATAGTAGAATTTGAAAAATGCACTATGCATATTTCAAAAAGTGCAATTTCAGTGCAAATTGTGTGCAAGTTTTTAAAGATTTTTTCTTTTTCAATTTCTTTCTTCTTAAAAGGGCTTCATTCTTTCTTAGAAAACTTCATTATTTTATTTTGTTTTGTTTTTTCTGGAAGGGTAATACCAATGCCACGAATTCATTCTTACATAGAAAACATTATTTTTTTTAATTTTGTTTTATTTTTCATTTCATTTTTTGATTTTTTTTAGTTTGCATTTCTTTTCTTTTTGTAAGGGTAATACCAATGTCAATAATCTATTATTTTTTAGAAAACACTTCTTTTGCAGAAATCTCACTATAATATACTCATTTTTGCTTTATTATTTCTGTTTTCTGTTTCTTTTTTTTCCTTTATTGGTTTTTTTGGGTGTTTGACTGAGTGTAATTATATACAAAAAATACTATATAATATGGGCCAAAATTTATGATTATATGATTATTTTTGCATTTTAGGATAAAGTGTAATTTTGGTGGAAAATTGTGTGCACGTTGTTTCTAATTTTTTTCTTAAAGGAAATACATTATTTCATTTACACCACGTATAAATTGTAGTAGAATGCGACAGATGCAATATTATATTATTCTTTGCATATTTCAGAAAGTGCAAATTCAGTGCAAATTGTGTGCAAGTTTTAAAGGTTTTTATTTTTCATTGCACATATAGTCACTAATGATTGCATACAACACATTGTGTTGCCATTCCGATAATGGCTGTGACGAGGTTTTCCTTTGATTAATTAAATGCTAATGACCGGTGCTAAATGATCTAAATGTTGCTCATGAGATTCTGCATGCATCGCATGGAAGTGAACCCACGTGAGCAGCACTATAGATCATGCATGGATGGACTCTCAAGATCAACCCATACATCGCTGTGTCCCTCTATTCCCCACTTGAAGCAAATCGACTGAAACAAACATGGGTCAGTCGACTGACCCAAATTTCATTTTCAGTTGATTGATCTCTAGCCGGTCCCTTTTCCATCACGTCAAACCATCAAGTC
This sequence comes from Aegilops speltoides, assembly GCA_021437245.1. NCBI lineage: Eukaryota > Viridiplantae > Streptophyta > Magnoliopsida > Poales > Poaceae > Aegilops > Aegilops speltoides. The sequence goes on along the minus strand of CM038141.1, from coordinate 60,289,676 downwards.
CAATCGGTCCACAGTTTTAAAAGGGTCAAGGGAAAAGTCAAAAATTAGCATGTACTATGAATCCACGCATGGATGAAGGCATCATACGTCTCTGAATATCAAAGATTAGCATATCAACATCGCCGCTGCACCAGATTGTCGCCGTCGTGAAGCTACCTTTGCCTGAGCCGCCCGTCCGCGCGCTGCCACCTCCGCAGGGTTGCGTTGCAGCGTCCGCCTGTGAATCGCCAGTGCTGGACACCGCGACAGCCTCGCCCCCACCTGCCGGGTCGGCTCAGCCGCTCAGGCGTGCGCGAACGGCCCTAATCGCCGCGGCGCCCCTACGTGCTACCTTGTTACTTGCTGCCTGAACAAAGGAGGGCGTGGTGCTGCAATTGTTTTGTTGTTGTATACAAAAAGAAAAGGGCTACGGTGCTACAGCCACATCAAATATTTGCTAAGCTTTTGATCCCCAACGCGCCGCACTGAGCCGCCCCTGCCGTGTTGAGCCGCCGGGGCTGTATGGAGTCGCCGGTCTGTCTGAGCCGCTTCTGTCGCGTTGAACGGGGTATGTGCCCGTCACATCTTTCCAGGGCTGCTAAAAAAAAAGAGGGTGCCAGGCTACCAGACAAAATTATCGGGGCCTGTGTTTGACGAAAGGTGATGGATATTTTAAGTACTAGTGCATTTTCACCGAGTGCATTATAACAAAGGATCATATATCATCCGAATATATCAGGTGTATCCATCCAGTTTACTTTTTTTCAGTTTACTTTTTATCGGTACTTGTTAATTTTTTGTAAAAACAACCACTCTGCCATGTAGTGTTGTTATACGCAGGTAAATTATTCATTACAGAAGTGTTGATATACCGCGGAGATGGAGGCACGCCAACATCTTTTGGCACAGGTGGTCGTCGTTACTCAACGGACTCCCGCACCGGCTTACAACGTCGTGGCCGTCTCTCGCGACCATGCCGGCTTACAACAACGAGGACAACTTGCCCGTCCGCACCGGCTTACAACGTCGTGGCCGACTCATCTATCTATTGAAGGAAATATGCCCTAGAGGCAATAATAAAGTTATTATTTATTTCCTTATTTCATGATAATTGTTTATTAATCATGATAGAATTGTATTAATCGGAAACATGATACATGTGTGAATACATAGACAAACAGAGTGTCAGTAGTATGCCTCTATTTGACTAGCTTGTTAATCAAAGATGGTTATGTTTCCTAGCCATAGACATGAGTTGTCATTTGATTAACGGGATCACATCATTAGGAGAATGATGTGATTGACATGACCCATTCAGTTAGCTTAGCACCCGATCGTTTAGTATGTTGCTATTGCTTTCTTTATGACTTGTACATGTTCCTATGACTATGAGATTATGCAACTCCCGTTTACCGGAGGAACACTTTGTGTGCTACCAAACGTAACAACGTAACTGGGTGATTATAAATTGCTCTACAGGTGTCTCCAAAGGTACTTGTTGGGTTGGCGTATTTCGAGATTAGGATTTGTCACTCCGAATGTCGGAGAGGTATCTCTGGGCCCTCTCGGTAATGCACATCACTTAAGCCTTGCAAGCATTGCAACTAATGAGTTAGTTGCGAGATGATGTATTACGGAACGAGTAAAGAGACTTGCCGGTAACGAGACTGAAATAGGTATTGGATACCGACGATCGAATCTCGCAAGTAACATACCGATGACAAAGGAACAACGACGTTGTTATGCGGTCTCGACCGATAAAGATCTTCGAGAATATGTAGGAACCAATATGGGCATCCAGGTCCCGCTATTGGTTATTGACCGAGACGTGTCTCGGTCATGTCTACATTGTTCTCGAACCGTAGGGTCCGCACGCTTAAAGTTACGATGACAGAGTTTCTTTATGAGTTTGTGTATTTTGATGTACCGAAGGTTGTTCGAGTCCCGATGTGATCACAGACATGACGAGGAGTCTCAAATGGTCGAGACAAAAGATTGATATATTGATGACTATATTCGACACCGGAATTGTTCCGGTGATTTGAAGAAAATGGAGTGCCGGGGTTACCGGAACCCCGGGAGAGTTAATGGGCCACATGGGCCTTGGTGAGAAGAGAGAGGGCGGCGGGGTGGGCGCGACCCCTCTCCTCTTGTCCGAATTGACTAGGAGGGCCCCTTTCCTTCCCTCCTAGTAGGAGTAGGTAAGGAGGAATCCTACTCGCTAGGAGGAGGATTCCTCCTCCTGGCGCGCCCAAGGGGCGGCCGCCTCCCCCTTGCTCCTTTATATACGGGGCGGGGCACCCCATAGACACACAAGTTGATCACGTGATCGTTCCTTAGCCGTGTCGGTGCCCCTCCACCATATTCCACCTCGGTCATATCGTCATGAGTTTAAGCGAAGCCTCGCGCCGTAGAACATCATCATCGCCACCACGCCGTCAGGTCGACGGAACTCATCCCCGACACTTTGCTAGATCGGAGTCCGGGAATCGTCATCGAGCTGAACGTGTGCTGAACTCGGAGGTGCCGTACATTCGGTACTTGGATCGGTCGGATCGTGAAGACATACGACTACATCAACCGCGTTGTCATAACGCTCGCCACGGTTCACGAGGGTACGTGGACAATACTCTCCCCTCTCGTTGCTATGCCATCACCATGATCTTGCGTGTGTGTAGGAATTTTTTTGAAATTACTACGTTCCCCAACATCTATATCGCCTTTGATGTTGCGGTTGTCTTTGCCGTTCGTCTCTCGTGGCCTGGTCTACATCGACACACCAAGCCGCACTTGTCTGGATGAGCTGTTTAATGATTATGAGCAAGTGGCTACTTGGGAAGCCCGGTTTTCTTCCAACAAATTAGAGGAAAATTATCATATATTATCAGCCGCCGTCTGCACTGGATGGCTCAATGGGCAGGCGCACAAGTCGCCGCCACTACGATTTGGTTAACTTCAAACAGCCAGTTGGAAGGAACCATTGGCCGAGTTGCTGACACGGTGCATACGGGATCATTTATAACCCGCCGCAGTCACCTTAACCTTCTATGGATTCACATCGCGCTACCAAAGCCAATGATATACACCTTCTGCTATGGTCAAATATGGAGAATCTCAAGCCAACACTTCGAGTCATCTTAAGACTCAGGGGCTACAATGGTATGGCTCGGCAAAATTAGCCAGTTTCAATGAATTCAAGAACTTCGGATGATTGAAGGGAAGATAACCCGGCCCTAGAGGCTACTGCTTTATTGGCAAATATTTAAAGGCCGGCAGAAAAATTTCTGGCTCAAAATGAAGATTCCGGTTTAAAATACAGCTCGAGAGACATCTCTCTCTCGCAAAGCTTTGAAGCTCTCAAAACCGGTTCAACATCCATCTCAAGGTAAATTTGTCCCTTACAAAGCTTTGAGGATCTCAACATCCGGTTTAAGAATTTCCGGTTCAAAAAGAATTAATCTCTCTCGCAAGTTCGAGATCTCAGGCAAATTAATGGTTACCAAAAAGAACTTGTTGCCATGATGCACGGTTCAAAACATGGGTATCCTGCCTTACAGCTTATCTTATTATGGTCACTTGGGGGCTTCCTGCTCATTAGGCATAGCTATCAGTACCCTCTTGATCAGCGCAATGCCAAAACTTATATGGTCACTAGGGGGCTTCCTGTTCAAACATAGGTCGTATTCGAACCAAAGAGAACATAGCTGTCGATACCCTTTTGATTAGCAAACTGCTGAACCTACTTGGGGGCTTCTTGATCGTATCCAAATCATAGCTCAGCCCCTTTGGGAATCGACGTGGATCATATGCGAATCAGTGTCGCTAAACAACTCTTAAGGTCATTTGGGGTCTTCCTGTTCAAACATAGGTCGTACTCGAACCAAAGAGAACATAGCTGTCGATATCCACTTTGATCGGCAACGCCAACGCCACTGGGGGCTATATGATCGTATTCGAATCTTAGCTTAACCCCTTTGGAACGGTTTACTGATCGTATTCGAATCAGAGGCCTCAAAATTTTTTATCTGTTTTTATACAATCACAAGTATTTGAGTTGTCACAAATATCATTTGTGCCAGCTTTTGCAGGGTTGAGTTATCGACTTCACCCTCCGGGTCACGTAAACTGGTGGTATCGTCGAAGGGATCATAAGTATGATAACATCAATTGTGTCTTAACATCATGATTGATAATCGACTTGTCTATTTATGATTCTTTTTGGGTTTTTTATATGACTTGCCCTGCGGCAAACCGCCAAGGGTTCTTGTGATCTACTTGTGTGCAGGGTAAGACTACATTTGGGTGGTTATCCGCCCTGGTTCTTGACGTTAAGTCACCAGGGCATATGTTGTTTAAACTATGTGCAGGATTTGTAGAACTATGACTTATATAAATGCTTCAGTCCAAGCTCATCACTGAAATTGGTGTCTCAAAAGGGTTATCAATTATTGATTTTCTCAAGGTCTATCTGCCAACGGGTTACAAAACTTCCGGCTTACAATGAATGCGCATTAAGTCGTCATCGGCCAAGAGCCGCCAGGTATTTAAACTCCGGATTTACTTGTCAATCGATGGGGTTATTCAAATCTTTAATAGCCAAAACTTGGCTGGATTTTTCATTATGATATTGAATGATTGAGGTTTTCAAACCGGGTTATTCAAATCTTTAATAGCCAACATGGCTGGATTTTTATTATGGTTATCAATAACCACTATTATGATTAAGGTTGGATGGCACCACTGTGAAGATGGCATGACATAGATCAAAACACATGTAGACATCAAGCTCATAAGATGCACACACAAAATGCAATGAAAAAGACAAAACAGCAAGTTATAACAGTTTCAGCAGATTAACATCATATAACACTCTTGCAACGACGATTCAGCCGTCAAGATGGACTCAAATGAACATGATGCAATGGAATGTAATGAAGTACTCGTTGAGGCGAACAATTTGACATATTACACGCATAAAACGGAGCAGTATGCAGCAAGTTATGATGTGATGAACAAGGCAAAATAATGTCAAAATAACAGGGACTTGGTGGAAATTTCAACCTCCGAAACTGGACGCGGTCGTGCAGGACGGAGAGATCCGGGGACGGGGCAGGCGCGTTTGGTTGGGGGTACTGGTGGATCTGGTCCCACCGGCGGTGGATCCGGCTCCGGCGAGCGCACGGAAGCCGAGGCCAAGGAGCGGCGAGGTCGGGCGCGGCAAGGCCCTCCTCCGGCCGGATCCGGCTCGATCCGGCGCGGGGCGAGGTGGCGGAGCGGGCGGAGGCCGCGAGCGGTGGCGCTGGCTCGGCGCGGACGTCGGCGGCAGACGGGCATGGCGGCGGAGCTCGGCGGCGCTGGGCAGGCGGCGGCCTTGCCGCCAAGGCGCGACAGTGGGAATCGGACGGCGGCGGAGGAGGCGAAGCGGGCTCGGCGAGGCGGCGGACGGAGACGGGCGCAGGCGGCGGCAGACGGAGACGAGGCTGCCACCGCGGAGCGGGCGGCGGCAGGCGACGGCGGCGGCGATCGGGCCGCAGGAGTCGCGCGACGGCGCGAGCGACGGCGGCAGCAATGGGCGCCGCGGGCCGCAGACGGGCGCGAGGGGCGGCCGTCGGCGCCCGCAGGGCCGTAGCGGCGCGGGAGGGAGAGAGGCGCGCGGCTGACTTGGCGCTCTCCTGTTGGCCGGGAGCGGCGGCGCGATGATGTGGCGGCAGCTGATTCGCCGGGGTGAGGTGGAGGCTGGACGTGTCCGGCGGGATTGGACATGTCCGGCGGCGGGAGGAGTTTGGCTAGGGTTTGGACTGCGCGAAAATTCGGGGAGGGTCACATATTTATAGGTAGAGGGAGCTAGGAGAGTCCAAATGAGGAGCGGTTTTCGGCCACGCGATCGTGATCGAACGACCGAGTGAATGGAGGGGGTTTGGATGGGTTTTAGCCCACTTTGAAGGGGTGTTGGGCTGCAAGACAAAAGAGGTCTTTACGGTTACCCAGTTAACCGTTGGAGTATCAAACGACCTCCAAATGGCACGAAACTTGACAGGCGGTCTACCGGAGGTGTACCAAGGCCACTTGACAAGACTCGGTCCATTCCGAGAACGTTTAACACCCACTCACAACGAGAGACAAAAGGGGACGCCGGAGGACATAGGAATGCCGGATTGCAAAATGGACAACGGGGAAAATGCTCGGATGTATGAGACGGACACGTATGCAAAATGAGATGCACATGATGACATGATAAAATGCAACACGCAAGCAAATGACATGGCAATGACGGTGAATAATCGCGCACACACTGGCGAACGAATCCGGGCGTTACATGACACAAAGAACAAAGAAGGACACATGCCGGCCAGCCTAAGTGTTCCGGAGCAGTAGCAAGCTACCAGGGCTCAGTGGAAGCACTAGGAGACATTTCTCGGTAAGAGAGGCTACCAAGAATAAACAAATAGATAGTTAGATCCCACAGATACCAAGCATTTCAATAACATACACACAATACACCCGATATGTGCAAATACGACATGGCATCATAACATGACTCTACAACTCAAGTATTTTATTCAATAGGCTCCAAGGAGCGGGATATTACAAACATGGGTCTCATGGCCCAACATTCAGAGCATACAAGTCAAAGCACATGCGGAAGCTTAACATGTCTGAGTACAGACATCTACAAATGAAAAAGGCTGGGAAGCCTGACTAACTACTAGATCCTGCCGAGGGCTCAAGATCGTAGCTGAGGTAACAAGCTAAACATCGAAGTTCACGTGGAACTAGTAGTGAGACTGAAGTCTCTCTGCAAAAACATAAAATAGGCAAACGTGAGTACAAATGTACCTAACAAGACTTACATCAGAACTAACTACATATGCATCATTATCAACAAAGGGGATGGTGGGGTTTAACTGCAGCAAGCCAGCTTTGACTCGGTGGCTATCCTGAACTACGACTGCAAGTAACTCTTTTGAGGTGGCGCACACGAGTCCACATGTTCACCATATCAATACACCACTAAGGATCCGCTCCCGTCTCCCTACGAGAACGCCATCCATAGCACTCACGCTTATCTTGCGTACTTTAGAGTATCCACTTTCACTTGTCTATGAACTATACAGGCAACCCAAAAGTCCTTTACCGCGGACACGGCTATTCGAATAGATGATGTTAACCCTGCAGGGGTGTACTTCTTCACACACACTCTCGCCACTTACCGCCATGTACACATCATGTATCTCGGCAACCTTCAAGCGGAAGCTTGGCGAGGGTGTCGACCACGGCCTACCTAAACACTCAAGTCTCTAGTCCAGGTTTATCGCCTATTCGGGTTCCATCCGCAAGGAGATCCGGACGGGGTGTCGCTCACGGCCCCAGATGATGTGAGCAGGGTTCCCAAGCCCACCATCCGGGTGCCACCTGGTACACCGTGCCACTTCACCTACTCTGTCCCAAGCCCACCTGTACCGGATGCCACTTGGTAAACTACTAGAAACTAGTTGCAACTCCTGGACAGAGAACAAGGGTGATTAAGAAGCCGAGAGGGTCAATTAAGGATCCCAATGAGTGGTGGTAGCTATTCATGGATCACAAACACAGAACTCAGTTCCTGAGGACGGCTTCAATGAGACAACCCACCATGTACTCCTACATGGGCTCTCACCGCTACCTTTTCCAAATCATGTTCACACACTTAATTATTCGCTTAGATAATCTCATAATTATTCGCTTTTCTATCAATTGCTCGACAGTAATTTGTTCATCCACCGTAATACTTATGCTATCTTGAGAGAAGCCACTAGTGAAACCTATGGCCCCCGGGTCTATCTCTTATCATATTTGCTTCCAATCTACTTTTGTTTGCATCTTTACTTTTTGCATCTATATTATAAAATACCAAAAATATATTTGTCTTATCTTACTATCTTTATTAGATCTCACTTTCGCAAGTAGAGGTGAAGGGATTGACAACCCCTTTATTGCGTTGGTTGCGAGTTCTTTGTTTGTTTGTGTAGGTGCGTGGGGCTTTTGAGGAGCCTCCTACTGGATTGATACCTTGGTTCTCAAAAACTGAGGGAAATACTTACGGTACTATTGCTGCATCACCCTCTCCTCTTCGAGAAAAACCAACGCAAGCTCAAGACGTAGCAAGAAGGATTTCTGGCACCATTGCCGGGGAGGTCTTCGCTCAAGTCAAGACATACCAAGTACCCATCAGAAACCCATCTCCCTCGCATTTACATTATTTGCCATTTGCCTCTCGTTTTCCTCTCCCCCCACTTCACCCTTGCCTTTTTATTCGCCCACTCTTTCCCAACCTCCTCCTCTCTTTTCGCTTGCCTTTTTTCCATTTGCCGTGTGCTAGTTCGTTTACCTTGTCGTTATGGCTAGTCCTCCTATCCTTATTCTCACTCCCGAACAAGAAATTCTCAATTTTAAGCAAAGGGAGAGAGAAAATTTAAAAGATGCTTGGCATAGAATTTGCAACGCTCAATATAAAGCTACTAGGAAGCTTGCTACTTCCGTCCTTCTCCACAATTTTTATGTAGGCATTACTCCATGGAATAGATGTGTTCTTGATATTGCTACCGAAGGTGATTTCATGAGTAGCCATACATTTGATGCTTATAATGCTATGTTAGATGTGTTTGGCCCACCACCTCTTTTGGTTAATGGAACGGTTTTAACTTTAGAACATGTGATGCAACGGCTTGATATTATTGAAAATAAAATTGCCACTATTGAGTTAGTTGAAAATTTGGATAAAAAGATTCATAATCACATTACCCAATTTGGATATAGGGTTGGAGTTGCTTTGAAAAATCTTAAAGAAAAAGAACCTATGGTCAATAAAAAAATATATCTTGATTCTGAAAGAATTGGTAAACTTGAGGATATCATTACAAACTTAGGTTCCACATTTTCCTCCATGAAAAACACTCCAAAACCCCCTACTAAAACTACCAAGTTTATTTATGTTCCTAAAAATAAGGGTGAACCTTCTAGTAAGGGAGACGCGAACCTCAAATCCATAAGTGTTCTTCCCAATTGTCTCTCTATCGTTAAGGAACCTTTTGCTACCAAAGAATTTCTTAAATTTTTTCCTAAAGGTTTAGCCATTGCTAAAAGTGGATAAATCCCTAGAGATAACAAGCGCTCTACTTATGAATTTAGTGCCAAAGATGGCACTCGTTAGATCTATCTTCGCTTTTATGCCTAGCTAGGGGCGTTAAACGACAGCGCTAGTTGGGAGGCAACCCAATTTTCTTTATGTTTTTTGTTTTGCTCCCGTTTAGTAATAAATCTTGCATATACCTTCTGTTTAGATGTGTTTTTATCTTTTAATTAGTGTTTGTGCCAAGTAGAACCTATAGGATACCCTATGATGAAAGTTGATTTGATTCTGCTGAAAAACAGAAACTTTGCGCACACGAATATAATTTTATTAAATCACAGAAACGTGATTTTCAGTTGATTCTTTCTGATGATGATCAATAAACAAATTGTACAAGGATTCCTATTTTGGTAGGAGTTTTAGAGTTCCATAAGTTTGCGTTAGTTACAGATTGCTACAGACTGTTCTGTTTTTGACAGATTCAGTTTTTGGTGTGTTGTTTGCTTATTTTGATGCATCTATGGCTAGTAAATTAGTTTGTAAACCATAGAAACGTTGGAATACAGTAGGTTTAACACCAAAATAAATAAAGAATGAGTTCATTACAGTACCTTATGTGGTGGTTTTGTTTTCTTTGACTAACGGAGCTTATAAGATTTCCTGTTGAGTTTTGTGTTGTGAAGTTTTCAAGTTTTGGCTAAAGCTTTTATGGACTATGGAATAAGGAGTGGCAAGAGCGTAAGCTTGGGGATGCCCAAGGCACCCCAAGATATTCAAGAATAACCAAAAGCCTAATCTTGGGGATTCCCCGGGAAGGCATCCCCTCTTTCGTCTTCGTTCATTGGTAACTTTACTTGGAGCTATATTTTTATTCGCCACATGATATGTGTTTTGCTTGAAGCGTCGTGTATTATATTAGTATTTGCTTCTTAGTTTAACACAATCATCCTTGCTGTACAAACCATTTGGGAGAAGCCTATTTGATTATAATTTGCTAGAATACTCTATGTACTTCATTTATATCTTTTGAGCTTGATAGTTTTTGCTCTAGTTCTTCACTTATGTCTTTTAGAGCACGGTGGTTACTTATTTTTCTAGAAATTATTATTCTCTCATGCTTCACTTATATTATTTTGAGAGCCTTTTAGAACAGCATGGTATTTGCTATGGTTATAAAATTGGTCCCAGAATGGTAGGCATCCAAGTTGGGTATAATAAAAACTATCATAGGAAGTGAATTGGATGCTATGATCAATTTGAAACTTGATAATTGTTTTGAGATATGGAGGTAGTGATATTAAAGTCATGCTAGTTGGGTGATTATGAATTTAAAGAATCCTTGTGTTGAAGTTAGCAAGTCCAGTAGCATGCTCGTATGGTTAAAGTTGTGTAACAAATTTGAAACATGAAGTGTACCTGGCTTGTGCATCCTTATGAGTGGCGGTCGGGGACGAGCGATGGTCTTTTCCTACCAATCTATCCCCCTAGGAGCATGTGCGCAGTACTTGATTTTTGATGACTTCTAAATTTTTGCAATAAGTATATGAGTTCTTTTGACTAATATTGAGTCCATGGATTATACGCACTGTTACCTTTCCGCCTTTGCTAGCCCCTTTGGTACCGTGCATTGCCCTTTCACACCTTGAGAGATGGTGCAAACTTCGCTGGTGCATCCAAACCTCGTGATACGATAGACTCTATCACACATAAACCTCCATATATCTTCCTCAAAACAGCCACCTGTTGACACCTGATTTTGGCAAAATACAGAGTGGAAGGGTTTCCGGCATGAGAAAGTTTCACATGGTCGAGTGGAACAACTCTGATATTTAGGTTATCGCCATTCGACCTTATCTCAGTGGCCGAAGCTGTGTCCGAGTGACAAAATTTAGTGTTCTGAGTGCTTTTCGGTCGATTTCGCCCTCAATATGACCTCAGATGAAGGAGCACTCTAAAGGAATTGTCTTCGTCTCGTCAAGGCAATTGATTTTTATATATAAATCATCTTAATCAAAGTTCATATGCAAAACTTACAGTCAATACGGATTGGACAGGCCAGAGACCAAAATATTACGCTTGACAGCAGACACATGTTGATGAGTGTTTGATGCAACGCGTGAGCAATTCGGCCTTCAAGACGACATTGAATTGAAAAACCTTCAACACGAAAAAGTTTCGCCTCGTCGAGCCGATCGATTTTCATATAAAATTTGTCTCAATCCGAGGTCGTATGCAACATAGAGATGCAAATCAAAATCAGGCTCTCTTTTCAGTCGGGAAACCGAGTGAAAAGTTTTACCATCCGAGTGAAAACCTACCGATCGAGTAAAAGGTCGAGTGAAAACCTACCGATCGAGTAAAAGGTTAAAACCTACCGATCGAGTAAAAGGTCGAGTGAAAACCTACCGATCGAGTAAAAGGTCGAGTGAAAACCTACCGATCGAGTAAAAGGTCGAGTGAAAACTTATCGATCGAGTAAAAGATTGTTTTCCGACTGAAAATGTGGTCATCATCCAAGTGAAAGATTGTCTTCCAAGTGAAAATATAGTCATCCAAGTGAAAAATTCTATACATCCGAGTGAAAAAGTCCAGTCGAACCATCCGAGTGATAGACTCTAATATCCGAGTGGATGAGCTCAAATCCGAGTGAAACTGAACATGTGCCCAAAAGTTTATCAAGATGATTTCGGATGGAGTAGTGTTCAATACGGAAGTTGTGCGTATCGTAAAAACGGTGAAATTTGGTTTTCGGGTCATCATCATCAGAGATAGCATATGGCATGCAAATTCACTACGAGACTCGGATAATCCAGTCTGCTACATGAACGAATCCGACTGGAACGTAAGGCTTCATGGCGTATTCAAGATGGCCTTATTTGAAAAAGTGTTCAACATGAGAATTGTTCGTCACGTCGAGGCGCACAAATTTGGTATTTTAATCTTCCCAATCGGAGGTCATATGCAAATTCCACGGCCTGCGCAAGAAGCAGGACAGAAGTTTGGACCAGATTCGAGCTGAATCCGAGTTGGAGTAAAACTAGGACTCTAGTACCTGAATTTATATAATTTTCTTTTAAGGAAAGCCTAGATGAATCCTTACTTGTAGGGGAAGTCCAGCCGCCTCTTATATATGTTGGGGGTGACGGCCGATTGTGTTGGGGAACGTAGTAATTTCAAAAAATTTCCTACGCACACGCAAGATCATGGTGATGCATAGCAACGAGAGGGGAGAGTGTTGTCTACGTACCCTCGTAGACCGAAGCGGAAGCATTGACGCAACATAGAGGAAGTAGTCATACGTCCTCCCGGTCCAACCGATCCAAGCACCGTTACTCCGGCACCTCTGAGTTCTTGACACGCGACAGCTCGATGACGCACCCTCGATCTCCAATCCAAGAGAGGCTCCGAGGGGAGTTCCACAAGACGACGGCGTGGTGACGATCTTGATGTTCTCCTTTCGCAGGCTTCGCCTAAGCACCGCTACAATATGATCGAGGTGTAATATCGTGGAGGGGGCACCGCACACGGCTATGGAACGATCAATGATCAACTTGTGTGTCCTAGGGTGCCCCTACCCCGTATATAAAGGAGGGAGGGAGGAGGTGGCCGCCCAAAGCGCCATGGGGAGGGGAAACCTACTCCAAGTAGGTTTCCCCCTTTCCTTATATTATTTGGAGGGGGAAGGAAGGAGTACTAGTATTAGGAAGTAGTACTAGTAGTAGGAAGGAAGAGAGGGGGAAGGAGAAAGGAAAGGGGGGGGCTGGCCCCCCTCCCAATTCGGATTGGGCTTGGGGGGCGCGCCCCCCTCCCTTGTTCCTTCTCTCTTCCTCCTACATGGGCCCAATAAGGCCCATATACCTCCCGGGGGGTTCCGGTAACCTCCCGAAGCTCCAAACTTCTCCGGAACCTTTCCGGTGTCCAAATATATCTGTCCAATATATCAATCTTTATGTCTCGACCATTTCGAGACTCCTCGTGATGTCCGTGATCATATCCGGGACTCCGAACTACCTTCGGTACATCAAAATACATAAACTCATAATATAACCGTCATCGAAACCTTAAGCGTGCGGACCCTATGGTTCGAGAATAATGTAGACATGACCGAGACATGTTTCCGGTCAATAACCAATAGCGGGACCTGGATGCCCATATTGGTTCCTACATATTCTACGAAGATCTTTATCGGTCAAACCGCATAACAACATACGTTGTTCCCTTTGTCATTGGTATGTTACTTGCCCGAGATTCGATCGTCGGTATCCAATACCTAGTTCAATCTCGTTACGCAAGTCTCTTTACTCGTTCCGTAATACATCATATCACAACTAACTCATTAGTTGAAATGCTTGCAAGGCTTAAGTGATGTGTATTACCGAGAGGGCCCGAGATACCTCTCCAACATTCGGAGTGACAAATCCTAATCTCAAATACGCCAACTCAACAAGTACCTTCGAGACACCAGAGAGCACCTTTATAATCACCCGTTACGCTAGACGTTTGGTAGCACACAAAGTGTTCCTCCGTAAACGGAGTTGCATAATCTCATAGTCATAGGAACATGTATAAGTCATGAAGGAAGCAATAGCAACATACTAAATGATCGTGTGCTAAGCTAACGGAATGGGTCATGTCAATCGATCATTCAACTAATGATGTGACCTTGTTAATCAAATAACAACTCCTTGTTCATGGTTGGAAACATAACCATCTTTGATTAACAAGCTAGTCAAGTAGAGGCATACTAGTGACACTGCTTGTTTATATATTCACACATGTATTATGTTTCCGGTTAATACAATTCTAGCATGAATAATAAACATTTATCATGATATGAGGAAATAAATAATAACTTTATTATTGCCTCTAGGGCATATTTCCTTCATCTCCCACTTGCACTAGAGTCAATAATCTAGATTACACAAGAATGATTCTAACACCCATGGAGTCTTGGTGTTGATCATGTTTTGCTCGTGGAAGAGGCTTAGTCAATGGGGTCGCAACATTCAGATCCGTATGTATCTTGCAAATCTCTATGTCTCCCACCGGACTAGATCCCGGATGGAATTGAAGCGTCTCTTGAGGTGCTTGGTTCTCTTGTGAAATCTGGATTCTTCGCTAAGGCAATCGCTCAAAGATTGTCACAAAAGATTTTCATTGACCTGATGCACTAGGTATGACACCTAGATCGGATATGAACTCCTTCATCCGACTCCTTCATTGGCTGCTTCGAAGCAGCTATGTATTCCGCTTCACATGTAGATCCCGCCACGACGCTTTGTTTTGAACGCACCAACCGACAGCTCCACCGCTTAATGTAAATACGTATCCGGTTTGCGATTTAGAATCGTCGGATCGTGTCAAAGCTTCCATCAACGTAACCATTTACGATGAGCTCTTTGTCACCTCCATATACGAGAAACATATCCTTAGTCCTTTTCGGTATTTCAGATGTTCTTGACCGCTGTCGATGATCCACTCTGGATTACTTTGGTACCTCCTGCTAGACTTATAGCAAGGCACACATCAGGTCTGGTACACAAGATTGCATACATGATAGAGCCTATGGCTGAAGCATAGGAACACTTTTCATTTTCTCTCTATCTTCTGCAGTGGTTGGGCTTTGAGTCTTACTCAACTTCACACCTTGCAATCTGAGCAAGAACCCTTTCTTTGCTTGATCCATTTTGAACTTCTTCAAAACTTTGTCAAGGTATGTGCTTTGTGAAAGTCCAATTAAGCGTCTTGATCTATCTCTATAGATCTTAATGCCCAATATGTAAGCAGCTTCACCGAGGTCTTTCATTGAAAAACTTTTATTCAAGTATCCCTTTATGCTATCCAGAATTCTATGTCATTTCCAATCAATAATATGTCATCCACATATAATATTAGAAATGCTACTGAGCTCCCACTCACTTTCTTGTAAATACAAAGCTTCTCCAAAAGTCTCAGATAAAACCAAATGCTTTGATCACACTATCAAAACGTTTATTCCAACTCCGAGAGGCTTGCACCAGTCCATAAATAGAACGTTGGAGCTTGCACACTTTGTTAGCTCCTTTGGATTGATAAAACCTTCGGTTGCATCATATACAACTCGTCTTCCGTAAATCCATTCAGAATGCAGTTTTACATCCATTTGCCAAATTTCATAATCATAAAATGCGGCAATTGCTAACATGATTCAGACAGACTTAAGCATCGCTACGGGTGAGAAGGTCTCGTCGTAGTCAACCCCTTGAACTTGTCGAAAACCTTTTGCAACAAGTCGAGCTTTGTAGACAGTAACATTACCGTCTGCGTCAGTCTTCTTCTTGAAGATCCATTTATTCTCAATTGCTTGCCGACCATCGGGCAAGTCAACCAAAGTCCATACTTTGTTATCATACATGGATCCCATCTCAGATTTCATGGCTTCAAGCCATTTTGCGGAATCTGGGCTCACCATCGCTTCTTCATAGTTCATAGGTTCATCATGATCTAGTAGCATGACTTCCGAATAGGATTACCGTACCACTCAGTGCGGATCTTACTCTGCTCGACCCACGTGGTTCTCAGATAACTTGATCTCAAGTTCTATGATCATTATCATCAACTTCCTCACTAGTTGGTTTTGACGCCACAAAACCGGTTTCGTGATGTATTATTTTCCAACAAGGGAGTAGGTACGATTACCTCATCAAGTTCTACTTTCCTCCCACTCACTTCTTTCGAGAGAAACTCCTTCTCTAGAAAGGATCCATTCTTAACAACGAATGTCTTGCCTTCGGATCTGTGATAGAAGGTGTACCCAACTGTCTCCTTTGGGTATCCTATGAAGACACATTTCTCCGATTTGGGTTCGAGCTTATCAGGTTGAAGCTTTTTCACATAAGCATCGCAACCCCAAACTTTAAGAAATGACAACTTTGGTTTCTTGCCAAACCATAGTTCATAAGGTGTCGTCTCAACGGATTTCGACGGTGCCCTATTTGACGTGAATGTGGCTGTCTCTAGAGCATAACCCCAAAATGATAGTGGCAAATCTGTAAGAGACATCATAGACCGCACCATATCAAGTAAAGTACGATTACAACGTTCGGACACACCATTACGCTGTGGTGTTCCGGGTGGCGTGAGTTGCGAAACTATTCCACATTGTTTTAAGTGTAGAACAAACTCGTAACTCAAATATTTGTTTTCGCGATCAGATCGTAGAAACCTTATTTTCTTGTCACGATGATTTTCCACTTCACTCTGAAATTCTTTGAACCTTTCAACTATTTCAGACTTATGTTTCATCAAGTAGATATACCCATATCTGCTCAAATCATCTATGAAGGTCAGAAAATAACGATACCCGCCGCGAGCCTTAACACTCATTGGATCGCAGACATCAAGATGTATTATTTCCAATAAGTCGGTTGCTCGCTCCAATCGTCCGGAGAACGGAGTCTTAGTCATCTTGCCCATGAGGCATGGTTCGCAAGCATCAAGTGATTCACAATCAAGTGATTCCAAAATCCCATCAGCATGGAGTTTCTTCATGCGCTTTACACCAATATGACCTAAACGGCAGTGCCACAAATAAGTTGCACTATCATTATTAACTTTGCATCTTTTGGTTGCAATATTACGAATATGTGTATCACTACGATCGAGATCCAACAAACTATTTTCATTGGGTGTATAACCATCGAAGGTCTTATTCATGTAAACAGAATAACAATTATTCTTTAACTTCAAATGAATAACCGTATTGCAATAAACATGATCAAATCATATTTATGCTCAACATAGACGCCAAATAACATTTATTTAGGTTTAACACTAATCCCGAAAGTATAGGGAGTGTGCGATGATGATCATATCAATCTTGGAACCACTTCCAACAAACATCGTCACTTCACCCTTAACTAGTCTCTGTTTATTCTGCAACTCCCGTTTCAAATTACTAATCTTAGCAACCGAACAAGTATCAAATACTCAGGGGCTACTATAAACACTAGTAAGGCACACATCAATAACCTGTATATCAAATATACACTTGATCACTTTGCCATCCTTCTTACCCACCAAATATTCAGGGCATTTCCGCTTCCAGTGACCATTTCCTTTGCGATTGTAAGCACTCGGTTTCAGGCTTTCGTCCAGCTTTGGTCTTCTTCGCGGGAGTGACAACTTGCTTGTCTTTCCACTTGAAGTTCCCTTTCTTTCCTTTGCCCTTCTCTTGAAACTAGTGGTCTTGTCAATCATCAACACTTGATGCTCTTTCTTGATTCTACCTTCGTCGATTTCAACATCACGAAGAGCTCGGGAATTGTTTTCGTCATCCCTTGCATACTATAGTTCATCACGAAGTTCTAGTAACTTAGTGATGGTGACTAGAGAATTCATCAATCACTATCTTATCTCGGAAGATTAACTCCCACTTGATTCAAGCGATTGTAGTACCCGGACAATCTGAGCACATGCTCACTAGTTGAGCGATTCTCCTCCATCTTTTAGCTATAGAACTTGTTGGAGACTTCATATCTCTCAACTCGGTATTTGCTTGAAATATTAACTTCAATTCTCGAACATCTCATATGGTCCATGATGTTCAAAACATCTTTGAAGTCCCGATTCTAAGCCATAAAGCATGGTGCACAAAACTATCAAGTAGTCATCATATTGAGCTAGCCAAACGCTCATAACGCGCAGACCGCTCCTGCAATAGGTCTGTCACCTAGCGGTGCATTAAGGACATAATTCTTCGTGCAGCAATGAGGATAAACCTCAGATCACGGATCCAATCCGCATCATTGCTACTAACATTTTTCAACACAATTTTCTAGGAACATATCAAAATAAACATATGAAAGCAACAACACGAGCTATTGATCTACAACATAATTTGCAAAATACTACCAGGACTAAGTTCATGATAAATTCAAGTTCAATTAATCATATTACTTAAGAACTCCCACTTAGGCAGACATCTCTAGTCATCTAAGTGATCACGTGACCCAAATCAACTAAACCATAACCGATCATCACGTGAGATGGAGTAGTTTTCAATGGTGAACATCACTATGTTGATCATATCTACTATATGATTCACGCCGACCTTTCGGTCTCCGTGTTCCGAGGCCATATCGCATATGCTAGGCTCGTCAAGTTTAACTCGAGTATTCTGCGTGTGCAAAACTGGCTTGCACCCGTTGTAGATGGACGTAGAGCTTATCACACCCGATCATCACGTGGTGTCTGGGCATGACGAACTTTGGCAACGGTGCATACTCAGGGAGAACACTACTTGATAATTTTTAGTGAGAGATCATCTAAAAATGCTACCGTCAATCAAAGCAAGATAAGATGCATAAAGGATAAACATCACATGCAATCAATATAAGTGATATGATATGGCCATCATCATCTTGTGCTTGTGATCTCCATCTCCAAAGCACCGTCGTGATCACCATCGTCACCGGTGCGACACCTTGATCTCCATCGTAGCATCGTTGTCGTTTACGCCATCTATTGCTTCTACGACTATCGCTACCGCTTAGTGATAAAGTAAAGCAATTACAGGGCGTTTGCATTTCATACAATAAAGCGACAACCATATGGCTCCTACCAGTTGCCGATAACTTCGGTTACAAAATATGATCATCTCATACAATAAAATATAGCATCATGTCTTGGCCATATCACATCACAACATGCCCTGCAAAAACAAGTTAGACGTCCTCTACTTTGTTGTTGCAAGTTTTACGTGGCTGCTACGGGCTTAAGTAAGAACCAATCTCACCTACGCATCAAAACCACAACGATAGTTTGTCAAGTTGATGCTGTTTTAACCTTCGCAAGGACCGGGCGAGCCACACTCGGTTCAACTAAAGTTGGAGAAACCGACACCGCTAGTCACCGTGTGCAAAGCACGGCGGTAAAACCAGTCTCGCGTAAGCGACGCGTAATGTCGGTCCGGCCGCTTCATCCAACAATACCGCCAACCAAAGTATGACATGCTGGTAAGCAAGATGACTTATATCGCCCACAACTCACTTGTGTTCTACTCGTGCATATAACATCAAACCATAAAACCTAGGCTCGGATGCCTTTGTTGGGGAATGTAGTAATTTCAAAAATTCCTACGCACACGCAAGATCGTGGTGATGCATAGCAATGAGAGGGAGAGTGTTGTCTCACGCACTCGTGAGACCGAAGCGAAGCGCTGACGCAACGTAGAGGAAGTAGTCGACGTCCTCCGGTCCAACCGATCCAAGCACCATTACTCCGCACCTCCGAAGTTCTTGACACGCAGACAGCTCGATGACGCACCTCGATCTCCAATCCAGAGAGGGCCGAGGGGAGTTCCACAAGACGACGGCGTGGGACGATCTTGATGTTCTCTGTCGCAGGCTTCACCTAAGCACCGCTACAATATGATCGAGGTGTAATATCGTGGAGGGGGCACCGCACACGGCTAAGGAACGATCAATGATCAACTTGTGTGTCCTAGGGTGCCCCCTACCCCAGATATAAAGGAGGGAGGGAGGAGGTGGCGGACCAAGGGGGCGCCATAGGGGAGGGGAAACCTACTCCAAGTAGGTTTCCCCTTTCCTTATCTTATTTGGAGGGGAAGGAAGGAGTACTAGTATTAGGAAGTAGTACTAGTAGTAGGAAGGAAGAGAGGGGAAGGAGAAAGGAAGGAAGGGGCCCCTCACCAATTCGGATTGGGCTTGGGGGAGCGCCTCCCTTGTTCCTTCTCTCTTCCTCCTACATGGGCCCAATAAGGCCCATATACCTCTGGGGGTTCGGTAACCTCCGGAGCTCCAAACTTCTCCGGAACCTTTCCGTGTCCAAATATATCCGTCCAATATATCAATCTTTATGTCTCGAGCATTTCGAGACTCCTCGTCATGTCCGTGATCATATCCGGACTCAACAACCTTCGTACATCAAAATACATAAACTCATAATATAGCATCATCGAAACCTTAAGCGTGCGGACCCTACGGTTCGAGAATAATGTAGACATGACCGAGACATGTTTCCGGTCAATAACCAATAGCGGGACCTGGATGCCCATATTGGTTCCTACATATTCTACGAAGATCTTTATCGGTCAAACCGCATAACAACATACGTTGTTCCCTTTGTCATCGGTATGTTACTTGCCCGAGATTCGATCGTCGGTATCCAATACCTAGTTCAATCTCGTTACCGGCAAGTCTCTTTACTCGTTCCGTAATACATCATATCACAACTAACTCATTAGTTGAAATGCTTGCAAGGCTTAAGTGATGTGTATTACCGAGAGGGCCCAGAGATACCTCTCCGACATTCGGAGTGACAAATCCTAATCTCGAAATACGCCAACTCAACAAGTACCTTCGGAGACACCAGAGAGCACCTTTATAATCACCCGACACGTTGTGATGTTTGGTAGCACACAAAGTGTTCCTCCGGTAAACGGGAGTTGCATAATCTCATAGTCATAGGAACATGTATAAGTCATGAAGGAAGCAGTAGCAACATACTAAACGATCGTGTGCTAAGCTAACGGAATGGGTCATGTCAATCAGATCATTCAACTAATGATGTGACCTTGTTAATCAAATAACAACTCCTTGTTCATGGTTAGGAAACATAACCATCTTTGATTAACAAGCTAGTCAAGTAGAGGCATACTAGTGACCTTCTGTTTGTCTATATATTCACACATGTATTATGTTTCCGGTTAATACAATTCTAGCATGAATAATAAACATTTATCATGATATGAGGAAATAAATAATAACTTTATTATTGCCTCTAGGGCATATTTCCTTCAGATTGAACAACACGCAATCGAACAAATCAATATACTACTTTTTCATCTAAGTTTTATCTCTCCACCGTTTTTCTCTCTCGTTCTTCGCTGTTCCTCGAAATTGAGAGCTGCGAATCCCGAGGCTCTAGGGGCGAGCGATCGACCTAGGGCAGCCCATAGCCGCCGCACAGACTCGACGGGTCCCTCCCGGAGTGTGGGGTTTTGGTCTGCAAAGCGCCCGTCGACCGCCTTGCGTGTCGGGCTGTCGTTCGGGTCTCCTCGACGTGAGGTGCGGTGCATCACCCCCGGCGTCGAGGGTACACGTGACGTGTTCGTGTGTCAACACACTTTTTGGCCGAGGGTTTTCGGCATGAGAAAGTTTCACATGGTCGAGTGGAACAACTCTGATATTTAGGTTATCGCCATTCGACCTTATCTCAGTGGCCCAAGCTGTTCTCCGAGTGACAAAATTTAGTGTTCTGAGTGCTTTTCGGCCGATTTCGCCCTCAATATGACCTCAGATGAAGCAGCACTCTATAGGAATTGTCTTCGTCTCGTCGAGGCAATTGATTTTCATATATAAATCATCTTAATCCGAGTTCATATGCAAAAGTTACGGTCAATACGGTTTGGACAGGCCAGAGACCAAAATATTACGCTTGACACCACACACATGTTGATGAGTGTCTGATGCAATGCGTGAGACATTCGGCCTTCAAGACTGCATTGAATCGAAAAATCTTCAACACGAGAAAGTTTCGTCTCGTCGAGCCGATCGATTTTCATATAAAATTTGTCTCAATCCGATGTCGTATGCAATCTAGAGAGGCAAATCAAGATCAGGCTGTCTTTTTAGTCGGGAAATACGAGTGGAAAATTTTACCATCCGAGTGAAAACCTACCGATCGAGTAAAAGGTCGAGTGAAAACCTACCGATCGAGTAAAAGGTTAAAAACCTACCGATCGAGTAAAAGGTCGAGTGAAAACCTACCGATCGAGTAAAAGGTTAAAAACCTACCGATCGAGTAAAAGGTCGAGTGAAAACCTACCGATCGAGTAAAAGGTCGAGTGAAAACTTATCGATCGAGTAAAAGATTGTCTTCCGACTGAAAATGTGGTCATCATCCAAGTGAAAGATTGTCTTGCAAGTGAAAATATAGTCATCCGAAAGTGAAAAATTCTGTACATCCGAATGAAGAAGTCCAGTCGAACCATCCGAGTGATAGAGTCTAATATCCGAGTGGATGAGCTCAAATCCGAGTGAAACTGAACATGTGCCCAAAAGTTTATCAAGATGATTTCGGATGGAGTAGTGTTCAATACGGAAGTTGTGCGATCGTAAAACGTTGAAATTTGGTTTTGGGTCATAATCATCGGAGATAGCATATGGCATGCAAATTCACTATGAGACTCGGATAATCCAACAATCAGAAGAACAAATCCGGCTGGAACATAAAGATGGCTTCGTGGAGTATTCAAGATGGCCTTATTTTGAAGAGTGTTCCAAATGAGAATTGTTAAATCACGCCGAGGCGCATAAATTTGGTATTTTAATCTTCCCAATCGGAGGTCATATGCAAATTCCACGGACCGCGCAATAAGCAGGATGAAGTTTGGACCAGATTCGAGCTGAATCCGAGTTGGAGTAAAACTAGGACTCTAGGACGTGAATTTATATAATTTTCTTTTAAGGAAAACCTAGATGAATCATTTACTTGTAGGGGAAGTCCAGCCACCTCTTATATATGTTGGGGGTGACGACCGATTGGACAACACACAATCGAACAAATCAATATACTACTTTTTCATCTACGTTTTATCTCTCCACCATTTCTCTCTCTCGTTCTTCGCTGTTCCTCGAAATTGAGAGCTGCGAATCCTGAGGCTCTAGGGGCGAGCGAAACAACCTAGGGCAGCCCATAGCCGCCGCACTCCGTGACGGGGTCCCTCCCGAGAGTGTGGGGTTTTCGGGTCTGCAAAAGCGCCCGTCGACTGTCTTGCGTATCGCGCTGTCGGTCGGGTCTCCCTCGACGTGACACTACAAGGATTCTGGTCTATTGCAACAAAATTTATTGCTACAACTAAGGTTTGTTGCAATAAGACGCAATATTACCACAAATTCTCCGGTTGTGGTAATAGGCCGCACATATTGCCATAACTTAGTTTGGTCACGATAAATAGTAAATTTGTTGCAATAGAGGCCTCATATTGCAACGAAGTGCGTCGGCGTTGCAATACGGTAGCGGTATTGCGACAAAAAAATTCCGTTGCACGAGGGCAGTCATTTTGTTGTAATAGAGATTACGTATTTCAACAAAATAACTGTTTGTGGCAATATTCAGAAAGATATTGCAACGTGAGCGTGACGTTGCATTAGTGGCACATATAGTTGCAAAAAAATGGCTACCTATTGCAACAAACTGCATCAGCGTTGCAATATGGTAGCAATATTGCGAAAAAAAAATTTCGTTGCGTGAGGCAGTCATTTTGTTGTAATAGAGACTAGGTATTTCAACAGAATAACTATTTGTGGTAATATTCGGAATATATGGCAACACCGGTGTGACTTTGCATTAGTTACAAGTTAAATAGTGGGAAAATATAGTATTTGAGTTTATAGAAATTAAGTTCTGATTTTTGCAATCTTTTAGGAGTAATTAAATATTTTTAATCGTACCAATTTGAATTAACCAAAACAGTGGAAAAGTTTATAAATGGATAGAACACACTTTCTTGATAGGAATACATATTTAATTTGTTAAATTTGGATTTGAAATACGCAAGTTGTTGCCATTTTAAAACTACGGTGTTTTCTGAACAAAACATGGACCTGCCAGATGGAACTCGAAAATAGAGGGTCCCTGGTGTGAAAATTGCCAGATCCAGATCTGGAGCTAAATCTGACCGAGGACTTTTTTAGCCGCAGCCACTGACCTGCGGGCCCGGGGACTCGCTGGGGCTGACATGCGTGGGTGACATCCACGGCGACCTCCAGGGGCGATGACAAGTGGGGCGGCTTGCAAGATAAACCCAAAAATTACAGGCTTTCGCAGGGGGAATTGAACACCCATCCACCATGTTGCAGATCAAGGTTCAGACCACTGGGCTGTACATGTATTTGTCAAATTTTACTTGTATTCTTATAGCAAATTAAAGAATAGTTTGTTTTGACAAATATGTGATATGCCAATAAGTAAATCTCAAAACTAAATTGGTTTGGTTGATAATTTACATAGTTGAATCTCTATGCTTTTTGTTTAAGAAAAAACGACATGATTATGTTGGACCTACTCTGGCGCGATTGACCCTGACATGTACGTCATACTGTCCAGACTAGTGGGACTTGCCTTGCTGACAACGGGGCCACGCACCGAATGGCCATTAAAATAACAAAATTCTAGCACGGTGGACCCTGGCATTCAGACAAGTTGGACTTGCCTTGCTGACAACTGGGCCACGCACCGAATGGCCATTAAAGCAGAAAAAACAAACAATGTTGTACTTTGAACAGGAGACCTGCCTATATCCACTAGCTTGTGAAACCACCACACCAATACCAACTTACTGCTGCTTAAACGTGTCTGACCTATTTAACGTGAGGCGCCGAGTGGGCTTGGGGATCTCATTTCCCAGTGCGGCCTTTTCGGCTGGCACATGCCGGATCGGACAACCCCCTTTTTATTTCTTTTTTTCACAATAATTTTGGATTTCAAAAAGTTCTTAATATAAATAAATTCCAAGTCCAAAAAAGTGTACAAGAATTCAAAAATGTACATGGTTTCGTTTGAGTAATCATAAAAAATGTTCATGATTTTTACAACAAATCGCTTATTAAATAAATCTTCACGATCTGAGAATACAATTTGGGATTTTTTTCAAGATTTCGAAAATAGTTCGCATATCCAAAAAATGTTCATGAATTCGAAAAAAATGTCATTGAATTCAAAAAAAAAGTCATGAATTTCTAAAATATGTTCACAAAATTCTAAATTGTTCAAAAATTTCGAAAATTGGTCCGAAATTCCAGAAAAACATATCGCTCTTAAAAAAATCACTGATTCCAAAAATGTTCATGAGTTCGAAGAGTGTTCATTTCTGAGAGCACTTTTTTAAAGATATTTGCAGTATTTCAAGATTGTTATTTTTCCTGGAAGGTCACATATAATGACACAATGTTGAAGGTTTTCTATATATATATATCGTTGTGTGTGTGTGTGTGTGTGTGTGTGTGTGTGTGTGTGTGTGTGTGTGTGTGTGTGTGTGTGTGTGTGTGTGTGTGTGTTATGTCATTTTCAATATGGCGGGCATGACCGTTCATAATTAGGGATGGAATCTTGTGAAAATTTTGTCAAACCTCTGATTCGTGTACCTTGAAATGGTTTTTGAATTGCATGGTGGTCATGCGTGCCCGGCAGCAGTGGTCATGAGTCATAGCGGCAGCTCGGGCGATCCGGCAAAGCTCCATGGCAGCACCTCGGCTCATTGCGCGGTGGTCATGCGTGCCCGGGTGGCGGTGGCCATGGGTCATAGCGGCCGGCAGCCCGACGAAACTCTATGGCAGCACCTCGGCTCTTTGCGTGGTGGTCATGTGTGCCCGGCGGCGGTGGCCATGGGTCGTAGCAGCCGGCGGCCCGGTGAAACTTCATTGCAACACCCTATCTCGCTTGGTGGTGGTCATGCCATTGTAGCACCCCGGCTCACTGTGTGGTGGTCATGTGTGCCCGCCGGTGGTGGCCATGGGTCATAGCGGCGGCGGTCCAAAGGGTGCAGTAGAGACAACAACTTGTTGTAGCAGAATGAGGGAGTGCGCAGAGCCGAGGAGAGATGAGACGAGATGGAGACGACGCTCTGGGAGAGGAAAGAGAGATGAGACGAGACGACAAAGACACGTTAGAAGGCAGACGTATGGATCCGAACATAAGGGAGATGGAAGAGACACGCCAGGATACGTGATAGTCGAACGAGCCGGCTGATTTCTTCCTAGAAATCAGTCGGTTGATTCTAACAGTTTTCCTTTCTTTTAAGAAAAAAGAAGAAAGAAATAATAAGAAAGAAAAAAGTGTGAGGTAAAGTCTTTTTTTAAGACAAGTGTTAGATGAGGTCAGACTCACATTTTGGCGCCCAGAGTTTTGTGTAAGCCCGCGAACGATTTCGTTAGGTTTTCAATCTGATAGCCCGTGAATAATAATAAATCAAGAAGACCCAGGCCGTGAACGCGAAATCCCACCCACCCACCCACCCTGAGCTAATCTCTCGCTCGTCTCTCCCTCTTCCCCGCACCACTCCTCGCCGCCGCTACCACCTACGGCGCCCGATCCCGTCTGACTCCGGCGTCCTCTGGCGGCACCCAGCACACCACCGTGCCCCCCTCCCAACGCGCCTTCCTCCCATCGGACCAGATCCGCCGCACGCGTCCTCCAGCGGCCAAGCGCGACCCTGCCCAGCAGCTAGGGTTTGGGCCAGCACATCGCCGGGCATGGAGCCTCCTCCCGCTGTCTCCTTCTTCTACAACTTCTCTTCTTCTCCTCTTGATGTGTGCGTGTATTGTGTCAATGAAAAGAATTCAAGGCCATTGCCGGAGAGAGAGGAGCTGCTCCTAGTATAGGACGCCATGGAAGGTTGTCCTTGTTCTGTTCTTTTAATTTTTTTTTGTTTCTCTTCCCGATCTAGACATGTTGAAGGCTCTGTTTTTTTGCAGGTGCTGCTCTGATGAGGAGAAACTGCTGCTGCAGGATGTCCTCCTCCCCTCCTCCCCTCCTACCCCCACCTAGGGCTCTCGGAGGAGGCGAAGCAATGGGATAGCCACGTCATGAAGGGCTGCTAGGGAGATATGTCCATCGATTGCCTTATGTTTTTCTTTGATCGTAGATTGTTTTCCTACGATGCTGACGACAGAATCCCATAATGTATGTCCATTGCCAATCTATGGATCGTACAAAGAAGATTGACTAAGAGCTTAGATGTGTCTGCAGAGACATAAAAAACATGGTGATCAGAAGGATTTGTACGGGTAAGATGCAAACAATGCTGGCCTATATTAGCATGCAGTTTTTTATTGGTTCTTATAATTTATCTGTTTCCCAACATATATCCCTGATTCTTTTCATCAATTTAGCGGCGAATCATGTCATCCGATTGACTCATATTGCAACAGGGAAAGGCAGATATGCCATGGTCTTTGCCTCCATGTCCCATTGGCCTTTGTGTGTTTTTTTTATTTGGGGGAAAACAAGATTGAGATGTAGACTATGAACATCGCAGACTGATAATTTAATTGGCCTTCTGCTCAGATTTTACAAAATTGGATAATGAAGTGCAATATAGGACCCTCGGCTATGGAATAATTACTCTTTTATATCTCACCGTCCAGCCTTTGATTCGAGGTAAAAATGGTGCATCGCCTCTCCGTACAAGGTGTCAATTTTAGCATCTATTTATCCGGCCAAATCGCATGTGCGAAGCTTTTCTTGATGCGTAGTTCTGTACCATAGCCTAAGAATCAGAGGTTGATCTATATATGTGATTATTGTTGTCAAGCGATTTGTTTTGTCACAACCACTTTGCTCTGGACGGTGTTCATGTGTTGGACGCTTGGAGCCCCAGTTAGCCGGTGGCCTCACTGATTTAAGGTGACGCGTGTGTTAAATAAAACTGATGTTGGAGTAATTAAGCTCAAAATATGAACACTGTTATGCTTTCTAAGTTTAACAAAACTTTGTCAGTAAAACTGCTAGGCCTAGGTTGACCTTATTTTTTTTTGAAGGCTAGGTTGACCTTATTTGCACAATATGCAAAAACAAATATTTATCAGGACAACTATTATAACATATATGAGACATCTCATTTGTTATGGTTTCCTGTCTTTCACACAAGATAAATGTTATTTGAGCTAATTTCTATGTGCAGGTATGAGGATGTAGGTACGAAGGAGCAGCTCGGCAGTTACTTACAAAAAGGTATTAAGTTTTGCCTACAAATATGCAGTATCATGAATACGTGGGATCACTGAACTTTGGATTTACATATAACCGCACTTCCACTTCTCCCTCTTCTAATTCTCATGTGGTAATTTGTTTGATATTGTTAGGCTTGGGCACTCTCATAAATGGCTCCATTTTTGTTTACCTTCTACTGATCTGTAACAAAGATGATTTCTCTGTTGCCATTGAGTTAAATGACCATTCATAATCGTACGTGCGATTTCTACACATTTTTATATGTTCAAAACTGAACATTATCTACAAAGGTGATGCCATGAATTATATGGTACACGGCAGAACAAATCAGTGGTCAATAATCACAACTTCTGTATCTTTTACAAGCATGGGTCCATGTTATATTGTTTGTAGTGCACTTAGATGTTATGTTGGACTCATTAACTAGAACTATTTCTTTTTATTTCTTGATTGCAGGATACAAAGATCTAGCTCGACTGGACTTTAGATCATGGACAATTTAGTCTTGTCCCTTAATTAGGATGGCTAAATTACATTTGAGTATCATTTGATGGATATTTGCTATGAGAATTATGAATTTTATGGATCTACATATTATATGTATATTTTTGAATATTGTAATTGAGTGCCTGTATATTTTTTTACTGTTGCAATAGGCTATTACCACAACCCACTTTTGGTTGCCACATGTTAGCACCACGAAAAGTATAAATTATCGCAATAGTTTCTTGCAACAAACATTTCACCCGTTGTGATATCTATTTATCACCACCAAAACTAGTATGTTGCAATTTCCTGTTACGACGACCAGAATATTTGTTGCCATAAGCTAATTCCACAAGCGTAGCGGTTCATGGCAAAATGCCTAATACCATGAAAACAAGAATTGTTGTCATAGTTTATTGCCACAATTGACTATTGCCACAAAAGAGTATGCGCCACAAAATGAGCGTCGTTGGCACAGGTTGTTGCCACAAATGTCTATCGCCACGAGCTATCAGTCGCCATGATTTATTACATGTTGCATTAAGGATATCTCCACAAAGCAAATTGTAGCATCAGGTGAGTGTTGCCACGGGAAAACATGTGGCAACTTCCCACATGGTTGTTGCTATAGCAGACTTTATTGCCACAATTGCCTTTTTGTGGCAATAACCTATTACCATGTGTCCAGTCGCAACGGCTGCCAACGAATGTTGTTTCGTGGCAATAGGTACTTATCTCCACAAATCGACATGTATTATGTTTCCGGTTAATACAATTCTAGCATGAATAATAAACATTTATCATGATATGAGGAAATAAATAATAACTTTATTATTGCCTCTAGGGCATATTTCCTTCAGATTGAACAACACACAATCGAACAAATCAATATACTACTTTTTCATCTAAGTTTTATCTCTCCACCGTTTTTCTCTCTCGTTCTTCGCTGTTCCTCGAAATTGAGAGCTGCGAATCCCGAGGCTCTAGGGGCGAGCGAATCGACCTAGGGCAGCCCATAGCCGCCGCACTCCCTGACGGGGTCCCTCCCGGGAGTGTGGGGTTTTTGGGTCTGCAAAAGCGCCCGTCGACTGTCTTGCGTATCGGGCTGTCGTTCGGGTCTCCCTCGACGTGAGGTGCGGTGCATCACCCCCGGCGTCGAGGGTACACGTGATGTGTTCGTGTGTCAACACACTTTTTGGCCGAGGGTTTTCGGCATGAGAAAGTTTCACATGGTCGAGTGGAACAACTCTGATATTTAGGTTATCGCCATTCGACCTTATCTCAGTGGCCCAAGCTGTTCTCCGAGTGACAAAATTTAGTGTTCTGAGTGCTTTTCGGCCGATTTCGCCCTCAATATGACCTCAGATGAAGCAGCACTCTATAGGAATTGTCTTCGTCTCGTCGAGGCAATTGCTTTTCATATATAAATCATCTTAATCCGAGTTCATATGCAAAAGTTACAGTCAATACGGTTTGGACAGGCCAGAGACCAAAATATTACGCTTGACACCACACACATGTTGATGAGTGTCTGATGCAATGCGTGAGACATTCGGCCTTCAAGACTGCATTGAATCGAAAAATCTTCAACACGAGAAAGTTTCGTCTCGTCGAGCCGATCGATTTTCATATAAAATTTGTCTCAATCCGATGTCGTATGCAATCTAGAGAGGCAAATCAAGATCAGGCTGTCTTTTTAGTCGGGAAATACGAGTGGAAAGTTTTACCATCCGAGTGAAAACCTACCGATCGAGTAAAAGGTCGAGTGAAAACCTACCGATCGAATAAAAGGTTAAAAACCTACCGATCGAGTAAAAGGTCGAGTGAAAACCTACCAATCGAGTAAAAGGTTAAAAACCTACCGATCGAGTAAAAGGTCGAGTGAAAACCTACCGATCGAGTAAAAGGTCGAGTGAAAACTTATCGATCGAGTAAAAGATTGTCTTCCGACTGAAAATGTGGTCATCATCCAAGTGAAAGATTGTCTTCCAAGTGAAAATATAGTCATCCGAGTGAAAAATTCTATACATCCGAGTGAAAAAGTCCAGTCGAACCATCCGAGTGATAGACTCTAATATCCGAGTGGATGAGCTCAAATCCGAGTGAAACTGAACATGTGCCCAAAAGTTTATCAAGATGATTTCGGATGGAGTAGTGTTCAATACGGAAGTTGTGTGTATCGTAAAAACGGTGAAATTTGGTTTTTGGGTCATCATCATCAGAGATAGCATATGGCATGCAAATTTACTACGATACCCGGATAATCCAGTCTGCGGTAAAAACGAATCCGACTGGAACGTAAAGATGGCTTCGTGGAGTATTCAAGATGGCCTTATTTGGAAAAGTGTTCAACATGAGAATTGTTCGTCACGTCGAGGCGCACAAATTTGGTATTTTAATCTTCCCAATCGGAGGTCATATGCAAATTCAACAGCCCGCGCAAGAAGCAGGACAGAAGTTTGGACCAGATTCGAGCTGAATCCGAGTTGGAGTAAAACTAGGACTCTAGGACGTGAATTTATATAATTTTCTTTTAAGGAAAACCTAGATGAATCATTTACTTGTAGGGGAAGTACAGCCGCCTCTTATATATGTTGGGGGTGACGGCCGATTGAACAACACCCAATCGAACAAATCAATATACTACTTTTTCATCTACGTTTTATCTCTCCACCATTTCTCTCTCTCGTTCTTCGTTGTTCCTCGAAATTGAGAGCTGCGAATCCCGAGGCTCTAGGTGCGAGCGAATCGACCTAGTGCAGCCCTTAGCCGCCGCACTCCCTGACGGGGTCCCTCCCGGGAGTGTGGGGTTTTCGGGTCTGCAAAAGCGCCCGTCGACTGTCTTGTGTATCGCGCTGTCGGTCGGGTCTCCCTCGACGTGAGGTGCGGTGCATCACCCCCGGCGTCGAGGGTACACGTGACGTGTTCCTGTGTCAACACACTTTTTGGCCGCGAGTTTTCGGCATGAGAAAGTTTCACATGGTCTTGTGGAACAACTCTGATATTTAGGTTATCGCCATTCGACCTTATCTCAGTGGCCGAAGCTGTACTCCGAGTGACAAAATTTAGTGTTCTGAGTGCTTTTCGGCCGATTTTGCCCTCAATATGACCTCAGATGAAGGAGCACTCTATAGGAATTGTCTTCGTCTTATCGAGGCAATTGATTTTCATAGATAAATCATCTTAATCCGAGTTCATATGCAAAAGTTACAGTCAATACGGTTTGGACAAGCCAGAGACCAAAACATTACGCTTGACACCAAACACATGTTGATGAGTGTCTGATGCAATGCGTGAGCAATTCGGCCTTCAAGACTGCATTGAATCGAAAAACCTTCAACACGAAATTTTTTCATCTTGTCGAGCCGATCGATTTTCATATAAAATTTGTCTCAATCTGAGGTTGTATGCAATCTAGAGAGGCAAATCCAGATTAGGCTGTCTTTTAAGTCGGGAAATACGAGTGGAAAGTTTTACCATCCGAGTGAAAACCTACCGATCGAGTAAAAGGTCAAGTGAAAACCTACCGATCGAGTAAAAGGTTAAAAACCTAACAATCGAGTAAAAGGTCGAGTGAAAACCTACCGATCGAGTAAAAGGTTAAAAACCTACTGATCGAGTAAAAGGTCGAGTGAAAACTTATCGATCGAGTAAAAGATTGTCTTCCGACTGAAAATGTGGTCATCATCCAAGTGAAAGATTGTCTTCCAAGTGAAAATATAGTCATCCGAGTGAAAAATTCTATACATCCGAGTGAAAAAGTCGAGTCGAACCATCCGAGTGATAGACTCTAATATCCGAGTGGATGAGCTCAAATCAGAGTGAAACTGAACATGTGCCCAAAAGTTTATCAACATGATTTCGGATGGAGTAGTTTTCAATACGAAAGTTGTGCGTATTGTAAAAACGGTGAAATTTGGTTTTTGGGTCATCATCATCAGAGAAGCATATGGCATGCAAATTCACTACGAGACTCGGATAATCCAGTCTGCTGTAAGAACGAATCCGGCTGGAACGTAAAGATGGCTTCGTGGAGTATTCAAGATGGCCTTATTTGGAAAAGTGTTCAACATGAGAATTGTTCGCCACGTCGAGGTGCACAAATTTGGTATTTTAATCTTCCCAATCGGAGGTCATATGCAAATTCCATGGCCCGCGCAAGAAGCAGGACAGAAGTTTGGACCAGATTCGAGATGAATCCGAGTTGGAGTAAAACTAGGACTCTAGGACATGAATTTATATAATTTTCTTTTATGGAAAACCTAGATGAATCATTTACTTGTTGGGGAAGTCCAGCCGCCTCTTATATATGTTGGGGGTGATGGCTGATTGAATAACACACAATCGAACAAATCAATATACTACTTTTTCATCTGTTTTATCTCTCCACCATTTCTCTCTCTCGTTCTTCGCTGTTCCTCGAAATTGAGAGCTGCGAATCTCGAGGCTCTAGGGGCGAGCGAATCGACCTAGGGCAGCCCATAGCCGCCGCACTCCCTGACGGGGTCCCTCCCGGGAGTGTGGGATTTTCGGGTCTGCAAAAGCGCCCGTCGACTGTCTTGCATATCGCGCTGTCGGTCGGGTCTCCCTCGACGTCAGGTGCGGTGCATCACCCCCGGCGTCGAGGGTACACGTGACATGTTCGTGTGTCAACACACTTTTTGGCCGAGGGTTTTCGGCATGAGAAAGTTTGACATGGTCGAGTGGAACAACTCTGATATTTAGGTTATCGCCATTCGACCTTATCTCAGTGGCCGAAGCTGTACTCCGAGTGACAAAATTTAGTGTTCTGTGTGCTTTTCGGCCGATTTCGCCCTCAATATGACCTCAGATGAAGCAGAACTCTATAGGAATTGTCTTCATCTCGTCGAGGCAATTGATTTTCTTATATAAATCATCTTAATCCTTGTTCATATGCAAAAGTTACAGTCAATACGGTTTGGACAGGCCAGAGACCAAAATATTACGCTTGACACTAAACACATGTTGATGAGTGTCTGATGCAATGCGTGAGCAATTCGGC
Source organism: Aegilops speltoides (assembly GCA_021437245.1). Taxonomy (NCBI): domain Eukaryota; kingdom Viridiplantae; phylum Streptophyta; class Magnoliopsida; order Poales; family Poaceae; genus Aegilops; species Aegilops speltoides. The sequence continues at coordinate 60,256,344 of CM038141.1, read as the reverse complement.
CTTCAAGACTGCTTTGAATCGAAAAACCTTCAACACGAAAAAGTTTCATCTCGTTGAGTCGATCGATTTTCATATAAAATTTGTCTCAATCCGATGTCGTATGCAATCTAGAGAGGCAAATCAAGATCAGGCTGTCTTTTTAGTCGGGAAATACGAGTGGAAAGTTTTACCATCCGAGTGAAAACCTACCGATCGAGTAAAAGGACGAGTGAAAACCTACCGATCGAATAAAAGGTTAAAAACCTACCAATCGAGTAAAAGGTCGAGTGAAAACCTACCGATCGAGTAAAAGGTTAAAAACCTACCGATCGAGCAAAAGGTCGAGTGAAAACCTACCGATCAAGTAAAAGGTCGAGTGAAAACTTATCGATCGAGTAAAAGATTGTCTTCCGACTGAAAATGTGGTCATCATCCAAGTGAAAGATTGTCTTCCAAGTGAAAATATAGTCATCCGAGTGAAAAATTCTATACATCCGAGTGAAGAAGTCCAGTCGAACCATCCGAGTGATAGAGTCTAATATCCGAGTGGATGAGCTCAAATCCGAGTGAAACTGAATATGTGCATAAAAGTTTATCAAGATGATTTCGGATGGAGTAGTGTTCAATACGGAAGTTGTGCGTATCGTAAAAACGGTAAAATTTAGTTTTTGGGTCATCATCATCAGAGATAGCATATGGCATGCAAATTCACTACGAGACTCGGATAATCCAGTCTGCTGTAAGAACAAATCCGGCTGGAACGTAAAGATGGCTTCATGGAGTATTCAAGATGGCCTTATTTTGAAGAGTGTTCAACATGAGAATTGTCCGTCACGTCGAGGCGCACAAATTTGGTATTTTAATCTTCCGAATCGGAGGTCATCTGCAAATTCCACGGCCCGCGCAAGAAGCAGGACAGAAGTTTGGACCAGATTCGAGCTGAATCCGAGCTGGAGTAAAACTAGGACTCTAGGATGTGAATTTATATAATTTTCCTTTAAGGAAAACCTAGACGAATCCTTTACTTGTAGGGGAAGCCCAGCCGCCTCTTATATATGTTGGGGGTGACGGCCGATTGAACAACACACAATCGAACAAATCAATATACTACTTTTTCATCTACGTTTTATCTCTCCACCATTTCTCTCTCTCGTTCTTCGCTGTTCCTCGAAATTGAGAGCTGCGAATCCCGAGGCTCTAGGGGCGAGCGAATCGACCTAGGGAAGCCCATAGCCGCGCCGACTCACTGACGGGTCCCTCCCGGAGTGTGGGGTTTCGGTCTGCAAAGCGCTCGTCGATCGTCTTGCGATCGCTATTGTCGGTCGGGTCTCCCTCGACGTGAGGTGCGGTGCATCACCCCCGGCGTCGAGGGTACACGTGACATGTTCGTGTGACAACACACTTTTTGGCCGAGGGTTTTCGGCATGAGAAAGTTTCACATGGTCGAGTGGAACAACTCTGATATTTAGATTATCGCCATTCGACCTTATCTCAGTGGCCGAAGCTGTACTCCGGGTGACAAAATTTAGTGTTCTGAGTGCTTTTCGGCCAATTTCGCCCTCAATATGACCTCAGATGAAGGAGCACTCTATAGGAATTGTCTTCGTCTTGTCGAGGCAATTGATTTTCATATATAAATCATCTTAATCCTTGTTCATATGCAAAAGTTACAGTCAATACGGTTTGGACAGGCCAGAGACCAAAATATTACGCTTGACACCAAACACATGTTGATGAGTGTCTGATGCAATGCGTGAGCAATTCGGTCTTCAAGACTGCATTGAATCGAAAAACCTTCAACACGAAAAAGTTTCATCTCGTCGAGCCGATCGATTTTCATATAAAATTTGTCTCAATCCGATGTCGTATGCAATCTAGAGAGGTAAATCAAGATCAGGCTATCTTTTTAGTCGGGAAATACGAGTGGAATGTTTTACCATTCGAGTGAAAACCTACCGATCGAGTAAAAGGTCGAGTGAAAACCTACCGATTGAGTAAATGGTTAAAAACCTACCGATCGAGTAAAAGGTCGAGTGAAAACCTACCGATCGAGTAAAAGGTTAAAAACCTACCGATCGAGTAAAAGGTCGAGTGAAAACCTACCGATCGAGTAAAAGGTCGAGTGAAAACTTATCGATCGAGTAAAAGATTGTCATCCGACTGAAAATGTGGTCATCATCCAAGTGAAAGATTGTCTTCCAAGTGAAAATATAGTCATCCGAGTGAGAAATTCTATACATCCGAGTGAAGAAGTCCAGTCGAACCATCCGAGTGATAGAGTCTAATATCCGAGTGGATGAGCTCAAATCCGAGTGAAACTGAACATGTGCCCAAAAGTTTATCAAGATGATTTCGGATGGAGTAGTGTTCAATACGGAAGTTGTGTGTATCGTAAAAACGGTGAAATTTGGTTTTTGGGTCATCATCATCAGAGATAGCATATGGCATGCAAATTCACTACGAGACTCGGATAATCTAGTCTGCTGTAAGAACGAATCCGGCTGGAACGTAAAGATGGCTTCGTGGAGTATTCAAGATGGCCTTATTTTGAAGAGTGTTCAGCATGAGAATTGTTCGTCACGTCGAGGCGCACAAATTTGGTATTTTAATCTTCCCAATCGGAGGTCATATGCAAATTCCACGGCCCGCGCAAGAAGCAGTACAGAAGTTTGGACCAGATTCGAGCTGAATCCGAGTTGGAGTAAAACTAGGAATCTAGGACGTGAATTTATATAATTTTCTTTTAAGGAAAACCTAGATGAATCATTTACTTGTAGGGGAAGTCCAGCCGCCTCTTATATATGTTGGGGTGACGGCCGATTGAACAACACACAATCGAACAAATCAGTATACTACTTTTTCATCTACGTTTTATCTCTCCACCATTTCTCTCTCTCGTTCTTCGCTGTTCCTCGAAATTGAGAGCTGCGAATCCCGAGGCTCTAGGGGCGAGCGAATCAACCTAGGGCAGCCCATAGCCGCCGCACTCCCTGACGGGGTCCCTCCCGGGAGTGTGGGGTTTTCGGGTCTGCAAAAGCGCCCGTCGACTGTCTTGCGTATCGCGCTGTCGGTCGGGTCTCCCTTGACGTGAGGTGCGGTGCATCACCCCCGGCGTCGAGGGTACACGTGACGTGTTCATGTGTCAACACACTTTTTGGCCGAGGGTTTTCGGCATGAGAAAGTTTCACATGGTCGAGTGGAACAACTCTGATATTTAGGTTATCGCCATTCGACCTTATCTCAGTGGCCCAAGCTGTTCTCCGAGTGACAAAATTTAGTGTTCTGAGTGCTTTTCAGCCGATTTCGCCCTTAATATGACCTCAGATGAAGGAGCACTCTATAGGAATTGTCTTCGTCTTGTCGAGGCAATTGATTTTCATATATAAATCATCTTAATCCTTGTTCATATGCAAAAGTTACGGTCAATACGGTTTGGACAGGCCAGAGACCAAAATATTACGCTTGACACCAAACACATGTTGATGAGTGTATGATGCAATGCGTGAGCAATTCGGCCTTCAAGACTGCATTGAATCGAAAAACCTTCAAGACGAAAAAGTTTCATCTCGTCGAGCCGATCGATTTTCATATAAAATTTGTCTCAATCCGATGTCGTATGCAATCTAGAGAGGCAAATCAAGATCAGGATATCTTTTTAGTCGGGAAGTACGAGTGGAATGTTTTACCATTCGAGTGAAAACCTACTGATCGAGTAAAAGGTCGAGTGAAAACCTACCGATCGAGTAAATGGTTAAAAACCTACCGATCGAGTAAAAGGTCGAGTGAAAACCTACCGATCGAGTAAAAGGTTAAAAACCTACCGATCGAGTAAAAGGTCGAGTGAAAACCTACCGATCGAGTAAAAGGTCGAGTGAAAACTTATCGATCGAGTAAAAGATTGTCTTCCGACTGAAAATGTGGTCATCATCCAAGTGAAAGATTGTCTTGCAAGTGAAAATATAGTCATCCGAGTGAAAAATTCTGTACATCCGAATGAAGAAGTCCAGTCGAACCATCCGAGTGATAGAGTCTAATATCCGAGTGGATGAGCTCAAATCCGAGTGAAACTGAACATGTGCCCAAAAGTTTATCAAGATGATTTCGGATGGAGTAGTGTTCAATACGGAAGTTGTGCGTATCGTAAAAACGTTGAAATTTGGTTTTTGGGTCATAATCATCAGAGATAGCATATGGCATGCAAATTCACTATGAGACTCGGATAATCCAGTCTGCTGTAAGAACAAATCCGGCTGGAACATAAAGATGGCTTCGTGGAGTATTCAAGATGGCCTTATTTTGAAGAGTGTTCCAAATGAGAATTGTTCGTCACGTTGAGGCGCACAAATTTGGTATTTTAATCTTCCCAATCGGAGGTCATATGCAAATTCCACGGACCGCGCAATAAGCAGGACAGAAGTTTGGACCAGATTCGAGCTGAATCCGAGTTGGAGTAAAACTAGGACTCTAGGACGTGAATTTATATAATTTTCTTTTAAGGAAAACCTAGATGAATCATTTACTTGTAGGGGAAGTCCAGCCACCTCTTATATATGTTGGGGGTGACGACCGATTGGACAACACACAATCGAACAAATCAATATACTACTTTTTCATCTACGTTTTATCTCTCCACCATTTCTCTCTCTCGTTCTTCGCTGTTCCTCGAAATTGAGAGCTGCGAATCCTGAGGCTCTAGGGGCGAGCGAAACAACCTAGGGCAGCCCATAGCCGCCGGACTCCGTGACGGGGTCCCTCCCGAGAGTGTGGGGTTTTCGGGTTTGCAAAAGCGCCCGTCGACTGTCTTGCGTATCGCGCTGTCGGTCGGGTCTCCCTCGACGAGGTGCGGTGCATCACCCCGGCGCCGAGGGTACACGTGACGTGTTCGTGTGTCAACACACTTTTGGCCGAGGTTTTCGCATGAGAAAGTTTGACATGGTCGAGTGGAACAACTCGATATTTAGGTTATCGCCATTCGACCTTATCTCGATGGTCGAAGCTGTACTCCGAGTGACAAAATTTAGTGTTCTGAGTGCTTTTCGGCCGATTTCGCCCTCAATATGACCTCAGATGAAGGAGCACTCTATAGGAATTGTCTTCGTCTCGTCGAGGCAATTGATTTTCATATATAAATCATCTTAATCCTTGTTCATATGCAAAAGTTACAGTCAATACGGTTTGGACAGGCCAGAGACCAAAATATTACGCTTGACACCAAACACATGTTGATGAGTGTCTGATGCAATGCGTGAGCAATTCGGCCTTCAATACTGCATTGAATCGAAAAACCTTCAACACGAAAAAGTTTCATCTCGTCGAGCCGATCGATTTTCATATAAAATTTGTCTCAATCCGATGTCGTATGCAATCTAGAGAGGCAAATCAAGATCAGGCTATCTTTTTAGTCGGGAAGTACGAGTGGAATGTTTTACCATTCGAGTGAAAACCTACTGATCGAGTAAAAGGTCGAGTGAAAACCTACCGATCGAGTAAATGGTTAAAAACCTACCGATCGAGTAAAAGGTCGAGTGAAAACCTACCGATCGAGTAAAAGGTTAAAAACCTACCGATCGAGTAAAAGGTCGAGTGAAAACCTACCGATCGAGTAAAAGGTCGAGTGAAAACTTATCGATCGAGTAAAAGATTGTCTTCCGACTGAAAATGTGGTCATCATCCAAGTGAAAGATTGTCTTGCAAGTGAAAATATAGTCATCCGAGTGAAAAATTCTGTACATCCGAATGAAGAAGTCCAGTCGAACCATCCGCGTGATAGAGTCTAATATCCGAGTGGATGAGCTCAAATCCGAGTGAAACTGAACATGTGCCCAAAAGTTTATCAAGATGATTTCGGATGGAGTAGTGTTCAATACGGAAGTTGTGCGTATCGTAAAAACGTTGAAATTTGGTTTTTGGGTCATAATCATCAGAGATAGCATATGGCATGCAAATTCACTATGAGACTCGGATAATCCAGTCTGCTGTAAGAACAAATCCGGCTGGAACATAAAGATGGCTTCGTGGAGTATTCAAGATGGCCTTATTTTGAAGAGTGTTCCAAATGAGAATTGTTCGTCACGTCGAGGCGCACAAATTTGGTATTTTAATCTTCCCAATCGGAGGTCATATGCAAATTCCACGGACCGCGCAATAAGCAGGACAGAAGTTTGGACCAGATTCGAGCTGAATCCGAGTTGGAGTAAAACTAGGACTTAGGACGTGAATTTATATAATTTTCTTTTAAGGAAAACCTAGATGAATCATTTACTTGTAGGGGAAGTCCAGCCACCTCTTATATATGTTGGGGGTGACGACCGATTGGACAACACACAATCGAACAAATCAATATACTACTTTTTCATCTACGTTTTATCTCTCCACCATTTCTCTCTCTCGTTCTTCGCTGTTCCTCGAAATTGAGAGCTGCGAATCCTGAGGCTCTAGGGGCGAGCGAAACAACCTAGGGCAGCCCATAGCCGCCGCACTCCGTGACGGGGTCCCTCCCGAGAGTGTGGGGTTTTCGGGTCTGCAAAAGCGCCCGTCGACTGTCTTGCGTATCGCGCTGTCGGTCGGGTCTCCCTCGACGTGAGGTGCGGTGCATCACCCCCGGCGTCGAGGGTACACGTGACGTGTTCGTGTGTCAACACACTTTTTGGCCGAGGTTTTCGGCATGAGAAAGTTTGACATGGTCGAGTGGAACAACTCTGATATTTAGGTTATCGCCATTCGACCTTATCTCAGTGGCCGAAGCTGTACTCCGAGTGACAAAATTTAGTGTTCTGAGTGCTTTTCGGCCGATTTCGCCCTCAATATGACCTCAGATGAAGGAGCACTCTATAGGAATTGTCTTCGTCTCGTCGAGGCAATTGATTTTCATATATAAATCATCTTAATCCTTGTTCATATGCAAAAGTTACAGTCAATACGGTTTGGACAGGCCAGAGACCAAAATATTACGCTTGACACCAAACACATGTTGATGAGTGTCTGATGCAATGCGTGAGCAATTCGGCCTTCAATACTGCATTGAATCGAAAAACCTTCAACACGAAAAAGTTTCATCTCGTCGAGCCGATCGATTTTCATATAAAATTTGTCTCAATCCGATGTCGTATGCAATCTAGAGAGGCAAATCAAGATCAGGCTGTCTTTTTAGTCGGGAAATACGAGTGGAAAGTTTTACCATCCGAGTGAAAACCCACCGATCGAGTAAAAAGTCAAGTGAAAACCTACCGATCGAGTAAAAGGTTAAAAACCTACAGATCGAGTAAAAGGTCGAGTGAAAACCTACCGATCGAGTAAAAGGTTAAAAACCTACCGATCGAGTAAAAGGTCGAGTGAAAACCTACCGATCGAGTAATAGGTCGACTGAAAACTTATCGATCGAGTAAAAGATTGTCTTCCGACTGAAAATGTGGTCATCATCCAAGTGAAAGATTGTCTTCCAAGTGAAAGTATAGTCATCCGAGTGAAAAAATCTATACATCCGAGTGAAAAAGTCCAGTCGAACCATCCGAGTGATAGACTCTAATATCCGAGTGGATGAGCTCAAATCCGAGTGAAACGGAACATGTGCCCAAAAGTTTATCAAGATGATTTCGGATGGAGTAGTGTTCAATACAGAAGTTGTGCGTATCGTAAAAACGGTGAAATTTGGTTTTTGGGTCATCATCATCAGAGATAGCATATGGCATGCAAATTCACTACGAGACTCGGATAATCCAGTCTGCTGTAAGAACGAATCCGGCTGGAACGTAAAGATGGCTTCGTGGAGTATTCAAGATGGCCTTATTTTGAAGAGTGTTCAACATGAGAATTGTTCGTCACGTCGAGGCGCACAAATTTGGTATTTTAATCTTCCCAATTAGAGGTCATATGCAAATTCCACGGCCCGCGCAAGAAGCAGGACAGAAGTTTGGACCAGATTCGAGCTGAATCCGAGTTGGAGTAAAACTAGGACTCTAGGACGTGAATTTATATAATTTTCTTTTAAGGAAAACCTAGATGATTCCTTTACTTGTAGGGGAAGTCCAGCCGCCTCTTATATATGTTGGGGGTGACGGCCGATTGAACAACACACAATCGAACAAATCAATATACTACTTTTTCATCTACATTTTATCTCTCCACCATTTCTCTCTCTCGTTCTTCGCTGTTCCTCGAAATTGAGAGCTGCGAATCCCGAGGCTCTAGGGGCGAGCGAATCGACCTAGGGCAGCCCATAGCCGCCGCATTTCCTGACGGGGTCCCTCCCGGGAGTGTGGGGTTTTCGGGTCTGCAAAAGCGCCCGTCGACTGTCTTGCGTATCGCGCTGTCGGTCGGGTCTCCCTCGACGTGAGGTGCGGTGCATCACCCCGCGCCGAGGGTACACGGACGGTTCGTGTGTCAACACACTTTTGGCCGAGGGTTTTCGGCATGAGAAAGTTTCACATGGTCGAGTGGAACAACTCGATATTTAGGTTATCGCCATTCGACCTTATCACGGTGGCGAAGCTGTACTCGAAAGTGACAAAATTTAGTGTTACGAGTGCTTTTCGCCGATTTCGCCCTCAATATGACCTCAGATGAAGGAGCACTCTATAGGAATTGTCTTCGTCTCGTCGAGGCAATTGATTTTCATATATAAATCATCTTAATACTTGTTCATATGCAATAGTTACAGTCAATACGGTTTGGACAGGCCAGAGACCAAAATATTACGCTTGACACCAAACACATGTTGATGAGGGTCTGATGCAATGCGTCAGCAATTCGGCCTTCAAGACTGCATTGAATGGAAAAACCTTCAACATGAAAAAGTTTCATCTCCTCGAGCCGATCGATTTTCATATAAAATTGGTCTCAATCCGATGTCGTATGCAATCTAGAGAGGCAAATCAAGATCAGGCTGTCTTTTCACTCGGGAAATACGAGTGGAAAGTTTTACCATCCGAGTGAAAACCTACCGATCGAGTAAAAGGTCGAGTGAAAACCTACTGATCGAGTAAAAGATCGAGTGAAAACCTACCGATCGAGTAAAAGGTTAAAAACCTACCGATCGAGTAAAAGGTCTAGTGAAAACCTACCGATCGAGTAAAAGGTCGAGTGAAAACTTATCGATCGAGTAAAAGATTGTCTTCCGACTGAAAATGTGGTCATGATCCAAGTGAAAGATTGTTTTCCAAGTGAAAATATAGTCATCCGAGTGAAAAATTCTATACATCCGAGTGAATAAGTCCAGTCGAACCATCCGAGTGATAGACTCTAATATCCGAGTGGATGAGCTCAAATCCGAGTGAAACTGAACATGTGCCCAAAAGTTTTTCAAGATGATTTCGGATGGAGTAGTGTTCAATACGGAAGTTGTGCGTATCGTAAAAATGGTGAAATTTGGTTTTTGGGTCATCATCATCAGAGATAGCATATGGCATGCAAATTCACTACGAGACTCGGATAATCCAGTCTGCTGTAAGAACGAATCCGACTGGAATGTAAAGATGGATTCGTGGAGTATTCAAGATGGCCTTATTTGGAAAAGTGTTCAACATGAGAATTGTTCGTCACGTCGAGGCGCACAAATTTGGTATTTTAATCTTCCCAATCGGAGGTCATATGCAAATTCCACGGCCCGCGCAAGAAGCAGGACAGAAGTTTGGACCAGATTCGAGCTGAATCCGAGTTGGAGTAAAACTAGGACTCTAGGACGTGAATTTATATATTTTTCTTTTAAGGAAAACCTAGATGAATCCTTTACTTGTACGGGAAGTCCAGCCGCCTCTTATATATGTTGGGGGTGACGGTCGATTGAACAACACACAATCGAACAAATCAATATACTACTTTTTCATCTACGTTTTATCTCTCCACCATTTTTCTCTCTCGTTCTTCGTTGTTCCTCGAAATTTAGAGGTGCAAATCCCGAGGCTCTAGGGGCGAGCGAATCGACCTAGGGCAGCCCATAGCCGCCGCACTCCTTGACGGGGCCCCTCCTGGGAGTGTGGGGTTTTCGGGTCTGCAAAAGCGCCCATAGACTATCTTGTGTATCGCGCTGTCGGTCGGGTCTCCCTCGACGTGAGGTGCGGTGCATCACCCCCGGCGTCGAGGGTACACGTGACGTGTTCGTGTGTCAACACACTTTTTGGCCGAGGGTTTTCGGCATGAGAAAGTTTCACATGGTCTTGTGGAACAACTCTGATATTTAGGTTATCGCCATTCGACCTTATCTCAGTGGCCGAATCTGTACTCCGAGTGACATAATTTAGTGTTATGAGTGCTTTTCGGCCGATTTCGCCCTCAATATGATCTCAGATGAAGGAGAACTCTATAGGAATTGTCTTCGTCTTGTCGAGGCAATTGATTTTCATATATAAATCATCTTAATCCGAGTTCATATGCAAAAGTTACAGTCAATACGGTTTGGACAGGCCAGAGACCAAAATATTACGCTTGACACCAAACACATGTTGATGAGTGACTGATGCAATGCGTGAGCAATTCGGCCTTCAAGACTGCATTGAATCGAAAAACCTTCAACACGAAAAAGTTTCACCTCGTCGAGCCGATCGGTTTTCATATAAAATTTGTCTCAATCCGAGGTTGTATGCAATCTAGAGAGGCAAATCAAGATCAGGCTGTCTTTTAAGTCGGGAAATACGAGTGGAAAGTTTTACCATCCGAGTGAAAACCTACAGATCAAGTAAAAGGTCAAGTGAAAACCTACCGATCGAGTAAAAGGTTAAAAACCTACCGATCGAGTAAAAGGTCGAGTGAAAACCTACCGGTCGAGTAAAAGGTTAAAAACCTACCGATCGAGTAAAAGGTCGAGTGAAAACCTACCGATCGAGTTAAAGGTCGAGTGAAAACTTATCGATCGAGTAAAAGATTGTCTTCCGACTGAAAATGTGGTCATCATCCAAGTGACAGATTGTCTTCCGAGTGAAAATATAGTCATCCGAGTGAAAATTTCTATACATCCGAGTGAAAAAGTCCAGTCGAACAATCCGAGTGATAGTCTCTAATATCCGAGTGGATGAGCTCAAATCTGAGTGAAATTGAACATGTGCCCAAAAGTTTATCAAGATGATTTCGGATGGAGTAGTGTTCAATACGGAAGTTGTGCGTATCGTAAAAACGGTGAAATTTGGTTTTAGGGTCATCATCATCAGAGATAGCATATGGCATGTCAATTCACTACGAGACTCGGATAATCCAGTCTGCTGTAAGAACGAATCCGACTGGAACGTAAAGATGGCTTCGTGGACTATTCAAGATGGCCTTTGTCGGTGTCAAAACCAGCGGATCTCGGGTAGGGGGTCCCGAAATGTGCGTCTAGGCGGATGGTAACAGGAGACGAGGGACACGATGTTTTACCCAGGTTCGGGCCCTCTCGATGGAGGTAAAACCCTATGTCCTGCTTGATTAATATTGATGATATGGGTAGTAGAAGAGTGGATCTACCAAGAGATCAAGGAGGATAAACCCTAAAGCTAGCCTATGGTATGATTGTTGTAATGTATGTTGTGTCCTACGGACTAAAGCCCTCCGGTTTATATAGACACCAGAGGAGGCTAGGGTTACACAGAGTCGGTTACAAAGGTAGGAGATCTACATATCCGTATTGCCAAGCTTGCCTTCCACGCCAAGGAAAGTCCCATCCGGACACGGGACGGAGTTTTCAATCTTGTATCTTTGTAGTCTTGGAGTCCGGCGGACGATGATAGTCCGGCTGTCCGGACACCCCCTAGTCCCGGACTCCCTCAGTAGCCCCTGAACCAGGCTTCAATGACGATAAATCCGGCGCGCATAATGTGCGGCATTGCAAGGCGGGTTCCTCCCTTGAATAATCCAGAGAAGATCATGAACACCAGGATAGTGTCCGGCTCGCAAAATAAATTCCACATTCCACCAGTAGAGAATAAAATGCACACAAGTCCAATCTGCTGACGTATTATGCGGCATGACATCACGCCGCTACCAGGCTTTTACTTGAATTGTTTTTTATTATACCACCTCAGCACGTTTAGCGAAGTGGTTTCTTTGGCACGTCTTGTCGAAGCAGAGATCGTGTTCCCCTTATTCCGGGATTCTCATCAATACGGACGTGGGTAACCCAACCGCGCCATTGATGGTGGCGCTTGGGAGATAAGCGAGTTTCACCAGGCCGGTGGGGGACGCATAGTTTCCGTCCGCCTATATATAAGGGATAAGGATTTACCTTCTCACCTACGCCTTCTTCCTCCTTTGCTTATCCATCTCCACGCACTCAAGCTCCAACGCCCAAGCTCGCGCATCTCGCCTCGACCTTCTCTGAATATGTCCAGAGCGGGAGGCAAATGGCTGGCCTCCACCGTTAAGGAGGAGCACATCACCAAGCTGCGCAGCGCCGGATACCTCTCCGGCGATATCGCGCATCGGCTGCCCGACGAGGGGCAACTCATCCTTACCCCTGGGCCCTATGAGAGGGTCGTCTTCCTTCCCCACTTCCTCCGCGGACTGGGCTTTCCACTCCACCCATTCGTCCGGGGGCTCATGTTTTACTACGGCCTGGATTTCCACGATCTGGTGCCGAACTTCATCCTCAACATCTCGGCATTTATCATCGTGTGCGAGGCCTTCCTCTGCATCCGGCCCCACTTCGGCCTGTGGCTCAAGACCTTCAACGTCAAGCCGAAGGTTGTGAAGGGCACGCAAGCGGAATGCGGAGGCGCCATGTTGGGTAAGTTGCCCAACGTCCTTTGGCTCGAAGGGGCCTTCGTGGACTCCGCCAAGGGGTGGCAATCGGGGTGGTTCTACATCACCGGGCCGCGCGAGCCCACATGGGCGGCGGCCCCCGAGTTTAGATCTGGCATCCCCACGCAGCTCACCTCCTGGAAAGAGAAGGGCTTGCTGTGGGGCAATCCGAAGGAGCTGACGGGACTCCGAGCCTGCATCCAGAAGCTGGTGAGCAATAAGCTCAGGCTCGTCGACGTGGTCCAAGTCATGCTTATCCGCCGGATCCTCCCATGCCAAGAACGAGCATTCAATCTGTGGGAGTTCAATCCGGAACAGCACCAGGTACTAAGCGGGCTCTTCGATACGACATAGGAAGGTGCCTGGAGGGTGCTGTTTAAGGGCGCCGAAGCCCCCGCATCCGCGACGGAAGATCGCGGATTTCGCTCGCAGCATCCGGCTGACGAGGTAAGTGATTCAACCCCTTTACGGGACACTTGTGGTAATCAAATTGATTCTAAGAGGGTTTCAATTTCTCTCTTTTCCTTTGACAGGAATGGATGGAGAAGGCCGAGCAGCTCATCAGCCCGGCTCCCCTGCCAGAAGACCCAGTGAACGCCTGTCTAGCAGGGCTGCTGGTTCCGGCACCGCACGTGGTGCCGGAGAAGAAGGCCAAGAAGGCGGCCGCGGGGACTCAAAAGAGTTCCCGCAATCAGGCATCCAACGACGAGGCGGACTCCTCCCCCGAAGACGAGGAGGAGGAAGAAGACTCTCTCCTGGAGGAGGGATAGAAGAAGAGGAAGGCTTCCCCGATAGGGGAGGCCGAAGGGTCCAAGAGGGGGACAACTATTCCCTCGGCCAGTTTCGCCAACACCATCGTTGGCGAGGAGGAGTGGCCTTTAAGGGCCAGGCGTCCGGCAAGATCGTAAGTATCCGGATCCCTGATATGCAATTTCTTTCATGTCGCGTAGTGTCCTTCTAATGCCGCATTCTGTCCGTAGTCCGGCCGATCATGATCTCCCCGCTTCATCGAGCGGGTCGTTGGCCCCGTCGGATGTGGATTCACTTCCGACTGCCTCTACTCCCCGCGCCGATGAGGACACCGAGGTGGGATCCCAGAGAGGGACCCATCAGGAGGAGGCTCCGGAGGCGCCGTCAGGCAGCCTCCCGGACTTTGCGCCGGACTCTACATCGGAACCCGCGGTGGTTCCAGAGTCCGGCAGGCGGCCCCTTCGAAAGAAGGGCAAGACCGTGACACCGGCGGCCTCCGTCCAACCGGAGGTGCCGGATAACTTGTTGGAAGCACTTAAAGGCGCTTCCATCGAGGAAGAACACCGCACTATCATGAGTGCGGTGATTCAGAAGGTTTAGCTCGCCAAGAGCGGGCTGACCGAAGCCTACAGCAGCCTTCTAACAGGCTTTGAGGTAAGAAGTTTAAAGTTATGTAATATAGTACCGCATACACAGTAGCCCCTGATGCTTAGTTCGGTGTTCGGAAAGAAAAGCCAGACTGAGGATCTAACAAGATATACGCAGGGTTGCTTAAAATATGTCAATATGGGTTTGCAGGCTGCGCTGCTGACCTCTGCCTCCGATCATTGCGGGAGGCAGGTTGAAGCAGATCTCGGCGGTCCGAGCAAGAGCTCGCCATGCCAAGAAGCAGCTCGAGGACAAAGAAGGTGAGTAGCACCACTTTGAATAGTTACCTTACAGAAAAGGATTTTGGTTGCAATAAAATTAACAAGGATAATATGGGTATTGCAGGGGCCACGAACGAGGTGGCAGCCCTGAAGGAGGCTGTGTCCGCGGCCGAACGTAATGCGGCCGTGGAGCGGGCAGAGCGAGAAAAGCAGGAGGCACGGGTGGCGGAAGTACGGCAAGAGCTCCAGACTCTCATGGAGAAGCATGAGAGTTTGGAGCGTGACTCCAAGACTCGAGAGTCCGAGCTTGCCTCAGCTCTCGAAAGTGCCAAGTCCGCCTAGGCCGAGGCCCGTAAGGCCCTTCAGGAGGTTGAAGATGTAAAGAAGATAGCGGCGGGTAAGACATTTTTCATGCAAAGAAGGCATGTTAATGTAAACTACCTGACACTTACCCGCATTCGGAGCTCTCCAGGGGCGTTTGCAGATCTGCCGTGTAGTGCGTCCGATGCCGTCGCATTCTATCGTCGCGAGGAGGGGAGCTCGACGGAGAAGGTCTTCTGGTCTGAGTACGCTGAGGCCGGCCATCCGGTGCCCCCAAGCGACCAGCTGAAGCAGCTGGTCGAACTCCACAAGGTAGCCGAGGAGGCCATGAAGGGCCTTATAGTCCGGTGTGGCTCGACAGGCCATGCCAGGAGCTACTTAGGCCTCGCGGCGATGGCTGGTGGATCGTGCCCTCGGGTGAAGGTCGTCAGCGCCCGCTTTGTATTGAAGGTGCACGTCGGGCCCTTGCCCGCACAAAGGTGCATTGGGGCAGGTTGGATGCGGAGAAGCTTCTCACGGACCCACCACCACTGGGCAAGGAGTATCGCACGCCTGAAATGTATTATAAAACTATCCTGAAGGGAGCCCGCGATATTGCGGATGAGTGCCCCAGAAATGTAATCTTCGAGTAAACTCGCTATATGTTATCTTGTGCGCTGAAAACTTCGTTCATATGCGCCTTGAGCAATGCTAGATTTAATTTAAAATATTACCTTCTGTGCGACCGTTTATAAAATCTGAGAGATGGCAAGTCGTTGGCTTCAGCCCCCGAGCCACGAGTGCTGGGGTGTTCGGGATAAACTTGAGCACTCTTGTTCCCATTTTTGGGTCCATCTAGGGAGGCGCTCAACACAACGAACAAGGCAACCGGACTTATAATGCTTGAACAATCTCACTTAGCCATAGAATTCTATAATTTTAAATTTGGTGAAGCCCCGGTATTCGAAGGTCAATCTGGGCGCTATCCACGCCTTCGTCGGACATTGTCCGAACTTCTCTCGAAGCGGCGTGAGTCTTTAAGGACCCGAAAAAACCTCTCAAATAGCGACCAGTCTCTCGCCTTATCATGCCGGTCAGTTTTATCTTTCTCCATCGAGGCTCGCCCGCTCAACCGGGCGCAATCGCGTGGTTCTCCCAAAGCCACCTTAGCCGCTGAGCGGAATGTAAGGCACCAAAACGTGGGAGCCGGGCAAACCCAACTATTGACCCAAGAAATGATTCGGAGCCGATTCATATAATGCTATAAGTTCGGGGTGCCGCACTTATGAAAGTGTTCGGACTTATCACACCATAGTGTGGGGAACATATTCCCCTGGTGTATTAGGCCGTACCAAAATATACGGGTGCAAGATGTCATGTAATGAACATATATATAAAAGGTAATGTAATTGCAGTCAAAAAGGTGCTGCATTATTTTTTAAAGAAAGTCTGCTATGAGTGCGGACCGATACAAATAGTGCGGTAAGCAAGGGATTTGGACTAATTAAACATGTCCCCCTCCAGGGGTGAACTGCGGACTTGGTGTATATAATCGAATTTAATGCTCGTAATTGAGACCACCTGAGTGTTCCTCGCAGCCTTCTTTCTTCCTGTTGTTGCATCATGAGTTGGCGGAGTTCATCACGGACAGAGGCCTCTGTTATGAGTCCTGTGTACACAAAGAAGGAAAATAATAATAATAAAAAGAAAGGGGGGCACACTTGCGAGCCCCTGGTGTGGTCGAGCCGCACCCTGGGTCCATTGCGATCGTGCCCCTTCCCCTGCGCCCATGGTATCTCCAAAGCGTAATGATGTACGTGGAGAGTTGTTATTGCAATCATGCGCGGGCGAGGGTTGGGGCCGCATTGCTACGCGTGATCTGATCGCGCCAGGTGGTCTTGGTTGGTATTGCTTCGGGTGCGTTTTGCTGTATCCGGCTGTTTAACGGCCGGACTCGAGAATTGCCTTAAAAGGATGCTCAGATACGCCGCGAGAGCATTGTATGTTCCTCCGTTCGGAGGGCGCCCGTATTCCCTTTGACCGTGATGACTCCACGAGGGCCTGGCATCTTGAGCTTGAGGTATGCATAATGCGGCACGCGTTGAATTTTGCAAAGGCGGTCGTCCGAGCGCAGAGCGTGATAGCCGCCGCTAAACGGGACTATGTCAAGATTAACTCCTCGCTCTCGAAATTGTCCGGGATCCAAGACCACTTCGGTGTGACTAAGCATGTACTGATTGGCTTCCACACCTGGTATGACACCTTTAAAGGTTGTCTTTGTAGGTTTAATCCTTGAGGGTCTATGCCCATCTTTGCGACTTGTATCTCGATAAAGCAGGTTCAGGCTACTACCGCCGTCCATCAGGACTCTCGTGAGGTGAAATCCATCGACGATTGGGTCTAAAACCAATGCGGCGAATCCACCATGGCGTATGCTGGTCGGATGGTCTCTTCGATCGAAAGTGATCGGACAAGAGGACCATGGATTGAACTTCGGGGCGACTGGCTCCATCGCATAGACGTCCCTTAGTGCGCGCTTCCTCTCCCTCTTGGGTATATGGGTTGCATAAATCATATTCACCGTCCGCACTTGTGGGGGAAAACCCTTCTGTCCTCTATTGTTCGGCGGTCGGGTCTCCTCCTCGTCGTTGTTGTTTAGCCCTTGTCATTGTTTTCGAAATTAACTTACTGCTGCTTGAACACCCAGCAATCTCTATTAGTGTGATTAGCTGGCTTTTCAGGGGTGCCGTGTATCTGGCATAAGCGGTCGAGTATTCGGTCCAAATTGGACGGACCCGGAGTGGTTCTTTTGAATGGCTTCTTCCGTTGACCGGGTTTAGAGCCTCCGAATCCGGCGTTGACCGCCGTATCCTCCTTATCGTCGCCGTTAATGCGGCGTTTGTTTTTGTTTCGACGTGACCTGCCGTTGTTGTCCTTGGTATCCGGACTGCCAGAATTTTTACGGAGATTTTTGATGCGAGCTAGCCAGCTATCCTCTCCCGCGCAAAAGCGGGTCATTAATGATGTGAGGGCTGCCATGGATTTCGGCTTTTCCTGTCCCAGGTGCCGGGCTAGCCATTCGTCGTGGATGTTATGTTTGAAGGCTGCAAGGGCCTCTGCATCCGGACAGTCGACGATTTGATTTTTCTTTGTCAAGAATCGTGTCGAATTGTCCGCCGATTAAATGGCTGCTGAATGATGTGGCTTAGGTCATCGGCGTCGTGGTCGCTTTATCGTGCTCTGGAAGTTGTCGAGGAATGCGGCTTCTAGGTCTTCCCAACACCCAATTGACTCTGCGGGCAAGCTGTTAAGCCAATGCCGAGCTGGTCCTTTAAGCTTGTGGGAGATACTTGATGGTGTGGAGATGCCGCGCGGGCCATATGGATGTGGAGAAGATAATCTTCGATCCAAACCGCGGGGTCTGTTGTGCCATCGTAGGATTCAATGTTTACGGGTTTAAACCCTTCAGGGATTTGATGATCCATTACTTTGTCAGTGAAGCATAGCGGGTGTGCGGCGCCTCTGTATTGAGCAATATCACGACGCAGCTCGAGAGAGTGTTGTCTGCTGTGTTCGGCCCGGCCGGGGTTATTGTATCCGGCGAGACGGTATTCGTCATGGGTCGTGGGGCGCCCACGTGATCCGTTGATGGATCTGGATTGCCTTGCTTTGTCCTCCAATATATCTCGCAAGTCCGGCGCGTTCCCTCTAGGCTTCGTACTTTTGGAGCGATGCCGGGGTACGGTCTTGGTTGGGGGCCTGGATGCCTCTCTGTCACGACCACAGGGTGGTCGGTCAGCCCTATAGTGCGCTGGTGATGGAGGTATGTATGCTTCGTCCTCTAATCGGTGGAGCAGCTTGCGTCTTGGGTAGCTTTTGGAGGGGCGTTCGAGTTTATACTCTTCGGCCGTGAGGACCTCGGTCCATCGATCGGCCAGCAGGTCCTGATCAGCTTGACGCTGCTGCTGCTTTTTCTTTAGGCTATTTGCCATGGCGATAAGCCTATGTTTAAAACTCTCTTGTTCGACAGGATCCTCGGGCACGATGAATTCGTCGTCGTTGAGGCTTGCCTCGTCTTCAGAGGGGGGCATATAGTTATAATCCTCAACCTCTTCGTCTGCCGCCCTCTCGTGAGGGCTTGCTTCTGCATCCTCCTGCGTTGAGTCCTGCTAGAGGGGGTTTTCTTCGGCACTTTCTAGGGTATTATTATCTCTCGTGCGGAATCTCCATTCTTCTTTGTGGCGGGATTTAGAGCGGCGCCACGACGCTTGGCGCTTGGGCTGTTTCTTTAAACAATCTGCCTCCATTTGTTTATTCGTCGTCCCGTCTTTTGGGGTGTCCACCATGTATATGTCGATGACGAGGTGGTCTTCCAGTGCCTCTGTAGGCGCTGGTTCTTGTAAATCTCCGCATCGTCATCCATAGCGCCGATGTCTTGAGTCGTAGTCTAGCATGTCGGTTAGATCGTCGGCGGTGGCTACAAAGTGGGTGGTGGGTGGGCTCTGAATTTCTTCGTCGTCGGTATCCCAACCATCTGGCCATAGTCCGCAGGACTCTCCCGATAACGAGAGATGCTTTAGCGAAGTTTAGGATGTCGCCAAAGGGCGTAGTATTGGAAGATGTCGCGGTGGTGAATTCCATAACCGCGCCCAATCCGATTCGATTGGTTGGGCGTGGGAGGTCCGGAGTCCGCAGGAGTCCGGCACCTCGAATCACGAAGTTTCGCGAGGAGAAGATTAGCGTTCGCTCCATCATACGAAGTTGAAGCCCCGAGGTGGTGTCCACCCATCGATCCTCGATCCGGGCGATCGGCTCCGTACTAAGGGCTGAAGCGGATTCGTGTGCGGTTACCAAGGCTTTGCTCGCGGCGAGCTAGATCATGCCCATCGTAAAAGTCTTGGGCGCGCTTGGCTGTGGCTCGAGCCCGTCGAAGATCAAGTCTCCGCGACGTCGACCGTGAAGTTTAGACTTCGAATCGACCGACGGCTGGGGCGTAGCTTCGATCAGCTCGGATGGCCAGCGAATTAGCCCGCAGTGCGAAGCTGCCGAATACGAAGATCTGTCCGGGGAGAAAAGTCTCACCCTGGACAGCGTTGTTGGTTGAAGATGCCATCGAGCCAATCTGTGACGACACAGAGGAACTCTCAATGAAAGCACCAATGTCGGTGTCAAAACCAGCGGATCTCGGGTAGGGGGTCCCAAACTGTGCGGCAGATGGTAACAGGAGACGAGGGACACGATGTTTTACCCAGGTTCGGGCCCTCTCGATGGAGGTAAAACCCTACGTCCTGCTTGATTAATATTGATGATATGGGTAGTACAAAAGTGGATCTACCATGAGATCAAGGAGGCTAAACCCTAAAGCTAGCCTGTGGTATGATTGTTGTAATGTATGTTGTGTCCTACGGACTAAAGCCCTCCGGTTTATATAGACACCGGAGGAGGCTAGGGTTACACAGAGTCGGTTACAATGGTAGGAGATCTACATATCCGTATTGCCAAGCTTGCCTTCCACGCCAAGGAAAGTCCCATCCGGACACGGGACGGAGTCTTCAATCTTGTATATTTGTAGTCTTGGAGTCCGGCGGACGATGATAGTCTGGCTGTCCGGACACCCCCTAGTCCAGGACTCCATCGGCCTTATTTAGAAAAGTGTTCAACATGAGAATTGTTAGTCACGTCGAGGCGCACAAATTTGGTATTTTAGTCTTCCCAATCGGAGGTCATATGCAAATTCCACGGCCCGCGCAAGAAGCAAGATAGATGTTTGGACCAGATTCGAGCTGAATCCGAGTTGGAGTAAAACTAGGACTCTAGGACGTGAATTTGTATAATTTTCTTTTGAGGAAAACCTAGATGAATCCTTTACTTGTACGGGAAGTCCAGCCGCCTCTTATCTATGTTGGGGGTGACGGCCGATTGAACATCACACAATCGAACAAATCAATATACTACTTTTTCATCTACGTTTTATCTCTCCACCATTTTTTCTCTCGTTCTTCGCTGTTCCTCAAAATTGAGAGCTGCAAATCCCGAGGCTCTAGGGGCGAGCGAATCGACCTAGGGCAGCCCATAGCCGCCGCACTCCCTGACGGGGTCCCTCCCGGGAGTGTGGGGTTTTCGGGTCTGCAAGAGCGCCCGTAGACTGTCTTGCGTATCGCGCTGTCGGTCGGGTCTCCCTCGACGTGAGGTGCGGTGCATCACCCCCGGCGTCGAGGGTACACGTGACGTGCTCGTGTGTCAACACACTTTTTGGCCGAGGGTTTTCGGCATGAGAAAGTTTCACATGGTCGAGTGGAACAACTCTGATATTTAGGTTATCGCAATTCGACCTTATCTCAGTGGCCGAAGCTGTACTCCCAGTGACAAAATTTAGTGTTCTGAGTGCTTTTCGGCCGATTTCTCCCTCAATATGACCTCAGATGAAGGAGCACTCTATAGGAATTGTCTTCGTCTCGTCGAGGCAATTGATTTTCATATATAAATCATCTTAATCCGAGTTCATATGCAAAAGTTACAGTCAATACGGTTTGGACAGGTCGGAGACCAAAATATTACGCTTGACACCAAACACATGTTGATGAGTGTCTAATGCAATGCGTGAGCAATTCGGCCTTCAAGACTGCATTGAATCAAAAAACCTTCAACACGAAAAAGTTTCATCTCGTCGAGCCGATCGAATTTCATATAAAATTTGTCTCAATCCGAGGTCGTATGCAATCTAGAGAGGCAAATCAAGATCAGGCTGTCCTTTAAGTCGGGAAATACGAGTGGAAAGTTTTACCATCCGAGTGAAAACCTACCGATCGAGTAAAAGGTCGAGTGAAAACCTACCGATCGAGTAAAAGGTTTAGTGAAAACCTACCGATCGAGTAAAAGGTTAAAAACCTACCGATCGAGTAAAAGGTCGACTGAAAACCTACCGATCGAGTAAAAGGTCGAGTGAAAACTTATCGATCGAGTAAAAGATTGTCTTCCGACTGAAAATGTGGTCATCATCGAAGTGAAAGATTGTCTTCCGAGTGAAAATATAGTCATCCGAGTGAAAAATTCTATACATCCGAGCGAAAAAGTCCAGTCGAACCATCCGAGTGATAGACTCTAATATCCGAGTGGATGAGCTCAAATCCGAGTGAAACTGAACATGTGCCCAAAAGTTTATCAAGATGATTTCGGATGGAGTAGTGTTCAATACGGAACCTGTGCGTATCGTAAAAACGGTGAAATTTGGTTTTAGGGTCATCATCATCAGAGATAGCATATGGCATGCAAACTCACTACGAGACTCGGATAATCCAGTCTGCTGCAAGAACGAATCCGACTGGAACATAAAGATGGCTTCGTGGAGTATTCAAGATGGCCTTATTTGGAAAAGTGTTCAACATGAGAATTGTTCGTCACGTCGAGGAGCACAAATTTGGTATTTTAATCTTCCCAATCGGAGGTCATATGCAAATTCCACGGCCCGCGCAAGAAGCAGGACAAAAGTTTGGACCAGATTCGAGCTGAATCCGAGTTGGAGTAAAACTAGGACTCTAGGACGTGAATTGATATAATTTTCTTTTTAAGGAAAGCCTAGATGAATCCTTTACTTGTACGGGAAGTCCAGCCGCCTCTTATATATGTTGGGGGTGATGGCCGATTGAACAACACACAATCGAACAAATCAATATACTACTTTTTCATCTACGTTTTATCTCTCCACCATTTTTCTTTCTCGTTCTTCGCTGTTCCTCGAAATTGAGAGCTGTGAATCCCGAGGCTTTAGGGGCGAGCGAATCGACCTAGGGCAGCCCATAGCCGCCGCACTCCCTGACGGGGTCCCTCCCAGGGGTGTGGGGTTTTCGGGTCTGCAAAAGCGCCCGTCGACTGTCTTGTGTATCGCGCTGTCGGTCGGGTCTCCATAAACGTGAGGTGCGGTGCATCACCCCCGGTGTCGAGGATACACGTGACATGTTCGTGTGTTAACACACTTTTTGGCCGTGGGTTTTCGGCATGAGAAAGTTTCACATGGTCGAGTGGAACAACTCTGATATTTAGGTTATCGCCATTCGACCTTATCTCGGTGGCCGAAGCTGTACTCCGAGTGACAAAATTTAGTGTTCTGAGTTCTTTTCGGCCGATTTCGCCCTCAATATGACCTCAGATGAAGGAGCACTCTATAGGAATTGTCTTCGCCTCGTCGAGGCAATTGATTTTCATATATAAATCATCTTAATCCGAGTTCATATGCAAAAGTTACAGTCAATACGGTTTGGACAGGCCAGAGACCAAAATATTACGCTTGACACCACACACATGTTGATGAGTGTCTGATGCAATGCGTGAGACATTCGGCCTTCAAGACTGCATTGAATCGAAAAATCTTCAACACGAGAAAGTTTCGTCTCATCGAGCCGATCGATTTTCATATAAAATTCGTCTCAATCAGAGGTCGTATGCAATCTAGAGAGGCAAATTAAGATCAGACTGTCTTTTCAGTCGGGAAATACGAGTGGAAAGTCTTACCATCCGAGTGAAAACCTACCGACCGAGTAAAAGGTCGAGTGAAAACCTACCGATCGACTAAAAGGTTAAAAACCTACCGATCGAGTAAAAGGTCGAGTGAAAACCTACCGATCGAGTAAAAGGTTAAAAACCTACCGATCGAGTAAAAGGTCGAGTGAAAACCTACCGATAGAGTAAATGGTCGACTGAAAACTTATCGATCGAGTAAAAGATTGTCTTCCGACTGAAAATGTGGAAATTATCCAAGTGAAAGATTGTCTTCCGAGTGAAAATATAGTCATCCGAGTGAAAAATTCTAAACATCCGACTGAAAAAGTCCAGTCGAACCATCCGAGTTATAGACTCTAATATCCGAGTGGATGAGCTCAAATCCGTGTGAAACTAAACATGTGCCCAAAAGTTTATCAAGATGATTTCGGATGGAGTAGTGATCAATACGGAAGTTGTGCGTATCGTAAAAACGGTAAAATTTGGTTTTAGGGTCATCATCATCAGAGATAGCATATGGCATGCAAACTCACTACGAGACTCGGGTCATCCAGTCTGCTGCTAGAACGAATCCGACTGGAACGTAAAGATGGCTTCGTGGAGTATTCAAGATGGCCTTATTTGGAAAAATTTCAACATGAGAATTGTTCGTCACGTCGAGGCGCACAAATTTGGTATTTTAATCTTCCCAACCGGAGGTCATATGCAAATTCCACGGCCCGCGCAAGAAGCTGGACAGAAGTTTGGACCAGATTCGAGCTGAATCCGAGTTGGAGTAAAACTAGGACTCTAGGACGTGAATTGATATAATTTTCTTTTAATTAAAGCCTAGATGAATCCTTTACTTGTACGGGAAGTCCAGCCGCCTCTTATATATGTTGGGGTGACGGCCGATTGAACAACACACAATCGAACAAATCAATATACTACTTTTTCATCTACGTTTTATCTCTTCACCGTTTTTCTCTCTCGTTCTTCGCTGTTCCTCGAAATTGAGAGCTGCGAATCCCGAGGCTTTAGGGGCGAGCGAATCGACCTAGGGCAGCCCATAGCCGCCGCACTCCCTGACGGGGTCCCTCCCAGGGGTGTGTGGCTTTCGGGTCTGCAGAAGCGCCCGTCGACTCTCTTGTGTATCGCGCTGTCGGTCGGGTCTCCCTCGACGTGAGGTGCGGTGCATCACCCCCTGCGTCGAGAGTACACGTGACGTGTTCGTGTGTCAACACACTTTTTGGACGAGGGTTTTCGGCATGAGAAAGTTTCACATGGTCGAGTGGAACAACTCTGATACTTAGGTTATAACCATTCGACCTTATCTCGGTGGCCGAAGCTGTACTCCGAGTGACAAAATTTAGTGTTCTGAATGCTTTTCGGCTGATTTCGCCCTCAATATGACCTCAGATGAAGGAGCACTCTATAGGAATTGTCTTCGTCTCGTCGAGGCAATTGATTTTCATATATAAATCATTTTAATCCGAGTTCATATGCAAAAGTTACGGTCAATACGGTTTGGACAGGCCAGAGACCAAAATATTACGCTTGACACCAGACACATGTTGATGAGTGTCTGATGCAATGCGTGAGCAATTCGGCCTTCAAGACTGCATTGAATCGAAAAACCTTCAACACAAAAAAGTTTCGTCTTGTCGAGCCGATCGATTTTCATATAAAATTTGGCTCAATCAGAGGTCGTATGCAATCTAGAGGGGCAAATTAAGATTAGGCTGTCTTTTCAGTCGGGAAATACGAGTGGAAAGTTTTACCATCCGAGTGAAAACCTACCGACCGAGTAAAAGGTCGAGTGAAAACCTACCGATCGAGTAAAAGGTTAAAAACCTACCGATCGAGTAGAAGGTCGAGTGAAAACCTACCGATCGAGTAAAAGGTTAAAAACATACCGATCGAGTAAAAGGTCGAGTGAAAACCTACCGATCGAGTAAAAGGTCGAGTGAAAACTTATCGATCGAGTAAAAGATTGTCTTACGACTGAAAATGTGGTCATTATCCAAGTGAAAGATTGTCTTCCGAGTGAAAATATAGTCATCCAAGTGAAAAATTCTAAACATCCGA
The DNA here is from genome assembly GCA_021437245.1 of Aegilops speltoides. NCBI lineage: Eukaryota > Viridiplantae > Streptophyta > Magnoliopsida > Poales > Poaceae > Aegilops > Aegilops speltoides. The sequence continues at coordinate 60,231,181 of CM038141.1, read as the reverse complement.
CTGAAAAAGTCCAATCGAACCATCCGAGTTATAGACTCTAATATCCGAGTGGATGAGCTCAAATCCGAGTGAAACTGAACATGTGCCCAAAAGTTTATCAAGGTGATTTCAGATGGAGTAGTGATCAATACGGAAGTTGTGCATATCATAAAAACAGTGAAATTTGGTTTTAGGGTCATCATCATCAGAGATAGCATATGGCATGGAAACTCACTACGAGACTCGGATAATCCAGTCTGCTGCCAGAACGAATCCGACTGGAACGTAAAGATGGCTTCGTGGAGTATTCAAGATGGCCTTATTTGGAAAAGTGTTCAACATGAGAGTTGTTTGTCACGTCGAGGCGCACAAATTTGGTATTTTAATCTTCCCAATCGGAGGTCATATGCAAATTCCATGGCCCGCGCAAGAAGCTGGACAGAAGTTTGGACCAGATTCGAGCTGAATCCGAGTTGGAGTAAAACTAGGACTCTAGGACGTGAATTGATATAATTTTCTTTTAATTAAAGCCTAGATGAATCCTTTACTTGTATGGGAAGTCCAGCATCCTCTTATATATGTTGGGGGTGACGGCCGATTGAACAACACACAATCGAACAAATCAATATATTACTTTTTCATCTATGTTTTATCTCTTCACCGTTTTTCTCTCTCGTTCTTCGCTGTTCCTCGAAATTGAGAGCTGCGAATCCCGAGGCTTTAGGGGCGAGCGAATCGACCTAGGGCAGCCCATAGCCACCGCACTCCCTGACGGGGTCCCTTCCAGGGGTGTGTGGTTTTCGGGTCTGCAAAAGCGCCCGTCGACTCTCTTGTGTATCGCGATGTCGGTCGGGTCTCCCTCGACGTGAGGTGCGGTGCATCACCACCGGCGTCGAGAGTACACGTGACGTGTTCGTGTGTCAACACACTTTTTAGCCGAGGGTTTTCGGCCTGAGAAAGTTTCACATGGTCGAGTGGAACAACTCTGATATTTAGGTTATCGCCATTCGACCTTATCTCGGTGGCCGAAGCTGTACTCCGAGTGACAAAATTTACTGTTCTGAGTGCTTTTCGGCTGATTTAGCCCTCAATATGACCTCAGATGAAGGAGCACTCTATAGGAATTGTCTTCGTCTCGTCGAGGCAATTGATTTTCATATATAAATCATCTTAATCCGAGTTCATATGCAAAAGTTACAGTCAATACGGTTCTGTACATCCGAGTGAAGAAGTCCAGTCGAACCATCCGAGTGATAGACTCTAATGTCCGAGTGGATGAGCTCAAATCCGAGTGAAACTGAACATGTGCCCAAAAGTTTATCAAGATGATTTCGGATGGAGTAGTGTTCAATATGGAAGTTGTGCGTATCGTAAAAACGGTGAAATTAGGTTTTAGGGTCATCATCATCAGAGATAGCATATGGCATGCAAATTCACTATGAGACTCGGATAATCCAGTCTGCTGCAAGAACGAACCCGACTGGAACGTAAAGATGGCTTCGTGGAGTATTCAAGATGGCCTTATTTGGAAAAGTGTTCAACATGAGAATTGTTCGTCACGTCGAGCCGCACAAATTTGGTATTTTAATCTTCCCAATCCGAGATCATATGCAAATTCCACGGCCCGCGCAAGAAGCAGGATAGAAGTTTGGACCAGATTCAAGCTGAATCCGAGTTGGAGTAAAACTAGGACTCTAGGACGTAAATTGATATAATTTTCTTTTAAGGAAAGCCTAGATGAATCCTTTACTTGTACGGGAAGTCCAGCCGCCTCTTATATATGTTGGGGGTGACGGCCGATTGAACAACACACAATCGAACAAATCAATATACTACGTTTTCATCTACATTTTATCTCTCCACCGTTTTTCTCTCTCGTTCTTCGCTGTTCCTCGAAATTGAGAGCTGCGAATCCCGAGGCTCTAGGGGCGAGCGAATCGACCTAGGGCAGCCCATAGCCGCCGTGCTCTCGACGGGTCCCTCCGGAGGTGTGGGGTTTTCCGGTCTGCAAAAGCGCCCGTCGACTGTCTTGCGTATCGCGCTGTCGGTCGGGTCTCCCTCGACGTGAGCTACGGTGCATCACCCCGGCGTCGAGGGTACACGTGACATGTTCGTGTGTTAACACACTTTTTGGCGACTCCGCTGGGTATCGAAGATCAATCGTCACCATCCACCATGTCCGATCTTCCCAAGCCATCTGAGGTAGACGCCGATAACATCATCAAGCCCAGTCTTGATGAGATATCGGCCGATCATCGCCAAGTCTATGAGGAGTACAAGAAGGCGTGCGAGGAGAAGGACTCGCAGGAGTTCCTTGCAAAGTTCAAGAAGGATCTCCAAGGCAACATCACTCCAATTGAAGAAATCAAGTTCGCTCCTCTTCAAGCTGAGCAAGTTAAACCCTCTGTGAGTACTACTTTTTCTCCTGAGCAGTGGGCTGAGATTGAAAGTCGTATTGCTGATGGTAATAATCTAGTCCATCAAACTTTCATAGAAAATACTAATGCTCAGAAGAATATATGTCAATCGTCTAGTGGTAATGATGGTGTAGTTGCTAGTATGCAAAACCCTAATCTGGCTTTACCTATTGCATCGGCGCCTCCCGGGACGATGACTTATTATCCTACCCAAACAAATCAGATTGTGGCTGCACCCATTAATCCTATTATGAGCATGCCAGGTTCGGTGGCAACGCCGAACCAAACTCTACCTACAGCTACATCCACTCGATCACTACCAAATTATGGGTCGACATACATGCCGCAGTTCCTACCTATAGCCAGTAACCCTACTCCGCCTATGCCACTGCCACAAGCTGCACGTCCACTATGGATGATGGTCTAGCTAATCTTAGAGAGGAGATGGCTAAGATGCTTCGAGAGAATTTTGGAGTTGAGCTACCTCGGAATCGGATTTACCAAAAGCTGTACCGCGAGTACTTTGATGCCATCCAGTGCCCTCCAGGATATAAAATTCTAGATTTTGTTAAGTTTAATGGAGAAGGCAAAAAAACCACATGGGAGCATGTTAGTCAGTATTTAGCACAATTGGGTGAGGCAGGCACATTGAATGAATTGAAAGTGCGTTTATTTCCTTTATCATTAACCGGTACTGCATTTCCATGGTTTTCTTCTTTACCACATGGTTCCATTCGAGTTTGGTCGCAGCTAGAGCAGAAATTTCATGATCACTTTTATAGTGGCGACAATGAACTCAAGTTGTCACATCTAACATCGGTCAAACAGAAGCATGATGAATCGGTTTCCGATTACGTCAAGAGATTCAGAGAAACAAATAACCGGTGTTTTAGTTTGGTGATAACCGAGAGAGATTTGGCAGACCTAGTGCTGAGTGGTTTGAGAACTCCCATTAGAAAAAAGCTAGAAGGTTATGAGTTCTTAAATATCAACCAAGTCTTACAAAGGGCTTTGGCTCAGGAAAGCCGAAGCAAAGATCTCAAAGAAGTGCATAGGTACAAAGCCGATCATCCAAAGATGAATATGGTGGAATATGATAGTGATCACTCGGACGATGAGGGTGATGATTTTTCTACTGAATTTTTTTGGCCATCTAAGGCCAAACCCTTTTCTTGCAATGATCTGAAACCGGTTCATAAGAATCGTGATGAAGAGATGAAGTTTACTTTTAACATTGCTAAGTGTGATAGAATATTTGATGCTTTATTGCAGGCTAAGTTTATTAGAATATCTCATACTTTACCACCGTTTGAAGAGCTAATTATTGCAAGTATCATAATTCTTTTTCTCATGCTACTAACGATTGCAATGTTTTTCGACGACAGATACAATCGGCCATTAATGACGGACCATTGAACTTTTCTGAGATGCAAGTCGATAAGCAACATTTTCTAATGAATACCATGGATTTGGAGGGGAAGAAGCTACTCATTCGGCCGGAGGTAGCCGAATCTGCTAATAAAGCTAATATCATTGTTGGTGAGCCCAGGAAAGACAAGGAAGGCAGCAAGGTCTTAGGGAGACATGTTGTGCTTGATAAGCAACCCTATGGCAAGGAAGTGATCAAAATCACCATCAAGAACCCTAAACTTGGGGGGCAACTACAAGTGCAAGAAAATGCTCGTGTGAGATCTGTCAAGCCTAAGAGTCCAGAAGTTGGCAAGTGGAAAAGGAATGAAGTTAAAATACAGCGCAAGCGGATCAAACCAACTTTTGATATGTTGCTGTCCAAAAATGCCAATCAGTTGGCTGGTTCTAGCTCTAACCGGCCATCATACTTGAAGCGACCAAGGTCACCATCAGATGATATGTTCGGTCAGTATATGAAACCGAGTGGACCAAAGGCGTTATTTCCAGAAGAGCAGAGGCAAACTGTTTGGGACCGACTTGAATACTCATATAATAGTCGACTGAACATTGGTAACTATCGGTCGGCTGGTCAAAACATGCGACTGGATGAAAATTATCCGAGTGTAAGAATGCACCCAGGTGGAAGCTATCCGAGTGAAAAAATGTGGTCAAGTAGATTCCATCCGACTGAATTCCATCCGAGTGGATTCCATCAGAGTAAAAAGGTGCGCCCGAGTGGAAATTTCATGCATCTGGAAAGTCAAAGAGAATGGCGTGTTAAATCATCAAGTGTTGCAGCAGTTGAGTCAGGAAAATGCAAGGGGAAAATGGATGCCGACTCACTTATCTTGGGCACCAAAACATTCACCATACAACAGCCGATTGTGCATAGCAATCCGACTGAGCCGATACTTGCTATCGCACCAAAGCACTCGGCTAATGACCATGAAGCAAGCACCAGCCAGGTAAAAATGAGAGATCCTAAATACACTCAGCCAAAGTGGTGTCCTCCAGGGCTAACAAAAACACAAAAGAGGAAACTACAGAGATTAAGGAGTCAAGGGATGGCAGAACAAGAGGCTGAGAAGCAAAGGGATAAGTTGTTCAATGACACTCGGCCTATGGTACCTACAAAACAAGTGTGGAGGCCCAAACAAATACAAGATGCAGTGGTTTCTACACCTATCACAGCAGCACCTACACTAACAAAAGAGGACGATGCAATCATTGCATCGTCTACGCTACCTATTGCTTCCTCTTCACTCGGACAAATTTCAGAATCGGTGGATGCACTCGAGGACGAGGCTGATATGTTGGACTATGAGTCTACGCTGGTTCATGAAGGTATGGATATTAATATGGTGTATTACTTACATGCTGAGTTTCGTGTTGTAGATGAGGAAGGGGTGGTGGCTCAGCTGGATTTTTGGCCTAAAAACGCAATATTCGAGAAGCCAAAAGAACCAGTAACGCATCTAAAACCATTATATCTCAGAGGTCATATCAATGGGTCGCCGCTCACTCGGATGCTTGTTGATGGTGGTGCTGTGGTAAATCTTATGCCCTATTCGGTCTTCAAGAAATTGGGTTTGCCTGATGAAGAATTGATCAAGACCAACATGGTGCTCAATGGATTTGAAGGCAAAGAGAAAACTGAAGCCAAAGGTGTAATGTATGTGGAGCTTACAGTGGGAAGCAAAACTTTGGCTACTGCATTCTTTGTCGCTGAGGTGCAAGGTAACTACAACGTCATACTAGGCCGTGATTGGGTTCATGCAAACCAGTGCGTGCCATCCACTATGCACGAGTTTTTGATTCAGTGTGTTTATGACGAAGTGGAAGTCATTCATGCGGATAATTCGGTCTGTGTTGCTTTGCCCGATGCATCGGTGGATTGGCAACATCCCAATGCTACTTGCTTGACGGGACGTGACTTATCAGAGTTTGATTTTCACAGCGCGACCAAAAATGCTTTTGTGCCCGTCTCTTTAAAGCCGACTGAATGCAATCGGCTCCAAGGTATGATATGTTTAAATGGATTCTAGCTCCGAGTGGTTACAAAAAAGTCTTGTAAAATATCGGTCCAGCGAGGACGATATGTATGAATCTATAGAGAAGTTGGATGACATGGATAAACTTGGACAAGGTTTTACATCGGCCGATCCATTAGAGGAGGTAGATATTGGAGATGGTTCAGTCATTCGACCGACGTTCGTAAACAAAAATTTGAAAGTCGATTGTAAAGCTAAGTTAATCGAGCTATTGAAAGAATATGTTTGTTGCTTTGCGTGGGAATATCATGAGATGCCAGTTTTAAGCGGAGAGCTAGTGGAGCATCGGTTACCTATAAAGGCCGGTTTTAGACCATATAAACAGTCGGCCAGAAAGTTTAACCCGAAAACATATGACCGGATCAAGGAAGAGATCGGTCGACTGCTTAAAGCTAATTTCATTCAACCTTGCAAGTATGCCGAGTGGATTTCTAACATTGTCCCAGTGGAGAAGAAGGGATCCGGCAAGTTGAGGGTGTGCATTGACTTCAGAGATTTGAATAGGGCTACACCCAAAGATGAGTATCCCATGCTAATAGCCGATATGCTTATTAATGATGCTTCTGGACATAAAGTTATTAGCTTTCTAGATGGTAATGCCGGATACAATCAAATTTTTATGGCCGAAGAGGACATGTACAAAACGGCTCTCCGATGTCCTGGTTTCCTTCGTTTATTCGAATGGACAATGATGACATTCGGATTGAAAAATGCTGGAGCCACATATCAAAGGGCTATGAATTTGATTTTTCATGATTTACTCGGTATCATACTTGAAGTTTATATTGATGATATTGTTGTCAAATCGGATGCTTTTGAATCTCACTTGGCCGATTTGCGTTTAGCTTTTGAGAGAATGAAAAAGTATGGACTGAAGATGAATACTTTGAAGTGTGCTTTCGGTGTGTCAGCTGACAAGTTTTTGGGTTTCATTATTCATGAAGATGGCATAGAGATTGATCCCAAAAAGATAGAGGCTATACAGAAAGTGGAGGCTCCAACATGCAAAGGAGATATGCAAAAGTTCCTTGGCAAGGTCAATTATTTGAGGAGTTTCATAGCTAATGTGTCAGGGAAAGTTGATGCATTTACTCCTATCCTTCGGTTGAAGAATGATGCTGATTTCACTTGGGGGGCAAAACAACAACAAGCATTTGATACGATCAAGAGTTATTTGTGCACTCCTCCGGTGATGAAAGCACCCAATCATAGGGAACCCCTCAGGCTTTACATTGCAGCGGATGAAGGAGTTATTGGTGCTGTTTTGACTCAAGAAACGGAGGGAAAAGAGCATGCTATTACATATTTGAGCAGACGCTTATTGGACGCTGAGACAAGGTATACATTTATTGAGAAACTATGTCTATGCTTATATTATGCTTGCACAAAATTAAGACATTATTTAGTGCCGAGTGATTGTATAGTAGCTTGTCAAACCGATGTCATTAAATACATGTTGCACAGGCCAATTCTTAGTGGTAGAATTGGCAAGTGGGCTTATGCTTTGATTGAATATGATTTGGCTTATGAATCTCTAAAATCCATGAAAAGCCAAATTTTTGCTAATTCCATTGTTGAACATCGGATTAATGACAAGCATGATGTTGATATGAACCTTGTTTCATTAGTACCATGGAGATTATACTTTGATGGTTCAGTTTGTAGCAATGGCCAAGGTGTTGGTATTGTTTATATATCTCCTCATGGTGCTATTTTTGAAGCCTCATGCCGCTTAGAATATTTTTCCACAAACAATCAAGCCGAATATGAAGCATTGTTATTCGGCCTAGAGATGTTACTTGCTATAGGTGTTACACATATTGAGGCTTACGGTGATTCGTTACTAGTGGTGCAGCAAATATCCAGAGTCTTTCAATGTTTGGACGAATCACTTAATGTTTATCTTGATAAATGTCTAGATATAATTTCTACTTTGGATTGTTTTAGCATTGCACATATATCTAGACATGACAATTGGAAAGCAAATAAGTTAGCACAGCAAGCATCTGGATATCATGTTGATCATGGCATGTTTCATATCTCTCAAAGACCGATGTCTTGTCTTCCCAATATGGGAGAGGCCGAACCTCAATCCACTGATTCGGCCATTAACAAAAAATCTAGTCCAGGTGACAATCCCGACTGGAGGAAGACCATTGTTGATTACTTAATCCGAGTGAAAGGGTGGACAGGGCTGTTCGGCGTATGGCTTTCAAGTATACAATGAGAGATGATGGTCTTTATCGCTGAACAGTCGATGATGTTCTTCTAAAGTGTTTGGATGAGGACCAGGCAAGAGTTGCTATGGGAGAAGTACATGAAGGTATTTGTGGCACTCACTAGTCGGCTCCCAAGATGAAATGGTTATTGCGACGTGCTGGGTTTTGTTGGCCGACTATGATTAATGATTGCTTCAGATATTATAAAAGGTGTGAAGCTTGTCAAAAGTTTGGCGATATTCAATTGGCTCCTGCTGCTATGTTACATCATATTATCAAACCGTGGCCTTTCAGAGGTTGGGGTTTAGATTTCATTGGACAAATCCACCCGTCTTCCTCAAAAGGGCATCGGCTCGTATTGGTGGCAATTGATTATTTCACTAAATGTTCTGAAGCAGTACCTCTCAAGAACATGACACATACAGAGGTAATTCAATTCATAACCGAGCACATTATTCATAGATTCGGTATCCCTCAAACGTTAACTACAAATCAAGGTTCATCTTTTATGTCACACCAAGTCAGAGAGTTTGCCGAATCTTATAATATAAAGTTGCTCAATTCCTCTCCGTATTATGCCCAAGCTAATGGACAAGCTGAGTCTAGCAATAAAATTTTAATCAAGCTCATCAAGAAGAAGATTGAGGATAATCTGAGGAGATGGCATGAGTTGTTGTCTGAAGCTTTATCGGCACACAGAATTTCAAGGCATGGTGCTACGAAGGTGACTCCATATGAGCTAGTATATGGTCAAGAGGCTGTTTTACCAGTGGAGGTAAATTTGAATGCTTTGAGAATAGCCAAACAAAATAATTTATCGGCAGTGGACTTTTATAACTTAATGATGGACAATATTGATGAGGTTGCCAATAAACGTTTGGCTGCTTTAAAAGCCATAGAGAGAGATAAGTTGAGGGTGGCAAGAGCTTACAATAAGAAAGTCAAGTTGAAGAATTTTCAAGTTGGTGATCTCGTCTGGAAAGTGATTCTACGTATTGGTTCAAGAGATAGAAAATTCGGGAAGTGGTCTCCATGTTGGGAAGGTCCTTTTAGGATTACAAGAGTTGTTCCCGGAAATTCATATTTGGTGGAGTCAATACAAGGGGCATTGTTACCTCGAGCTATCAATGGCAAATATTTGAAGAAGTACCACCCGAGTGTGTGGCAGGAAGCCTAAGTAGGCAAATGGCCGATATACGATTATCGCCCTTAGCACAAACATGGCCGATACATAATTATCACCCTGAGAAAAATAAATGGCCGATGGAGTGTTGACATCGTCCTTAGAACGAACACTATGCATATTATTTTTCGGCATGCAAGCTTTGCCGAAAAATAGGGGGGCATGTGTTGACACCTGATTTTGGCAAAATACAGAGTGAAAGGATTTTCAGCATAAGAAAGTTTCACATGGTCGAGTGGAACAACTCTGATATTTAGGTTATCACCATTCGACCTTATCTCAGTGGCCGAAGCTGTACTCTGAGTGACAAAATTTAGTGTTCTGAGTGCTTTTCGGCCGATTTCGCCCTCAATTTGACCTCAGGTGAAGGAACACTCTAAAGGAATTGTCTTCGTCTCGTCCAGGCAATTGATTTTCATATATAAATCATCTTAATCCGAGTTCATATGCAAAAGTTACAGTCAATACTGTTTGGACACGCCAGAGACCAAAATAGTACGCTTGACACCAAACACATGTTGATGAGTGTCTGATGCAATGCGTGAATAATTCGGCCTTCAAGACGGCATTGAATCAAAAAACCTTCAACACGAAAAAGTTTCGTCTCATCGAGCCGATCAATTTTCATATAAAATTTGTCTCAATCCGAGGTCGTATGCAACCTAGAGAGGCAAATCAAGATTAGGCTGTCTTTTCAGTCGGGAAATCCGAGTGGAAAGTTTTACCATCGGGTGAAAACCTACCGATCGAGTAAAAGGTCGAGCGAAAACCTACTGATTGAGTAAAAGGTTAATAACCTACCGATCGAGTAAAAGGTCAAGTGAAAACCTACCGATCGATTAAAAGGTCGAGTGAAAACTTATCGATCGAGTAAAAGATTGTCTTCCGACTGAAAATTTGGTCATCATCCAAGTGAAAGATTGTCTTCCGAGTGAAAATATAGTCATCCGAGTGAAAAATTCTAAACATTCGAGTGAAAAAGTCCAGTCGAACCATCCGAGTGATGCACTCTAATATCCGAGTGGATGAGCTCAAATCCGAGTGAAACTGAACATGTGCCCAAAAGTTTATCAAGATGATTTCGGATGGAGAAGTGTTCAATATGGAAGTTGTGCGTATCGTAAAAATGGTGAAATTTGGTTTTAGGGTCATCATCATCAGAGATAGCATATGGCATGCAAATTCACTACGAGACTCGGATAATCCAGTCTGCTGCAAGAACGAATCCGACTGGAACGTAAAGATGGCTTCGTGGAGTATTCAAGGTGGCCTTATTTGGAAAAGTGTTCAACATGAGAATTGTTCGTCACGCCGACGCGCACAAATTTGGTATTTTAATATTCCCAATCGGAGGTCATATGCAAATTCCACGGCCCGCGCAAGAAGCAGGACAGAAGTTTGGACCAGATTCGAGCTAAATCCGAGTTGGAGTAAAACTAGGACTCTAGGACGTGAATTTATATAATTTTCTTTTAAGGAAAACCTAGATGAATCCTTTACTTGTACGGGAAGTCCAGCCGCCTCTTATATATGTTGGGGGTGACGGCCGATTGAACAACACATAATCGAACAAATCAATATACGTTTTATCTCTCCACCGTTTTTCTCTCTCGTCCTTCGCTGTTCCTCGAAATTGAGAGCTGCGAATCCCGAGGCTCTAGGGGCGAGGGAATCGACCTAGGGAAGCCCATAGCCGCTGCACTCCCTGACGGGGTCCCTCCCGGGGGTGTGGGGTTTTCGGGTCTGCAAAAGCGCCCGTCGACTGTCTTGCGTATCGCGCTGTCGGTCGGGTCTCCCTCGACGTGAGCTGCGGTGCATCACCCCCGGCGTCGAGGGTACACGTGACATGTTCGTGTGTCAACACCACCATACCTACCTATTATGGCATTTCTATAGCCATTACGAGATATATTGCCATGCAACTTTCCACTGTTCCGTTCATCATCATCATGACATACTTTACTTTTGTCATATTGCCATTGCATGATCATGTAGTTGATGTCGTATTTGTGGCAAAGCCAGCATGCATTATTTTTTCATACATGTCACTCTTGATTCATTGCACCATCCCGGTACTCCGCCGGAGGCATTCATATAGAGTCATATCTTGTTCTAGTTTCGAGTTGTAATCCATATGTTGTAATTAATAAAAGTGTGATGATCTTCATTATTAGAGCATTCTCCTAGTGAGGAAAGGATGATAAAGACTATGATTCCCCCACAAGTCGGGATGAGACTTCGGACTTTACAAAAAGAAAAAAGGAAGGCCAAAGAAAAAAGAAAAAAAAGAAAAAAAGAAAAGAAAAGACAAAAAAATATAAAATGAGAGAAAAAGAGAGAAGGGACAATGCTACTATCTCTTTTTTCCACACTTGTGCATTAAAATAGCACCATGATCTTCATGATAGAGAGTCTCATATGTTGTCACTTTCATATACTAGTGGGAATTTTTCATTATAGATCTTGGCTTGTATATTCCAATGATGGGCTTCCTCAAAATGCCCTAGGTCTTCGTGAGCAAGCGAGTTGGATGCACACCCACTTAGTTTCTTTTGTTGAGCTTTCATATATTTATAGCTCTGGTGCATCCATTGCATGGAGATCCCTACCCCTCATGTTGACATCAATTGATCGGCATCTTCATAGCCCGTTGATTATCCTCGTCAATGTGAGACTTTCTCCTTTTTTGTCTTCTCCACACAATTCCAATCATCATATTCTATTCCACCCATAGTGCTATATCCATGGCTCACGCTCATGTATTGCGTGAAGGTTGAAAAAGTTTGAGATTATTTAAGTTTGAAACAATTGCTTGTCTTGTCATCGTGGGTATAGAAGTTGGGAACATCTTTGTGTGACAAAAATGAAGCATAGCCTAACTATATGATTTTGTAGGGATGAACTTTCCTTTGCCATGTTATTTTGAGAAGACATGATTACTTCGATTAGTATGCTTGAAGTGTTACTTTTTCTTCTATCAATATGTACTTTTATTTTGAATCATTTGGATTTGAACATTCATGCCACAATAAAGAAAATTACATTATGAATTATGCTAGGTAGCATTCCACATCAAAAATTCTCTTTTTATCATTTACCTACTCGAGGACAAGCATGAATTAAGCTTGGGGATGCTTAATACGTCTCCAACGTATCTATAATTTTTTATTGTTCCATGCTATTATATTACCCCTTTTGGATGTTTATGGGCTTTATTTTACACATTTATATCATTTTTGGGACTAACCTACTTACCGGAGGCCCAACCCATATTGCTGTTTTTTTTTGCCTATTTCAGTGTTTCAAAGAAAAGGCATATCAAACGGAGTCCAAACGGAATGAAACCTTTGGTAGCGTGATTTTTGGAACGAACGTGATCCAGAGGTATTGGAGTGCAGGTCAAGAAGCAGTCGAGGCTCCCACGAGATAGGAGGGCGCCCCCCTATAGGGCGCGCCCCCTATCTGGTGGGCCCCTCGAGCGGCCACCTACGTACTTCTTCCTCCTATATATACCTACATACCCCGAAAACATCCAGGAGCAAGATGAAACACAATTTCCACCACCGTAACCTTCTGTATCCGCGAGATCTCATCATGGAGCCTTCGCCGGCACTCTGTCGGAGGGGGAACCGACCATGGAGGGCTTCTACATCAACATCCTTGCCCCTCCGATGAGTTGTGAGTAGTTTACCGCAGACCTATGGGTCCATAGTTATTAGCTTGATGGCTTGTTCTCTCTTTTTGGATCTCAATACAATGTTCTCCCCCTCTCTTGTGGAGATCTATTCGATGTAAACTCTTTTTGCGGTGTGTTTGTCGAGATAGGATGAATTATGGGTTTATGATCAAGTTTACCTGTGAATAATATTTGAATATTCTCTGAATTCTTTTATGTATGATTGAGTTATCTTTGCAAGTCTCTTCGAATTATCAGTTTGGTTTGGCCTACTAGATTGATCTTTCTTGCCATCGGAGAAGTGCTTAGCTTTGGGTTCAATCTTGCGGTGTCCTTAACCAGTGACAGAAAGGGTTGCAAGGCACGTATTGTATTGTTTCCATCGAGGATAACAAGATGGGGATAATATCATATTCCTTGAGTTTATCCCTCTACATCATGTCATCTTGCTTAATGTGTTACTCTGTTCTTATGAACTTAATACTCTGGATGCAGGCATGAGTCGGCCGATGTGTGGAGTAATAGTAGTAGATGCAGGCAGGAGTCGGTTTACTTGTTGCGGACGTGATGCCTATATACATATGATCATGCCTAGATAATCTCATAATTACTCGCTTTTCTATCAATTGCTCGACAGTAATTTGTTCACCCGCCATAATATTTATGCTATCTTGAGAGAAGCCACTAGTGAAACCTATGGCCCCCTGATCTATCTCTTATCATATTTGCTTCCAATCTACTTTTATTTGGATCTATACGTTTTGCATCTGTATTATAAAATACCAAAAATATATTTGTCTTATCTTACTATCTTTATTAGATCTCACTTTCGCAAGTGGCCGTGAAGGGATTGACAACCCCTTTATTCCATTGGTTGCGAGTTCTTTGTTTGTTCGTGTAGGTGCGTAGGACTTTTGAGGAGCCTCCTACTGGATTGATACCTTGGTTCTCAAAAACTGAGGGAAATACTTACGCTACTATTGCTGCATCACCCTCTCCTCTTCGAGGAAAACCAACGCAAGCTCAAGACGTAGCAATGTGGTTTGAGCTAATGCAACTAGCAGTGGTTAAATGAAGTTGGTTTGAATCTAAGATTCAAATTCAAACTCCATATATGACATTTCAAATGCCATTAATTCAAATTGTTGTATACAGCAGCTTTACGTTGTTCAAACATGCATGATAATGCCATAAACAGATTCTTTGGATTTTTCTAATCATTTTCATACATAATTTATTTCATTCTGAGTTAAGGTTGATTTTATATAATTTTTAGAAGTTTATAACATTTTTTTGAAATAAATAAACCATTTAAGATTTATTTAAATTCCAGAAGAATTACTGCGTTAGCATGACGTCACTATGATGTCAGCAGTCAACAGGGCCGGTCCAGGTCAAACCTGACGTGTGGGCCACACGTTAGTGGCAGAGGGCTGTTTAGCTCGCTGACAGGTGGGCCAGGTCAACGGACACGTCAGCGGGGTCAACCCTGACGTGTGGGTCCTGCTGGGTTAATCTAAACTAAACATGAAATAAAACCCGAGGTTAATTAGGGCGTGGGGCCCATCCGTCAGTGGCACCAGCTTAAGTTAACTACAGTTAGCTCCTAAACTAATGAAGCCACGTCGGCCACCGGCGCTTAACCGCCGGTGACCTCAGATCGCGGCGGCGTCGGCATCGGGATTGCGCTATAGGGCACGGTTTGGGGCGTGGTTGGGTTCTATGAGTTCCTGGCGTTGTCGCGCTTCTAGTGGTGGTGGAAGGTGGAGCCGGGGTGGCCAGAAAAGTGGCCGGCGACGAGGTTCAGCGGCAGCAGCAGCTCGGGCATTCTTGGGGAGGCGCTATAGAGCATGGGAGGAGGCGCTGCGGGTGTCTACAGGCTCGGGAGATCGTGCTGAGCACGATGGTGTGCTCGGGCTCAAGCTGCGGTGGCTGTGGCCATGGCAGCGGCGCGCGTCGGTCTCGGCGGAACGACAACTACGTCATGAAAATGACGCGCAGAGGAGAGGGTTGGGGCAAGAAGCTCACGGAGATTGCAGGGGGCGTCGAAGCGGGTTCGGGGAAGGCTCGGAGTAGAAGGTGCCACCATGGCGATCTCGGCTTCCCAAGGTTGAAGACGATGACGGGGAGAGCGTTCAGGGGCGTCCGGCGTCGAGTGAGTCAGCGGGGAGGACGAGGGCGTCGAGGCGGAGGCCATGGACAGATCGGCGAGGCGAGGGAGGGCCCGTGGGCGTGGCTACGGTGAAGGGTGTGGTGACGGCAACGCTCCGGTGTGTTCGGGAGAGAGGTTAGAGGTCAAGGGAGAGAGCAGAGAGCGAGGGGAGAGGCAGAGGGGGCTGCGTGGCGTCTCCAGACGCGTCGGGGGTGCCTCGATGGGAAGCAGGAGGTGGCCAGGGGCGGTGTGCGGGCAACAGGCAGCAGCCTGATTGCTCTGGCAAGAGGAGGAAGACGACAGGAACCCCCAGGTGGGCTAGGCTGGCTTTGCCCAGCTGGGCTGCTACATTGGTGGGCTGGCTGGGCTGCCAGGTAAGTCCTTCTCTCTCTTCTTTAATTCTGTTTTCTATTTTTGTACTTTGTTTTTTATCCAGTTTTAAAAACCAAATCAATTTTATAAATCCTGAAAATATTCATGAGCACTTTCTGAATTATTTCAGTGTCCCACAAATAATTTCAACATTATTTGAGCATTTAAATTATTTATAGTGTTTAAATGCCCAAAGTCAAATACAATATGATTTAATTCAAAAATCCAAAAATGATATAATAATATACTCATCATTTTTGGCAGAGGTTTCCACCTTAACCAGAAATCATGAAATTTTCTTAGGGACTTTTTGGGTTTATTGAAAAAGATGTTAGTCCACCCTAGTTGAGTTGATTTAATGCTAGGGTTTGAACATCCCCATTTCAAGTTAAATAAAATTTAAACATGATGCACACATGAAGCTAGCCTAGTGTAAAGCCAGAAGATTCTATGCCACACCGATCTAGCACGTAACACCTCATGTCACTTTGCGGCCTCACGCACGGTATTCCACGGGTGTCGCCTTACCAGGCCCGGGAATGTTTGCGCCTTTTGGCTCACGTATATGATAGTGTCGCTAGCATCCATATGACAAAGAACCCGCGCTGACATGGCTATTCGTGAACCCAAAGTGGCACTAACTTACAGGGACATGCATACATGACCCAGCAACGAACGTGTCGGTCATCAGCGAGTGAACCCGGGCTGTAGCAGCTGGGCTAACAGGACTCCGGAGAATCCGGGTTGTAGTAGGCTAACAGGACTCCGGTAGACACCACGTGACATTTCCCCGAAGGGACAGACACAGCAACAAAGAAGGACACATGCCGGCCAGCCTAAGTGTTCCGGATCAGTAGCAAGCTACCATGGCTCAGTGGAAGCACTAGGAAACATTTCCCCGTAAGAGAGGCTACCAGGGATAAACAACTAGATAGTCAGATCCCACACATATATACCAACCATTTCAATAACATACACACAATATGCTCGATATGTGCAAATACAACATGGCATCACAACATGACTCTACAACTCAAGTATTTCATTCAATAGGCTCCGAGGAGCGAGATATTACAAACTTGGGTCTCTCGACCCAGTATTCAGAGCATACAAGTGAAAGCAAATGAGGAAGCTTAACATGTCTGAGTACAGACATCTACAAATGAAAAAGGCTGAGAAACCTGACTATCTACCAGATCCTGCCGAGGGCACAAGATCGTAGCTGAGGTAATAAGCTAAACAACAAAGTCCACGCGAAATTACTAGTGAGACTGGAGTCTCTCTGCAAAAACATAAATTAAGCAAACGTGAGTACAAATGTACCCAGCAAGACTTACATCAGAACTTACTACATATGCACCATTATCAACACAGGGGATGGTGGGGCTTAACTGCAGCAAGCCAGCTTTGACTCAGTGGCTATCCTGAACTGCGACTGCAATGTAACTCTTGAGGTGGCGCACACGAGTCCATTTATCCACCATATCAATACACCACTATGGATCCGCTCTCGTCTCCCTACGAGAACGCCATCCGTAGTACTCACACTTATCTTGCGCATTTTAGAGTATCCACTTTCACTTGTCTATGAACTGTATAGGGAACCCAGAGGTCGCGGACGCGGCTATTTGAATAGATCATATTAACCCTGCAGGGGTGTACTTCTTCACACATGCTCTCGCCACTTACCGCCATGTACACGTTGTCGGTGCCAAAACCGGCAGATCTCGGGTAGGGGGTCCCGAACTGTGCGTCTAGGCGGATGGTAACAGGAGACAAGGGACACGATGTTTTGACCCAGGTTCGGGCCCTCTCGATGGAGGTAAAACCCTACTCCTGCTTGATTGATATTGATGATATGGGTAGTACAAGAGTGGATCTACCACGAGATCAAGGAGGCTAAACCCTAGAAGCTAGCCTATGGTATGATTGTTGTCCGTCGTATGGACTAAAACCCTACGGTTTATATAGACACCGGAGAGGGCTAAGGTTACACAGAGTCGGTCACAATGGTAGGAGATCTACATATCCGTATTGCCAAGCTTGCCTTCCACGCCAAGGAAAGTCCCATCCGGACACGGGACGAAGTCTTCAATCTTGTATCTTCATAGTCTTGGAGTCCGGCCGATGATGATAGTTCGGCTATCCGGACACCCCCTAGTCCAGGACTACCTCAGTAGCCCCTGAACCAGGCTTCAATGACGACGAGTGCGGCGCGCATATTGTCTTCGGCATTGCAAGGCGGGTTCCTCCTCCGAATAATTCATAGAAGATTGTGAACACCAGGATAGTGTCCGTCTCTGTAAAACAAATTCCACATACCACCGTAGAGAGAATAATATTTACACAAGTTCAATCTGCTGACGTATTTTGTGGCGTGACATCACACCACTACCAAGCCTTTACTCGAATCGTTTTTATTATACCACCTCAGCGCGTTTAGCGAAGCGGTTTCCTTGGCACGTCTTGTCAAAGCAGAGATTGTGTTCCCCTTATTCCGGGATTCCCATCAATACGGACGTGGGTAACCCAACCGCGCCATTGATTGTGGCGCTTGGGAGATAAGCGAGTTTTACCAGGCCGGTGGGGATGCATAGTTTTCGTCCGCCCAAATATAAGGGGATAAGGATCCACCCCTTTTACATACGCCTTCTTCCTCCTTTGCTTATCCATCTCCGCGCACTCGAGCTCCAGCGCCCAAGTCCGCACATTTCACCTCGACCTTCTCCAGCTATGTCAGGAGCGGGAGGCATGTGGAT
Organism: Aegilops speltoides; assembly: GCA_021437245.1. Lineage (NCBI taxonomy): Eukaryota > Viridiplantae > Streptophyta > Magnoliopsida > Poales > Poaceae > Aegilops > Aegilops speltoides. The sequence continues at coordinate 60,212,963 of CM038141.1, read as the reverse complement.
GGCCTCCTCCGTCATGGAGGGGCACATTGAGAAGATGCGCAGCGCCGGATATCTGTCCAGCGACATCGCGCATCGGCTCCCTGACAAGGGGCAGCTCATCCCCACCCCCAGGCCCCATGAGAGGGTCGTATTCCTTCCCCACTTCCTCCGCGGACTGGCTTCCCACTCCACCCCTTTGTCCGGGGGCTCATGTTCTACTACGGCCTGGATTTCCACGATCTGGCCCCGAATTTCATCCTCAATATCTCGGCATTTATCGTCGTGTGTGAGGCCTTCCTCTGCATCCAGCCCCACTTCGGCTTGTCGCTAAAGACCTTCAATGTCAAGCCGAAGGTTGTGAAGGGCAGCCAAGCAGAGTGCGGAGGCGCCATGGTGGGCAAAATGCCCAACGTCACATGGCTCGAGGGTGCCTTCGTGGAATCCATTAAAGGGTGGCAATCGGGGTGGTTCTACATCACCGAGCCGCGTGACCCTAAATGGGCAGCGGCCCCCGAATTCAGATCTGGCATCCCCATGCAACTCACCTCCTGGAAAGAGAAGGGCTTGCTATGGGGTAGTTCGGAAGAGCTGACCTGACTCCAGTCCTGTCTCTAGACCCTGGTGAACAAGAAGCTCAAGCTTGTCAATGTGATCCAGGTCATGCTCGTCCGCCGGATTCTCCCCTGCCAGCAACGGGACTTTAATTTGTGGGAGTTTGATCCGGCACAACACCGGACTTTGAGCGGGCTCTTCGACACTACGTACGAAGCTGCCTGGAGGGTGTTGTTCAAGGGCGCCGAAGCTCCCACATCCCCTACCGAAGATCGCGGATTCAACACGTAGCGTCCGGCTGGCGAGGTAAGCTATGTTATCCTTTATGGGACGCTTGCTTTTCATAGTTTGACTCTACACGGGATCTAAACTGCCAATACCTTTAACAGGACTGGTAGAAGACGTCCGGACAGGTCAACTGTCCGGCTCCCCTTCTAGAAGACCCAGCGGACACCCGTTTGACGGGGCTGCTAGTTCCGGCACTTTACGTGGTGCCGGAGAAGAAGGCCAAGAAGAAGGCCACGGGAACCCGAAGGAGTTCCCGGCGTCAGGTGGTATCGGACTCATCGTCCGATGACTCCAAGGCGGACTCCTCCCACGAGGACGATGAGGAGAGGAAAGAGGCATCTCCCCTAGCGGGGGGAGAGAAGAAGAGGAAGGCCTCCCCAACGAGGGAGGCTGAAGGGTCCAAGAAGGGAAGGACCCTTCCCCCGGATTTCTCCGCCAGCGTTGGCGACGGCGACGAGGAGTGGCCCTCAAGGGCCAAGCCCCTGGCAAGCTCGTAAGTATCCGGACTCCTGGATGATTTATAATTTTTCTTTTTGCCACGCGGTGTCTTTCTAATGCCGCATACAACCTGTAGTCCGGCCAAGGACGATCTTCCCGCTTCGTTGAGCGGGTCCTTGGGCACGTCGGATATGGATTCTCTTCCGACCGCCTCCACCCCACGTGACGCTGACGACATCGAGGTGGGATCCCAGGAAGGGACCCCCCAGGAGGAGGAGGGCCCGGTGGTGCCGTAGGGCAACCTCCCGGACTTTGCACCGTACTCTGCACCAGAACCTGCAGTGGTTCCGGAGTCCGGCGAGCGGCCCCTTCGTAAGCAGGGCAAGACTGTGACACCGGCGGCCTCCGTCCAACCGGAGGCGCCGGATAAATTGCTGGAGGCGCTCAACGGCGCTTCCATCAAAGAAGAACACCACACTGTCATGAGTGCGGTGATTCAGAAGGTTCAGCTCGCCAAGAGCGGGCTGACCGAATTCTGCAGCAGCCTTCTAACAGGCTTTGCGGTAAGAATTTTAAGATGTGTTATATAATACCGCATAGACAGTAGCCCCTGATGCTCGGTTCGGTGTTCGGAAAGAAAAGCCGGACTGAGGATCTAAAAAGATATCCGCAGGAGTCTAAAAAATATGTCAATATGGGATTGCAGGCTGCGGAGGTCAATGATTTGAGGCGAAGCCTCGAGCGGTCCGAGAGCGAGCACGGCCGTGCCAAGAAGCAGCTCGAGGACAAGGAAGGTGAGTAACACCTTATTAATGTTGTACCTTACAGAAAAGGATTTGGTTGCAAGAGAAAATAACAAAGATAATGTGCGTACTACAGGGGCCACGAACGAGCTGGCGACCCTGAAGGAGGCGGTGTCATGACTGAGCGCAATGCGGCCTTGAGACAAGCCGAGCGAGAGAAGCAGGAGGCGCGGGTGGCGGAGGTGCAGCAAGAGCTCCTGTGCTCGTGGAAAAACATGAGAGTTTGGGCGCGACTCAAAGACTTCGAGAGTCCGAGCTTGCATCGGCTCTTGAGAGTGCCAAAGCCGCTAAGGCCGAAGCCCACAAGGCCCTCAAGGAAATCGAGGCGTTGAAGAAGATAGCGGCGGGTAAGGCATTTTTCATGCAAAGCAAGCATGTGAATGTGAATTACCTATTACTTACCCGAATTCGGATCTCTCTAGGAGCGTTCGCAGATCTGCCCCGCAGCGTGTCCGATGCTGCCGCATTCTACCGGGCCAAGGAGGGGAGCTCGACGGAGAAGTTCTTCTGGTCTCAGTATGCTGAGGCCGGAAATCCGGTGCCCCTTAGCAACCAGCTGAAGTAGCTGGTCGAGCTCCACAAGGTGGTCGAACAGGCCATGAAGGGCCTCATAGTTCGGCTATGGCCCAAGGAGGCCATGCCTGGGAGCTACTTCGGCCTGGTGCGGCGGCTAGTGGATGCGTGTCCCTGGGTTGAAGTCGTCAAGCACTCCGCCTGCATTGAAGGTGCCCGTCGGGCCCTTGCCCGTGCAAAGGTGCACTGGGGCAGGATGGACGCTGAGAAGCTTGTGACGGACGCGCCACCGACGGGCAAGGAGTATCGCACGCCCAAAATGTATTATACGAGTGTCCTGAAGGGTGCCCGCATGATTGCGGGTGAGTGCTCCAAAGATGTAATATTTGAGTAGACTCGCATTTTGTTATCCTGTGCGCTGAAAACTTTCTTCATATGTGCTAAGCAACGCTTGTTGATTTAAAATATTACCTTCTGTGTGGCCGTTTATGAAATCTGAGAGATGGCAAGTCGTCGGCTTCAGCCCCCATGCCACGAGTGCTGGGGTATTCGGGATAAACTTGAGCGCTCTTGTTCCCATTTTTGGGTCCATCTAGGGAGGTGCTCAACACAACGAACGAGGCAACCAGACTTATAATGCTTGAACACTCTCACTTAGCCATAGAATTCTATAATTTTAAATTTCGTGAAGCCCTAGTGTTCGGAAGATCGAGTTCAGGCGCTATCACGCTGGGCGGACAAAGCCGGTTCCTCGCTCTAAGCGGCATAATTCTTTAGGGACTCGAAAAAACCTCTCGAACAGCGACCAGCTCTCGCCTTATCATGACGATCAGTTTTAGCTTTCTCCACTAAGGCGCTCGCCCAGCTCAACTGGGGCGCAATCGCGATGGTTCTCCAGTGCTACCTTAGCCGATAGATCGGAACGTAAGGTACCAAAACATGGGAGCCAGGCAAACCCAACTATTGACCCAAGACATGATTCAGAGCCGATGCATATAATGCTATAAGTTCGGGGTGCCGCACTTGTGAAAGTGTTCGGACTTATCACACCATAATGTGGGGAACTTAAGCCCCTGGTGTATTTAGCCGTACCAAAGTGTACGGATGCAACATGTCATAAATGAACATATGTATAAGAAGGAAATGCAATTATAAGCAAAAAAGCGATGTATTGTTTATTCAAGAAGTGCTGCCTTGAATGCAGAATGATACAAATGCTGCGATAAGCAAGGGGTGAAACTATTAGCATGTCCCCCTCCAGGGGTAGGTTGCAGAATGGTGTATAAAACAGGTATAATGCTCATAATGGAGACCACCTGAATATTCGTCGTAGCCTTTCTCCTTCCCTGGTTGTTGCATCGTGAGTTCGGCAGGTCTACTATCGGACAGGGCCTCTGGTGAACGGAGTCCTGTAGGAAAGAAAAAAGAAAAAGGAAAAAAGAATGACACACTTGGGAGCCCCTGGTGTGGTTAAGCCACGCTCTGGGCCTGTCGTGGTCGTGCCCCTCCCCCTATGCCCATGGTATCTCCAGAGCGTAGTGATGTACGCGAAGGACCAGTCTTGCAATTTTGCAAGGGTTGGGGTTGGGGCCGCATTGGTACACGTGCTCGGAACATGCCAGGTGGTCTTGTTGTAGGTTACTCCGGACGCGTTTGGCCGTGTCCGGTTGTTTAACGGCCGGACTCGAAAATTGCGTTAAGAGGCTGCTCTGTACTTCTGCCGCGAGAGCCGCTGTGTGTTCCTCCGTTCGGAGTGAGCATTCAGTGTTTCCGTTGACCGTGATGACTCCTCGAGGGCCTGGCATCTTGAGCTTGAGGTATGCGTAATGCAGCACCGCGTTGAACTTTGCAAGCGCGTCCGTCTGAAAGCGAGCATGATAGCCGCCATGAGCGGGACTATGTCGAAGATTAACTCCTCGCTTCGGAAGTTATCCGGGATCCAAGACCACTTCGGTGTGATTGAGCCTGTACAATTGGCCTCTACACCTGGTATGACGCCTTTGAAGGTCGTCTTTGTGGGTTTAATCCTTGAGGGGTCTATGCCCATCTTGCACACTGTATCCTGATAAAGCAGGTTCAGGCTGCTGCCGCCGTCCATCAGGACTCTGGTGAGGTGAAATCCATCGACGATTGGGTCTAAAACCAATGCAGCAATCCGCCATGGCGGATACTGGTGGGGTGTTCCCTTCGATCAAAAGTGATCGGGCAGGAGGACCATGGGTTGAACTTCGGGGCGACTAGCTCCATCGCATATACGTCCCTGAGTGCACGCTTCCGCTCCCTCTCGGGTATGTGGGTTGCCTATATCATGTTTACCGTCCGCACTTGTGGGGGGAAACCTTTCTGTCCTCTATTGTTCGGCGGTCGGGTCTCTTCCTCGTCATCGCTATGCAGCTCCTTGTCATTGTTTTCGGCAATTAACTTGCCTGCCTGCTTGAATACCCAACAATCCCTGTTGGTGTGATTAGCTGGCTTTTTGGGGGTGCCGTGTATCTGGCACGAGCGGTCGAGTATTCGGTCCAAATTGGACGGACCCGCAGTAGTTCTTTTGAATGGCTTTTTCCGCTGACCAGGTTTGGAGCCTATGAATCCGGTGTTGACTGCCGTATCCTCAGTGTTATCGCCATTAACGCGGCGTTTGTTTTTGTTGCGACGCGACCTGCCGTTGCGGTCCTTGTTATCCCGACTGCCAGAATTTTTGCTGAGGTTGCTACTGCGGGCTAGCCAGCTGTCCTCTCCCGCGCAGAAGCGGGTCATGAGTGATGTGAGGGCTGCCATGGATTTCGGCTTTTCCCTAGGTGCCGGGCAAGCCACTCGTCGCGGATGTTATGTTTGAAGGCTGCGAGGGCCTCTGCATCCGGACAGTCAACGATTTGATTTTTCTTTGTTAAGAAACATGTCCAGAATTGTCTGGCCGATTCGTCTGGCTGCTGAATTATGTGGCTTAGGTCATCGGCGTCTGGTGGTCGCACATATGTGCCCTGGAAGTTGTCAAGGAATGCGGCTTCCAGGTCCTCCCAACACCCAATTGATTCTGCTGGCAAGCTGTTAAGTCAATGCCGAGCTGGCACTTTAAGCTTGAGTGGGAGGTATTTGATGGCATGAAGATCATCGCCGCGGGCCATGTGGATATGAAGGAGATAGTCTTCGATCCAAACCGTGGGGTCTGTTGTGCCATCGTAGGATTCAATATTCATGGGTTTAAATCCTTCGGGGATTTGATGATCCATTACTTAATCTGTGAAGCATAGTGGGTGTGCGGCGCCTCTATATTGGGTGTAGGATTGAAAGTATGTCTAGAGGGGGGGTGATTAGACTACTTGACAATATAAAAATTCAGCCTTTTGACAAAGACAAGTTTTTGGCAGATTCACAATTATGATCAAGTCAAGTATCACCCTACACATGCAATTCTAGAGTATAGGCAGCGGAAAGTAAATTGCACATGTAGTAAAGAGAGGTGGAGAAGAGCAAACGCAATTTTGGAGACGCGATGATTTTTCTCGTGGTTCCGATAGGTGGTGCTATCGTACTTCCACGTTGATGGAGACTTCAACCCACGGAGGGTAACGGCTGCGAGAGTCCACGGAGGGCTCCACCCACGAAGGGTCCACGAAGAAGCAACCTTGTCTATGCCATCATGGCATACGCCCACGGAGGGCTAGCCTTACTCGGGGTAGATCTTCACGAAGTAGGCGATCTCCTTGCCCTTACAAACTTCTTGGTTCAACTCCACATCTCGACGGAGGCTCCCAAGCGACACCTAACCAATCTAGGAGGCACCACCCTCCAAAAGGTAATAGATGGTGTTGATGATGATGAACTCCTTGCTCTTGTGCTTCAAATGATAATCTCCCCAACACTCAACTCTCCTCACTGATTTGGCTGTGGTGGAAGAAAGGATTGAGTGGAAAGCAACTTGGGAAGGCTAGAGATCAAGCTTCATATGGTGGGAGTGGAGCAACTTGATCTCAACACAAGGGTAGGTAGTTCTCTTCTCAGAAATGTAAGGTAGGAGTGGTAGTACTTTCTGATGGCTCTCTCCATGAATGAAGAGGGGGTGGAGGGGTATTTATAGCCTCCACACAAAATCCAAGCGTTACACACATTTGACCAATCTCGGTGGGACCGAAGTTGACAACTCGGTGAGACCGAAAGTTCAAATCATGTGAACGTTGGGATTTTCGGTGGAACCGAAAATACAATCTCGGTTAGTCCGATTCGTGCAAAGACAAGAGCTTGCCAATCTCGGTGGGACCGACTTCATCATCTCGGTGACACCGATTTGATGACAGAAGGTTACAGAAGCTTGGCAACTCAAGTTTCGGTGAGACCGAGTTCAGAATCGGAAAATCCGAAATTTCTAGGGTTTGGCTTTGTGGCTGAGGTGGTTCATCTCGGTGTGACTGGGTTTGGAATATCGGTGGGACCGAGATTACTTATGAGTGTATATGGCAGTGAAAGTTGCTGATAGTTTAGGAGATGTATCACTAAGCACTTTGAGCAACCAGATCATCATCATAACCTCATCCCCTTTTAATAGTATTGGCTTTCCTATAGTCTCAATGTGATCTTGGATCACTAAACCAAAAATGGAGTCTTGAGCTTTTGCCAATGCTTGCCTTAGCATTTTGAGGGGTCCACTTCTTCAGTCCTTGCCATACCCATATCACTGAACTTTCTGAAATGATTCTCAAGAAACTATTAGTTCAATGATATATATGTTGTTATTAATTACCAAAACCACCCGGGATTAGTTGCACTTTCAATCTCCCCTTTTGGTAATTGATGACAACATATAGATCAAAGCTTCGACAAAGGATATAATCAATGAATAATATCGTCGCTTTGAGAAGTATGTGATAAGCACGAGCTCCCCCTAAATTTGTGCATTATTTAAAATTTGCGTTTGAATGCAAATGCACAATCGATTAGGATCATGGGTCACTCTTCCATGTCACATACATCTTGGTGGAGCGCACAAAATGATAAGAATGAATAGCATGCACCCAATCACCAAGACATGAGTAAATGGTCATACAAGATAGGAATAGCATATGATAAGCATTAAGCACACATTAAAGCATAGTACGACCAAGCACTCATTATACGAAAACCAAAAGTATCTCTAAGAAACTGCAAAAGAACGAAAGAGCAAAAGCGACAGCACTCTCTCTCTCGAAGTCCTATGATCTATACAATTTCTCCCCCTTTGGCAACAAGTTACCAAAAAGTTCGAAAAGGCATAGAGCTAAGCGCCACTGGGGACTCACTGGCGGCTCTATGCAGGTTGATGTTGGAGTTGATATGGCAGCATCGGCGAAGACTTGGTGATGTCTGGCTTTGGAGGAGTGGTTCTTTGGAGCTGGAGCTGTAGCAACCGATGGAACTGTGGGAGGTGTTGAAGCTGTAGTCCCGTGTCATCCATGGAATAGCAGCTGATCGGGTCTGTGGGAACCGGAGCAGTCTGTTGATAAGCATCTGGACTAAGTCATCCTGCATCTCACGATAAGCTCTTCCCTCTCCTCTTTGCTTCCTCAATGTCCGCCTCAAGCTTGTTGTGAGTTACTTGCACTTGATCGACTTCACATCCAGAGCATGGATTTTGTCTTCAACAATCCTCTCTAGGCTCTCTGAGACTGCATAATGCTGGCAGTGCATTGTTCAATCCTTTGGGTAACTTCAAGGAGCTGCTCTCCAACACTCTTTGGTTTAGCTGCTGCTCTTTGCTTCCTTGTCGACTTTGGCTTTCTTGGCAGCTTCAATCTTGGCTTGACCTTCAACAGATGTTGGGTCCTCCTCATCCATCACAATATCATTGTCCTCATGCTCAGGCTGCAGTGGTAAGTGTTCTCTATCCAACAAGAATGTGCCCGTGCCAAACTTGGCATTGATAAGCATCTGAATATGCGGGGCAAATCCACACGACCTTTTCTGGTCAGCTGCAGTCCTCTTAATGGTCTCAACCATCAAGTCCATCACCTTGAAAGGTGCTTTCTCATCAAGTATATGCAGCATGTTGATAGAGTATCCTCTGATCATGTGATGATCTCCAGACTTGGGCATCAAGGTATGCCTCAATATGGTGTTAGTGGTAGGTAGACCTGCCTGGAGATAGTACACTGAGCCGAGCTTCCATATTCCCAAATCTTTAGCTGGAACCTCTTTGTACATGTTCTTCATGGATTCATGGTTCTTCTTTGGAATACCATAAACATCAACATCATCCTCTCTTTGCACTGGAGCATTCAGAAGTTCTGCCCATTCTTCAACAGTTGAAGAGAATCTTTGGCCTTCAGTCATCCATACAATCCTTCCATCTGGGTAGAAATGAGCTGTGGCATAGAAGTCCTGCTGCCTCCATACAATCTTTGGCCTTCTGACCTACAAAGTCTGCAACACCACATGCAGTGAAGCTTTCATGCACATGTGGAAAGAAGTCTCTGTGCTCTTCGCTGTCAATGTACTTCCAGTCAACATATCTCGTGTCTGCGACTATGGGCTTCTTATCCATTGGCACTGTCTCATAGAAGTCCTGCTGCTCTCTGGTGTGAAATCTGGGATCAACAGCAGTTCTTCTTCTCACGGCATATGGGTCAGACTGTCTCCATAGCCTGAGACCTCTATCCTTCCTTTCCTTCATGTTCTCAGCTTGAGGATGAGCATCATTGTGAAGTGGCAGTTTTGGACGAAGTTTCAGCAAAACTGGTCCTTCATCATCTGACACAGCTGGTGGCACATCATCCTTGTTCTTCTCAGATGCTGGGATGTTCCTGAATGTCTTCTTTGGCTTGGCAGCAGGCTTTGCTGGAGCTGCCTTTGCTGGAGCAGATTGCTTGGGCTTTGAAGTGGCTCCAGCCCTGATGGCATCACCCATGAGCTTAGGCTTCTGAGGAGGCTGGGGTGCTTCCTCATCCTCATCTTCTTCTGCTGCATCATCATGCACTAATCTCTTGCTCTTGGAAGTTTTCTTCACTTTGCTTGTAGTTTCCTCTTCCAAACTCAGCTTCTTGGCAATAGTTGACTGCTTGACTTTTCTGGTGCCCTTCTTGGTTTCCTGACCTTGTGGCTCTTTGGCAACAACTTTCCTCTTGGGCTTTGAGGTGACCTCTTCCTCAACAACAAAATCTGAGTCTTCTTCATCTGAGTTCCTCTTCTTTCTGGCTCTGGTGGCTGCAGGAGGCAAACCACTTGGTGTACTCCTCTCACCATCATCTGATGAGCTGCTAGGATCAGGACTAGTGCCTGCCTCTGGAATATCTACAATAGGTGACTCGACTGTTCGATTGTCACTAGCATCGACATGGTGACAACCCGTGAATAGATAAGGTGTAGGCGAGTAGAAGAGTTATCACAAACTGCAGAAGTTTTTGCAAAAAATGAGTTCAAATTTCAGTATTAGGTTTTCACAGAAGACATTTGGTCGACCGAGTTTAAAATTCGTGAATCCAAGTGTTCAAATAGAAGCATTCACACCACTTTCGGTTGGACGAAGTGGGTTTCGTCCGCCGAAAACACTAGGGTTTCACAGAATTGCCATTTCGGTCACACCGATTTGCACAACTCGGTTGGACCGAAGGGTGCAGTGCAATGGCCATAGGCCAAATCAGTCTTACCAAAAATCTAAAATCGGTCTCACCGAGATGTGTTCGGCGGAAACCTAACCCTAAAACTTTTACTCGAATCTCGTTCAAAAGAACTAATCTGGTGTTCAGGAAGATTTCAATCGTGGCAAGATTATAGGCAAACCAAATGTGCATTGAATCAGAGATGGGAGCACGAGTGGGATCGAAACTCACCCTAACTTGGTGGAGTTTCTCTACGGCGGCAACGGCGCGGAGAATATGTCCGTTGACGGTGACGGAGACCTGAGGCGAGGGCGCACAGGCGACGACGGAGTCGATCCGGAGACCAAGGCGACGGCAGCAAGGGGTGTGGGGGCGAAGCATTTGAAGTAGAAATCAACGCGCACGACCCTTGGAGTATATATACCCCTTTGCTGTCGGTGGGACCGAGTTGTAAAACTCGGTGGCACCGAGATGGACAACTGCAGGGCAGTTATACACTTCGGTCACGCCGAAAATCACAACTCGGTTTCACCGAGGTGAAAACCTAGATCAGTCTAAATGCTTTCGGTTTGACCGAGTTTGAGTGTGTTGGTCTGACCGAAATCACTTAGAAGGTTTTGGAAGTTAGCCTTTGACGGATCGGTGGCTCCGAGTGCTCCTCACTCGGAGGGTCCGAAAATGACTTGTTCAAAGTTTGTGATGTAAGCATGAATAGAATTTGAGACAAGAAAGCATAGATAGCTAGGGGAGGTACTTAGGCATTCTTGTCCATCCATTTGGTCTGAAAAATCAAAACGACCAAAACAACAAATGGATGTCCTTGAATGGATAAAATCATGCATCCAACATGCTCACACAATAAGATAGCAAATGAAATATGTGTCAAACATGCACAATCAAAACTCTAGCTACTATCACACAATTTGTCGATGACTAGGTCATCTTTATATGAGTATATTGACTTAGGAGCCAAATGAGAACATTTGATCATAGGTCATACTCATCGCTTAAGCACAAGTGGGGTTACCACTTTTACATAAAGCATTGATGTGTTCACATCATTTGAAGATGCTTTAGCTCAATTCTTTAGAGCAAAGCTCCCCTAGATGTGAGAACCCTTTTAAAGGGTCAAACTAACCTTGGGTTGTCATAGAAGACTTCATGTAGATGTTGAAGATGTGGATGCTCAATGTTGATGAAGATCATCAAGAGTTGGGAGCAATCCTTTGGATTCGGGAACTTTCAATACCTACATGGGTTAGTCCCACAAGGAACAAACAAGGATATCCATGGACATAGATTGAAGTACACAATAGATGATGTCCATGAAAGCAGTGATTACCTTGTCCCTTGACTTACCAACAAGAGGGTTTGTGACTCCATGAACTAGTGCAAGATGTGGAAGTTGATTGCACAAGTTTTTGCCAAAATGAATGTGAGTGAAGTATGTTGGCGGAGTCACCCTCAAGAACTCTCTAGTTCTTCTTCTTCGGGATCCACATCATCTTGATGGGAATCCTTGGGGTTGTAGATGAGCTTGACGAAGTAGAACTTGACGTTTCCTTGGGAACCCACTTGACCATGGCTTTAGGTGCTTCAACAAATGCATCAATCTCCTCTTGAAGCTTGTCCTTGCCTTTTAGCTTGTGGTCTTGTGGTGGGAGGTCATCTTGAGCTTGTTCCACATTGGAAGAAGTAGGATTGTACTTCTCCTTTTGAGGAATAAACTGTGGAGTAGGATATTGACCTTCTTCCCATTCAACACCCTCGGCGTTGAACTTTCGCTCAAAACCAATTCCTTGATTCTTCCGGTGCCTTCCTTGCTTAAGTAACAATTTCTCAAAGTTCTTGCTTCCGCAAGGCTCTTGTAGACACCTTTCTCTATAATCCCTTTCAATAAACTATTTTCTTGCTCAAGTGTAACTTGGCTTGAAACATTGTTAGTGGAATCAAGAGAACTACTAGAAGCAACAATATTGGATTTAGCATGGTTATTGTTACTACTAGATGAAGAATTTTTCTTATGCTTGTCATGCTTAGTTTTAATAGGTGGCAAGAAATTAGACAAGAGAAGTCGTTTGGCAAGATATGAAGAACTTTTCTTTCGAAGATCGTCATTGATTGCTTTTAGAAACTCATGTTCTTGCTCTAGAGTGAGCTTCTCGAAGCGTAGCTTCTCATGAGATCTTAGGAGCTCTCTATGATCTTCTTGAGTTGTTTCATGAGCTAACTTAATAGTGTTTAGTTCTTTAGTTAGACGCTCAATCTCCTTCATAGCATTGTCATTCGACTCTTCTCGACTATAAAGACTACTAGCATGTTCATCATTACTATGTTCATTAGATTTATCATGTAAGAGCTCACCTTCACCAAGCAAGTCATCCTCATCACTATCAAAGTCAATGAATTCAGGGTGTGATACCTTGGGGCCTTTAGCCATGAAGCATCTTCCAATTCCCTCATTTGGTGAATCAAATAAGTCATAGGAGTTGGAGTTGGAGGATACGAGAGCAAGACCGGCAACACCTTCATCTTGACTGTAGTAGGAGTTGGAGTGATAGCTTCTTTCGGATTGATTGTCGGAGTCGGAGCCGGAGACCCATTCACCTACATGAGCTTGATGTTTTCTTCTTGTGTAGCTCCTTGATGACTTGTCTTTCCTCTCCGAATCCTTGCTTCTCCGAGAGGGTCTTCGCTCATAACGATCATCTCTACTCCTTCTCTCTTTTCGAGGTGACTCATCTCTTGAGCTTCTTCTTCTTGGAGATTCTTCTCTTCTCTTGTGGGAGCCGAACACTCATTTGAGTAGTGTCCGGTCTTCCACAATTGTAGCAGTTTCGATCACGACTAGAAGATCTCTTTTCATCATATGATCTAGACTTTGAGCTTCTCTCTTTGCTTCTACTCTTGTAGAATTTGTTGAAGTTCTTGACCATTAGGCTTATCTCTTCATTGGAAACTAGCTTGTCACTTGAGGTTGTGGGAGCATCACTTGTAGCTTTGTAAGCACCACTTGACTTGTTGTGAAGCTCTTCCTTATCCTTAAGTGTCATCTCATGAGCAACAATTCTTCCAATGACTTCGGTTGGCTTGAGATTCTTGTAGTTTTGCATCATTTGGATCAAAGTGCACACGGTGTCATACTTTCCATCCAAAGCTCTGAGAATCTTCTTGATGATGAATCGGTCGGTCATTTCTTCGCTTCCTAAGCCGGCAATCTCATTTGTGATGAGAGCAAGCCTAGAATACATTTCAGCGACTCCTTCACCTTCCTTCATCTTGAACTTGTCAAGTTGACCTTGAAGAACATCTAGCTTTGATTCCTTCACGGACTCGGTACCTTCGTGCATTTCAAACAAAGTATCCCAAATCTCTTTTGCATTCTCAAGACGGCTGATTTTGTTGAACTCCTCGGGACACAAGGCATTGAAGAGAATGTCACAAGCTTGAGCATTGTTTTGCAACATCCGCCATTAATCATAGAAGCCGCGATCCGAACTTTTCCTTCCTCAAGAATTCACCTTGCATACCAACACAAATAATGCCCCATGCGGCTGGGTTATGGCCAAGAATATGCATTTTCATTTTATGCTTCCAACTAGCAAAGTTTGTACCATCAAAGTAAGGACCTCTATGAAAATTACCCTCACTAGACGCCATACTCTCCTAGGTTGTGAAACCAAGCTTATGGAGTCCAATGCAATGGAGACCAATACAATGGAGACCAAAGCTCTGATACCACTTGTAGGATCGAAAGTATGTCTAGAGGGGGGGTGATTAGACTACTTGACAATATAAAATTCAGCCTTTTGACAAAGACAAGTTTTTGGCAGATTCACAATTATGATCAAGTCAAGTATCACCCTACACATGCAATTCTAGAGTATAGGCAGCGGAAAGTAAATTGCACATGTAGTAAAGAGAGGTGGAGAAGAGCAAACGCAATTTTGGAGACACGATGATTTTTCTCGTGGTTCCGATAGGTGGTGCTATCGCATTTCCACGTTGATGGAGACTTCAACCCACGGAGGGTAACGGCTGCGAGAGTCCACGGAGGGCTCCACCCACGAAGGGTCCACGAAGAAGCAACCTTGTCTATGCCATCATGGCATACGCCCACGGAGGGCTAGCCTTACTCGGGTAGATCTTCACGAAGTAGGCGATCTCCTTGCCCTTACAAACTTCTTGGTTCAACTCCACATCTCGACGGAGGCTCCCAAGCGACACCTAACCAATCTAGGAGGCACCACCTCCAAAAGGTAATAGATGGTGTTGATGATGATGAACTCCTTGCTCTTGTGCTTCAAATGATAATCTCCCCAACACTCAACTCTCCTCACTGATTTGGCTGTGGTGGAAGAAAGGATTGAGTGGAAAGCAACTTGGGAAGGCTAGAGATCAAGCTTCATATGGTGGGAGTGGAGCAACTTGATCTCAACACAAGGGTAGGTAGTTCTCTTCTCGTAAATGTAAGGTAGGAGTGGTAGTACTTTCGATGGCTCTCTCCACGAATGAAGAGGGGTGGAGGGTATTTATAGCCTCCACACAAAATCCAAGCGTTACACACATTTGACCAATCTCGGTGGGACCGGTTGACAACTCGGTGAGACCGAAAGTTCAAATCATGTGAACGTTGGGATTTTCGTGGGACCGAAAATACAATCTCGGTTAGTCCGATTCGTGCAAAGACAAGAGCTTGCCAATCTCGGTGGGACCAACTTCATCATCTCGGTGACACCGATTTCATGACGAAGGTTCTGAAGCTTGGCAACTCAAGTTTCGTGAGACCGAGTTCGAATCGAAAATCCGAAATTTCTAGGGTTTGGCTTTGTGGTGAGGTGGTTCATCTCGGTGTGACTGGTTTGGAATATCGGTGGGACCGAGATTACTTATGAGTGTATATGGCAGTGAAAGTTGCTGATAGTTTACGAGATGTATCACTGAGCACTTTGAGCAACCAGATCATCATCATAACCTCATCCCCTTTTAATAGTATTGGCTTCCTATAGACTCAATGTGATCTTGGATCACTAAACCAAAAATGGAGTCTTGAGCTTTTGCCAATGCTTGCCTTAGCATTTTGAGGGGTCCACTTCTTCAGTCCTTGCCATACCCATATCACTGAACTTTCTGAAATGATTCTCAAGAAACTATTAGTTCAATGATATATATGTTGTTATTAATTACCAAAACCACCCGGGGATTAGTTGCACTTTCATTGGGCTATATCACGACGTAGCTCAAGCGAACTTTGTCTACTGTGTTTGGCCCGGCCGGAGTTGCTGTATCCGGCGCGACGGTCGTCGTCGCGCATCATGGGGCGCCCACGCGATCCGTAGATCGATCTTGATTGTCTTGCCTTATCCTCCAATATGTCTTGCAAGTCCGGCGCATTCCCCCGTGGCTTCGTACTTTTCGAGCGGTGCCGGGGTATGGTTCTGGTGGAGGGCCTAGAGGCCTCTCTGTCGCGGCCAGGAGGTGGTCGGTCAGCCGTATTGTGCGCTGGTGATGCAGGTTTATATGCCTCCTCCTCTAATCGGGGGAGCAACTTGCGTTTGGGGTAGCTTTTGGAGGGGCGTTCGAGTTCATGCTCTTCGACCGCAAGGACTTCAGTCCATCTGTCGGCTAGCAGATGTTGATCAGCTTTAAGCTGTTGCTGCTTTTTCTTGAGGCTGTTCGCCATGGCCATAAGCCTGCATTTAAAACGCTCTTGTTCGACGGGATCCTCAGGCACGACGAATTTGTTGTCGTCGTAGAGGCTTGCCTCGTCTCCGGAGGGAGGCATGTAATTATCATCCTCTACCTCATCGTGTGCCGCTCTCTCATGAGGGCTGGCTTCTCCGTCCTCCTGTGCTGAATCTTGCTGGAGGGGGTTGTCTTCGGCACTCTCTGGGGTGTTATTATCTCCGGTGCCGGAATCTCCATTCTTGCTGTGGCGGGATTTAGAGCGGCGCCGCTGACGCCGGCGCTTGGGCTGTTTCTTGGAGGGGTCTTCCTCCGCCGTTCCTTCGCTGTTCCCATCCTTTGGGATATCCACCATGTATATGTCATATGACGAGGTGGCTTTCCAGTGCCCAGTAGGCGCTGGTTCTTGGTCGTCTCCGGCATCGTCGTCCATACCGTCGATGTCTTCGGAGTCGAAGTCTAGCATGTCGGTTAGATCGTCGACAGTGGCTACTAAGTGGGTGGTGGGTGGGGTTTGAATTTCTTTGTCGCTCAGATCCCAACCGCCCCGACCGCAGTCCGCCAGGCTCTCTCGATAGCGAGAGATACTTTAGCGAATTCAGGATGTCGTCAAAAGGTGAGTGTTGAAAGATGTCCGCAGCGGTGAACTCCATGATCGGCGCCCAAACGGATTCGATTGGAGGGGGTGCGGGAGGTTCGGAGTCCGGCACCTCAGAGTCACGACAAGGTTGGTATTTGGCTCCATCGCCGTAGATGTAGCAGCCCCCGAAGCGGTGTCTAGCCACCCGTCCTCGATCAGCGCAGCCGGCTCCGAATTGAGGATCGGAGCGGACTCATGTGCGGCCTCCAGGGCACTGTCCGGCAGTAGAGCTAAGTCATGCCCGTCGTGACAGTGCAGCGCGCTTGGCTGTGGCTCGAGTCCATTGAAGATCAAGTCTCCGCGGATGTCAGCCGTGATGTTCAGACTTCCAAATCTAACCTGATGGCCAGGGGCGTAGCTTTCAATCTGCTCCAGATGGCTGCTTAATTGCCCATGATGCAAAAGCCGCCGAATACGAAGATCTGTCCGGGGAGAAAAGTCTCACCCTGGACCACGTTGTTGTTGATGATCGAAGGAGCCATCAAGCCTATCGGTGACGACACATAGGAACTCTCAATGAAAGCACCAATGTCGGTGTCAAAACCGGCGGATCTCGGGTAGGGGGTCCCGAACTATGCGTCTAGGCGGATGGTAACAGGAGACAAGGGACACGATGTTTTTACCCAGGTTTGGGCCCTCTCGATGGAGGTAAAACCCTACTCCTGCTTGATTGATGATGATATGGGTAGTACAAGAGTGGATCTACCACGAGATCAAGGAGGCTAAACCCTAGAAGCTAGCCTATGGTATGATTGTTGTCCGTCCTATGGACTAAAACCCTCCGGTTTATATAGACACCGGAGAGGGCTAGGGTTACACAGAGTCGGTTACAATGGTAGGAGATCTACATATCCGTATTGCCAAGCTTGCCTTCCACGCCAAGGAAAGTCCCATCCGGACACCGGACGAAGTCTTCAATCTTGTATCTTCATAGTCTTGGAGTCCGCCGATGATGATAGTTCGCTATCCGGACACCCCTAGTCCAGGACTCCCTCACACGTCATGTGTCCCGGCAACCTTCAAGCGGAAGCCTGGCGAGGGTATCGGCCACGACCTGACTAACCACACAAGTCTCTAGTCCAGGTTTATCGCCTATTCGGGTTCCATCCGCAAGGAGATCTGGCCAGGGTGTCGCTCACGGCCCCAAACAATGTGAGCAGGGTTCCCAAGCCCACCATCCGGGTGCCACATGTTACACCATGCCACTGTGCCTAGTCTGTCCCAGACCCACCGGTATCGGGTGCCTCTTGGTAGACCAGTAGCACTACCTACAAACACCAGAAACTAGTTGCAACTCCTGGACAGAGATCGAGTTGATTAATAAGTCAAGAGGGGCACTTAAGCATTCCAATGTGTGGTAGTAGCTGTCCGTGGATCACAAACACAGAACTCAGTTCCTGAGGACGGTTTCAATGAAACAACCCACCATGTACTCCTACATGGCCTCTCACCGCTACCTTTACCAAATCGTATTCACACACTTAGCTCTCAACAGTAGGACATGTTCAGAACTTTCCAATTCATCCCCGATGAATCAGACCTAACTCAACTCTAAATAGTAGCAGGCATGACAAACAAGCATGAATGAGTAGGCACATCAGGTGTCAAACAACTCCTACTCATGCTAGTGGGTTTCATTTATTTACTGTGGCAATGACAGGTCATGCAGAGGAAAGGGGTTCAACTACCGCAGAATGTAACAGTTGAATCGTTGCTGTCCTAATGTAGTAAAAGAGAGCAGGAGCGAGAGAGTGGGATTGTATCGGTATGAACAAGGGGGTTTTGCTTGCGTGGCACTTCTGAAGATAGTATAGTTCTTCATCGGTGTCATCGAACTCGGGGTCGGAACCACGTCTATCGAGAGGGGACAAATACCGGCAACAAAGAGAGAATACAATCAATGCGATGCAACAATATGATGCATGATCATGACATGGCAATATGATGTGATTTGGGCTAATGCAACAGCAAGTCATTTTGATTGAAGTGGAATTTAAAACTACATCAAATTCCAACTCCAAAACTATTATCAAAGGTGTCCTATTCATGTTTCATCCTAAACAGTGAAGTTAACTTGCTCAAACATGCATGAAAATGCCATAAATAGATTCTCTGGATTTTTTTGATAATTTTTCATAAATAAATTATTTCATTTGGAGTTACGGTCGAACTTATATGAATTTTAGAAGTTTTAGCTATTTTCTGGAATTTTACTAATTATTACGAATTTGAATAAATCCAGAAAACGATTTACCGCATCAGCCTGGCGTCATTGTGACGTCAGCGGTCAATTGATCCGGTCTAGGTCAAACCTGACCAGTGGGGCCCACTGGTCAGTGACCCATTTGTTAACAAAGGTGATTAGCATTAAAATTAGTCCTAATCTAAAATTAGCACGGGGGTTGGCCCCACCTGTCATTGACCCACGGGGGGTTAAATCTAGTCAAGGGGGGGCGGGGACAAACTCGCTGGCGTTTAGTCGCTCGCGAGGCCCGACGCGGTGGCGTGGCACGGATAAGCCCCACATGGCACCGTTCGATTCACCGCTAGGTGCTCTGGAGAGCTGAAGCGATGGCGCATCGATCGGTGGCAGTGCCCGGGCCTGGGGTGGCCGGAGTTAGCGGCTACGAACTCGCTTGCGGCGACCGGAGCTTGGGTGGGTTGCGGGTTCGGTTTTGCAGCTTGTAAACGAGCCAACTAACATGTTGGCCAAGCTCTACATGCGGCCACGAGCTCTTTGGACGCTGGCGCGTGACCAAATGGTCACCGGGGTGACGCCGGCGTCGAGCTCGTGCGGTGGCTGGTTTCGGCCTTGACGGAAACAGCGGATAGAGGACGCGCTGGAGAGGGAGAAGCTCACGGCGAGGCTAGTAGAGGCGACGGCGAGGTCCCGAATTGACGGTGAGGATCCACGGTGACCGGCGGGGAAAACGGCGGTGCTGGCGGCGTCCAGGGCCTTCAGGCGCCAAGTGGCTCAATGAGGAGGAAGAGGGGGATGAGGTGAAGCTTCTTAGCGCGTCGGCGATGCAAGCTGTCAGGACCCCGATCCTATGCCACACCTATCTAGAATGTAACACCTCATATCACTTTGCGGTGTCACGCACGATATTCCCACGGGTGTCGCCTTACCAGGTCCGGGACCGTTTGCGCCTTTTGGCTCACGTATATGATAGTGTCGCTAGAATCCATATGACAAAGAACCCAGGATGACATTGCTAGTCGTGACCCCAAAGTGGCGCTAACTTACAGGGACAAGCATACATGACCTAGCAACGAATGTGTCGGTCATCAGCGAGTGAATCCGGGCTGTAGCAGCTGGGCTAGCAGGACTCCGGAGAATCCGGGCTGTAGCAGGCTAATAGGACTCCGGTAGACACCGTGTGATATTTCCCCGAAGGGAAAGACACAGGAATGAAGAAGGACACATGCCGGCCAGCCTAAGTGTTCCGGAGCAGTAGCAAGCTACCAGGGCTCAGTGGAAGCACTAGGAGACATTTCCCGGTAAGAGAGGCTACCAAGGATAATCAACTAGATAGTCAGATCCCAAACATATCAAGCATTTCAATAACATACACACAATATGCTCGATATGTGCAAATACAACATGGCATCACAACATGACTCTACAACTCAAGTATTTAATTCAATAGGCTTCAAGGAGCAAGATATTACAAACATGGGTCTCACGACCCAACATTCAGAGCATACAAGTCAAAGAACATGCAGAAGCATAACATGTCTGAGTACAGACATCTACACATGAAAAAGGCCGAGAAGCCTGACTAACTACCAGACCCTGCCGAGGGCACAAGGTCGTAGCTGAGGTATCAAGCTAAACATCGAAGTCCACGCGAAACTACTAGCGAGACCGAAGTCTCTCTGCAAAACATAAAATAGGCAAACGTGAGTACAAATGTACCTAGCAAGAATTACATGAGAACTAACTACATATGCCTCATTATCAACAAAGGGGGTGGTGGAGTTCAACTGCAGCAAGCCAGCTTTGACTCGGTGGCTATCCTGAACTACGACTGTAAGTAACTCTTTTGAGGTGGCGCACATGAGTCCACATATTCACCATATCAATACACCACTATGGATCCACTCCCGTCTCCCTACGAGAGCGCCATCCATAGCACTCACGCTTATCTTGCGTATTTTAAAGTATCCACTTTCACTTGTCTTTGAACTATACAGGCAACCCAGAAGTCCTTTACCGCGGACACGGCTATTCGAATAGATAATGTTAACCCTGCAGGGGTGTACTTCTTCACACATGCTCTCACCACTTATCGCCATGTACACGTCGTGTATCTCGGCAACCTTCAAACGGAAGCCCGGTGAGGGAGTCGCCCATGACCTGACTAACCACACAAGTCTCTAGTCTACGTTTATCGCAAATTTGGGTTCCATCCGCAAGGAGATCCGGCCGGGGTGTCGGTCACGGCCCCAAACGATGTGAGCAGGGTTCCCAAGCCCACCATCCGGGTGCCACTTGGTACACCGTGCCACTGTGCCTAGTCTGTCCCAAGCCCACCTGTACCGGGTGCCACCTAGTAGACTACTAACACTACCTACAAACACAAGAAACTAATTTCAACTCCTGGACAGAGATCGAGTTGATTAATAAGTCGAGAGGGGCACTTAAGCATTCCAATGTGTGGTAGTAGCTGTTCATGGATCACAAACACAGAACTCGGTTCCTGAGGACGGTTTCAATGAGACAACCCACCATGTGCTCCTACATGGCCTCTCACCGCTACCTTTACCAAATCTTGTTCACACACTTAGCTCACACACAGTAGGACATGTTCATCACCATTCCAATTCATCCCCGATGAACTAGACCTGACTCAACTCAAACAGTAGCAGGCATGACAAACAAGCATAAATGAGTAGGCACATCAGGGCTCAAACAACACCTACTCATGCTAGTGGGTTTCATCTATTTACGTTGGCAATGACAGGTCATGCATAGGAAAGGGGTTCAACTACCGCAGCATGTAACAGTTGAATCGTTGTTGTCCTAATGCAGTAAAAGAGAGCAGGATCGAGAGAGTGGGATTGTATCGGAATGAACAAGGGGGTTTTGCTTGCCTGGCACTTCTGAAAATAGCATTAAGTCTTCATCAGTGTTAACGATCACAACGTCGGAACAATGTCTACCGAGGGGGAACAACACTGGCAACAGAGAAGAAATACGATCAATGCAATGCACAATATGATGCATGATCATGACATGGCAATATGCGGTGATTTGTACTAATGCATCTAGCAGCAAATTAAATGAGGTCCATATGAACCAAGGGTTCATATGCAAACTCCACAAGGGGTATTTAAAATGCCATTATCATGTTTTCACTTATACAGGGGGTATAAGTTGGTTTATCATGCATGGAAATAGCATAAATGGTTAGATTGGATTTTTCTGATAATTTTTCATATGTAAAACTTTTCATTTGGAGTTACGGTTGAATTACTATGAATTTTGAAATTTAAATCATTTTCTGAATTTTCCTGGATTGTTTAGAATTAAACAAAATCTAGTAAATGATTTAACATGTCAGCATAATGCCAGCATGATGTAAGCGAGTCAACGGGGCATGGTCCAGGTCAAACTGACCAGTGAGGTCCACTAGTCAGTGACACATTGCTGGTTAGTGTCGCTGACAGGTGGGGTCGAGTCAACAGCCACGTCAGCAAGTCAGCACTGACGTGTGGGGCCGGTCAACAGGTGACGTGGCCAGGTCAATCTGACCTGTGGGTCCCGTGGGCTTAGTTTAGTCTAAACAGGAGCTAAGTAGGGTTAAATATACCGTGGGGCCTAGTAGTCAGTGACAGATGAGGGTGGTTAGCCCCGTCATTAGAGCTAATAACGGTGCCACATCGGCTTCGCCGGAGTTTCGCCGGTGACGACGAAAAATGCAGGGGAGACGCACTGGGGTGGCTCGGGTTTCGCATACAGGTTGCGGTTTGAGCCGCAGTTGGTCTCTACGGCTAGCTAGAGCTCGCGCGCATCTAATGGAGCAGGCAGGGGGGCTACGGTGGCCTGTGGTGGCGGCAACAGCAAGCTTGGCGGCGGCCGGAGCTTGGCCGTTGACATAAACGACAACGCATGACACGGGAGGATGAGCAACTAGCATCTATGGGTTCTATGCGTGCCCACGAGGCCAGCGGACGTATGCATGAGACCATTTGGTCACCGGGGCCTCGTCGGGGACGAGCTCAGGTGGTGGCGCAGGTGACACGGTGGCTACAGTGTGCAAGCAGGGCAAAGGGAAGGGGGATCCGGGAAAGAACTCACGGTGAGCATGCTGGGCGGGTCGACGAGCTCAGGGAAGCACCGGAGCTAGCGGGGCGGCATGAGGGATCTCCGGTGGCCGACGACGGAGATGAAGACGATGGCGCTGATTCAGGCGTCCCGCGGGCGCGTGCTTTGTCCTGGTGCTCCGTGGTGTTGAGGCGGAGCCTCTGGACAGTATGGAGAGGCGAGGTGGTGGCTCTGGCCATGGCAACGACGGGCGCTGGTGACGGTCGCTCTTGGGTGAGCTCGGGGAAAGGGATGGGGGCGAGGGAGAGAGCAGAGAGTGAGGGGAGAAGCACGAGGAGAGGTCGAGGGGGGTTCCAGGGGTGTCGTGGCGCTCAGGGCCGTTTCCAGCGGCGAGCTAGCAGGCAGGAGGTGGCAAGGCGCGTGCCGGCGCTCGCCACCGAGCTGCTTGGTGCACTGGCACGGGGAAGAAGATGGGAGTGCCCCTGCTGGGCTGGGCCGCCAGGTAAGGCCAGGTGGGTTCTTTCTCTCTCTTCTCTATTTTCTGTTTTCTAATTTTGCAGATTTGTTTTAATTTGGTTTCTTAACCAAATTATTTTTGCAGCTCTTTGGAAATTATTGTGGATGCAATAAGGTTTATCCTAGAGCTCCACAAAATATTCCAGGATCATTGAAGCAATAAAAATATTTATAGAATTTATTTACTCCAATTCAAATACAATTATGATTTAATTCAATGACAAAAATGTCCTGGAAAAATATGCATCATCACTGGTAGAGGCTTTCACCTTATTCCATAAATCATGAACATTTTATAAGGATATTTTGAGTTCATTGAAAATATTTTGGTTGAACCTATTTGAGTTCTTTTGGTGCTAGGGTTTTATCATCCCCCATTTCAATCTTAAATAAAATTTAAACATGATGCACACATGGAGCTAGTATAGTGCAAAACCAGAAGCTATAGGGATGTGACATTCTTACTCTGCCAAAAGCTTCTATAATATAATGCACTCTCACATGCCTACTATCCAGACATGCAAATGGCTCTGGAAGAGTAGGTGCACCATGAAAATTAAAGTTTTTGGTTGGTTGTTATTCTTTGATCGCCTCAACACCAAGGATATGCTTGTCAGAAGACATTGGAGGTTACCTGATGATGATAATCAATGTGTCATTTGCACTAGCCAGGATTATGAAGACAGATTGCATCTTTTCATGAATTGCAATTTCAGCCTCAGAGTCTGGAATTACTTGGGATTTTATTGGTCTTGTGGGGCTGATTTGCAGGATTGCATTTCTAATGCTAGGAGATCATTCAGACCCACCTTCTTTGAAGTCATGCTTACTGCTACTTGGAAGATTTGGATTTTGTGCAATGGCAGAACTTTTAGAGGAGAATCAGCCACCTTTGCTAGGTGGAAATGTAACTTTGTACATGATGTAACCTTATTATCTCATAAGTTAGCTAGCCCCACAAAAGATTCTCTCTTGGCTTGGGTTAACTACCTGCCTTAGTGTATATGTAAGTTTGAGGTAGGTTCTTTCTAGTTTCTGTATATAAGTCTAACTGTAGCTGCACTCTTTCTTTTTGTTGGGAATAAAAGGCTGTGTGGCTTTGCTCCACGGTAGTTAGTCAAAAAAACATATTGATACAGTGCCCACTGCCAGTTCCTGTCTGTTGCATTCGCAGAAACCCCATATCAAACGGAGTCCAAACGGGATAAAAACGGACGGAGAATTATTTTGGAATATTTGTGGATTTTGGGAAGTAAAATCAACGCGAGACGGTGCCAGAGGTGGCCACGAGATAGGGGCCCACGCCCACTCTAGGTGGGCGTGCCCCCACCGTCCTGGGCCCCCCGTAAGGCGGTTGATGCCCTTCTTTGGCCGCAAGAAAGCTAATTTTTGGAAAAAGATCTGGGTGAAGGTTTGAATCCAATCGGAGTTACGGATCTCCGAATATAAAAGAAACGGTGCCGGGGCAGAATTCCGGAACACATAAACAGAGAGAGACAGAGAGATAGATCCAATCTCGAAGGGGTTCTCGCCCCTCCCAAGCCATGGGAGCAAAGGACCAGAGGGGAAAACCTTCTACCATCTAGGGAGAAGGTCAAGGAAGAAGAAGAAGAAGGGGGGCTCTCTCCCCCTTGCTTCCGGTGGCACTAGAATGCCGCTGGGGGCCATCATCATCACCGCGACCTTCACCAACACCTCCGCCATCTTCACCAACATATCCATCACCTTCCCCCATCTATATTCAGCGGTCCACTCTCCCGCAACCCGCTGTACCCTCTACTTTAACATGGTGCTTTATGCTTCATATTATTATCCAATGATGTGTTGCCATCCTATGATGTCTGAGTAGATTTTCGTTGTCCTATCGGTGATTGATGAATTGCTATGATTGGTTTGAGTTGCATGTTTTATTATTGGTGCTGTCGTATGGTGCTCTCCGTGTCGCGCAAGCGTGAGGGATTCCCGGTGTAGGGTTTGCAATATGTTCATGTTTTGCTTATGGTGGGTGGCGTGAGTGACAGAAGCACAGACCTGAGTAAGTGATACGTCTCTAACGTATCTACTTTTCCGAACACTTTTGCCCTTGTTTTGGACTCTAACTTGCATGATTTGAATGAAACTAACCCGGACTGACGCTGTTTGCAACAGAACTGCCATGATGTTGTTTTATGTGTAGAAAAGAAAAGTTCTCGGAATGTCCTAAAAATCCACGGAGGCACTTTTTGGAATTAATAAGTATTTCTGGGCGAAAGAAATACACCAGGGGGCCCATGGACTGTCCATGAGACAGGGGGCGCGCCCGCCCCCCTGTAGGGCGCGCCCTCCTATCTCGTGGGCCCCCTGGACCTCCACCGATATCACCTCCAACTCCATATATTCACGTTCTGGGAGAAAAAAATCAGGGAGAAAGTTTCATCGCGTTTTACGACTCGAAGCCGCCGCCAAGCCCAAATCTCTCTTGGGAGGGCCGATTTAGAGTCCGTTCGGGGCTCCAGAGAGGGGAATTCATCGCTGTCGTCATCATCAACCATCCTCCATCACCAATTTCATGATGCTCACCGCCGTGCGTGAGTAATTCCATCGTAGGCTTGCTGGACGGTGATGGGTTGGATGAGATTTACCATGTAATCAAGTTAGTTTTGTTAGGGTTTGATCCCTAGTATCCACTCTGTTCTGAGATTGATGTTGCTATGACTTTGCTATGCTTAATGCTTGTCACTATGGCCCGAGTGTCATGATTTCAGATCTGAACCTATTATGTTTTCATGAATATATGTGTGTTCTTGATCCTATCTTGCAAGTCTATAGTCACCTATTATGTGTTATGATCCAACCCCGAAGTGACAATAATCGGGATAATTCTCGGTGATGACCGTAGTTTAAGGAGTTCATGTATTCACTATGTGCTAATGCTTTGTTCCGGTTCTCTATTAAAAGGAGGCCTTAATATCCCTTAGTTTCCACTAGGACCCCGCTGCCACGGGAGGGTAGGACAAAAGATGTCATGCAAGTTCTTTTCCATAAGCACGTATGACTATTTACGGAATACATGCCCACATTACATTGATGAACTGGAGCTAGTTCTGTGTCACCCTATGTTATAGCTATTACATGAGGAATCGCATCCGGCATAATTATCCATCATTGATCTATTGCCTACGAGATTTTCACATATTGTTCTTCGCTTATTTACTTTTCCGTTGCTGCTGTTACAATCACTACAAAACCCAAAAATATTATTTTTGCTACCGTTACCTTTATTATCATACCACTTTTGCTACGAAATACTTTGCTGCAGATACTAAGTTATCCAGGTGTGGTTGAATTGACAACTCAACTACTAATACTCAAGAATATCCTTTGGCTCCCCTTGGTGTCGAATAAATAAATTTGTTTTGAATACTTTACCCTCGAAAGCTGTTGCGATCCCCTACACTTGTGGGTTATCAAGACTAATTTCTGGCGCCGTTGCCGGGGAGCATAGCTCTATTCTCTGAGTCACTTGGGATTTATATCTGTTGATCACTATGAAGAACTTGAAAGACGACCAAACTACGATTTCACCCTCAACTATGAGGGGAGGTAAGGAACTGCCATCTAGCTCTGCACTAGATTCTCCTTCAATTATTAGTAGGCTTGCGACACCTAAACCTGCTACTGCTATGAATTCTGATATGTCGCATGTTATTGATGATACCACTTCTGCTATGCATGTTGAAACTACTTCTGTGTATGATACTACTTTGCCATTAGGTGAATTTCTTGATGAACAACTTGCTAGAGTTAGGGGGAATGAAAATATTGAAGATGCTATTATTGATGATAGTGATGGTGAGGGTTATGTTATGAATGAACAAGCTGCTAGGGAAATCTTTGCTTGCAATGATAGATATGATCTTAATAAATTATTAGCTAAATGGAAGCAGCAGTCTCTTAATGCTAGAATGAAACCTGACCCTGCTTTTGCTACTTCACCTATCTGTGTTACTGATAAGGATTATGAATTCTCTGTTGATCCTGAGATTATTACTTTAGTTGAATCTGATCCTTTTTATGGCCTTGAATCTGAAACTGTTGTGGCACATCTTACCAAGTTGAATGATATAGCTACCCTGTTTACTCATGATGAGAAGTCTCGCTATTTTATATCCTTAAGATATTTCGGTTCTCATTAAAGGGTGATGCTAAGACTTGGTATAATTCTCTTGCTCCTGGTTGTGTGCGTAGTCCCCAGGATATGATTTATTACTTCTCTGCTAAATATTTCCCTGCTCATAAGAAACAAGCTGCCTTGCGGGAAATATATAATTTGTGCAAATCAAAGAAGAGAGTCTCCCACAAGCTTGGGGAGGCTTCTCCGATTATAATGCTTTGCACGATCATCCTCTCAAGAAAAATGAAATACTTGATATCTTTTATAATGGACTAACCGATGCTTCCAAGGACTACTTGGATAGTTGTGCTGGTTGTGTTTTCAGGGAAAGAACAGGCGACGAAGCTGAAATATTATTGAATAATATGTTGACTAATGAAAATAATTGGACACTTCCTGAGCCAATTCCTTGTCGGTGTACTACGGTAGGGGTACCTTAGTACCCCGAACTTGCACACGGGCGGTTGCAGCACCCCGCGGCAAGGCTTGCCGGGCGCCCGCCAATATCCTCCGCCATTCACATTTACTGCCATTCAAGAACAAAGTGTCAACTAAGAGGACGAAGCCCCGGCAAGAGGAGCTTGCCAGGAAGGACAAGACCCCGGCAAGAGGGGCTTGCCGGGAAGGATAAAGGCCCCGGCAAGAGGAGCTTGCCGGGAAGGCCAACCCAGGCACCTCAAAAGACTTGCCGCGACGCCCCGCGCGTCCCGGCAAGGCACGGCGAGCGGCAAGCTTGCTGGTGCGACAAGACAACGGCCGCGGCAAGGCGCTTGCCATGGCAAGGCTGCCACTCTGCACCCAAGCTCCAGCGCATCCAACGACGTGTCACCCCAGGGCTATCCCAGGGGCACGTGGCGAGGCGCTGTGCAGCCATGCGGTGCGAGGTGGCAAACGAAGCTGACAAGGAGGCCATCGTGGCAATCGGTGGCGCCCCTAACGGTCGCTTCCTTGCACTGTTGGGGCGACCGGACGGGCATTAAATGCCCTTGTCCCCTGCCGTCAGAATTAGGTAGGGGACACTGTTGGTAGCAGTTGTACCAACCTACGTTTTTACCTTTCTACCCCTCTTTCTACACTGCCACCTGTCGGTGACTCCCTTAGACTATAAAAGGGAGGCCCATGCGCACGTAGAAGGGGTTCGGTTCATTCGACGCGTCCAACACCACTATACTCTCACGCTCTCGAGCAAGAACAAATACAAACACAAAGCAGCAGTAGGAGTTTTATCTCTCCGGAGAGCTCCGAAGCTGGGTACAATCCCCCGCGTGCTCTCGCCTCGATCCGCTCTGCGTGCGCCCTCCGCTCCCTTGCCGGACCAGAAGGGGCCCCCTGCCCCATAGGTGTTCGTGCTCCCAATCTCCCACGACATCTTTGGCGCGCCAGGTAGGGGGGCGTCGAGGTCGTGCGTATCTGATCCGGCGTCTGCGCGCTCTACATCAACATCTTCATCGACATGCCACCGAAGAAGAAGACTTCGGAGGTGGCCGCTCCGTCTGCGACCGTCCTACCGTCACCAGAGCAAACGGACAGTGGGGCGGACGCCGGCGGAGGAGCGGGCGCCGGCGGGGGGTCGCACATCGTCACCCGCTCCAAGGACAAGGCCCCGCAAGGTTCAGCGTCTGCACATCCACCGCACCCTTCCCAGGAGGTGCAGGATCGACAACGCCACGGTGCTCCTAGCACCTTACTCGCGTTGGAGCAAGGCCAAGCTGGTGGGTCGCGGGACGTTCAAGGCCAGCATGCACGCCAGCACGCTGGCACGAGCGCACTACAGTCGCCTGGGCGGGATGTTACTCCTTCTAACACTGTTAGAAGTTTGAGCATGTCCCGCACCTCGCGTCGCTCACCACCGCCACCCAAGACTCCAGAGGAAGCACTGGCCCGAGCCCAGATGCTTCTAGATTACCCTCCGGCGCCAGACAAGATCGACGACTGGAGGGCCGCCATTTATTGCCTCATCGGCTTTGCCAACGGCGACAAGCCCCGGCAACCGAGCGCATCGAAGCCCTGGCAAGATGCCCAGGCGCAAGCCGACGCCGACAAGACCGCTGGGGGGCCGCCACCGTGCACTCCCCGCCCCGAAGGCCAAGATCGCTAGCTCGCCGGGCCAACCTCGACAACGACTCCACCGCGTCGTCGGACCCACGAGCTCGCCGCGATCAGCGCCAAGTTCTTCAAGAACGACGGCACGAAGACGCTCGTACTCGCATCGAGCGTCGACGAGAAGCGTGGCGTCAATCCGACCAGCCCGCTGGGCCCACTGTCGATATGCATGCGCCGGGGGAGCCAGGCGACTTGCCGTACGCGGTAGGTTGCCCTGCGTTCACCCGTGAGTTGCGGCAACTCCAGTGGCCCAACACCAAGAACTTCAAGCCAGACGTGCCCGAGAAGTACGATGGCAGGATACATCCGTTAGAATTCCTCAGCATCTACACCATCGCGGTGCAGGCTGCCGGAGGACACGACGAGAAGATCCTTGCCAATTACTTCCCGCTGGTGCTCAAGCCCAATGTCAGATCTTGGCTCATGCACTTGCCGTAGAACTCCATTTCTTCGTGGGCGGACCTGTGCCACCAGTTTGTCGGCGCCTTCACAGGCGGCCACAAGCCCCATGGCCAGGAGAGCGACCTTCACCTGCCGCCCGTAGGAGGAGAACCCTGCGCAAGTACATACAGAGATTCAGCCAGGTGCAGCGCAACATCCCAGACGTCCACCCTGCCGTAGTTATCAGCGCGTTCCATCAGAACGTGCGTAACCGCAGAATGAGGGAGGAGATGGCGATGTGCAAGATTAGAGATGTCAGCGAGCTATACGCTCTGGCCGACAAGTGCGCATGGGCTGAGGAGGGGAGGAAAATCCCCGGAGAAACTGCAGGAGCAGAAGGATCTGACAGTGAGGATGCCGCCCCGGCAAGGAAGAGCCGGAGGCGGAACAACAGAAAGAGAAAGGCTAAGGATGTGCTAGTTGTCGAGCAGTCCGGCAGCGGAGGCGGCTCCGACAAGGCCAAAGCTGGTGACTCCGGCGAGGCTGTGGTAGCCGCCGACAAGCAGGACGGCTCCGGCAAGCAATATTGCAAGATCCACCGCACCAAGGGCCATGACCTCCAAGCCTGCAAGAAAGTTGAGCAGATGGTGGAGCTACAGAAAGTTGAATACGAGCGCCGCGACAAGGAGAAGGCCCGAGAAGGTGACGGGGGATCCGGCAAGAAGCTTCCCACCCGGGGAGGGCGCCGCGGCAAGGCCAAGCCACAACAAGGGGACAGACCTCCCCGTGGCCGCGACAAGGACGAGGACGAAGATGAAGATGATGAGATGGAGGAAGATGAGACCGACGACCAAGAGTTTCAGAAGGCAACGGAGGTATTGTGCGTCGACGGCGGTGCTTCTCTGCACACCTCGCACCGCCAACTCAAACAATGGGCGCGAGAGGTGAGTGCAGCAGAGCCGTCCGTTGAATCGCGCAAGCCCCTGAAGTGGTCCAGCACGCCCATAATTTTCGACGTTGAGGATCACCCTGATCGCATCACTACGGTCGGGTGTCTACCGATGTTGGTTTCGCCAACCATCCGCAACCTCAAGGTCACGAAGATGTTGGTTGACGGCGGGGCCAGCCTGAATCTGATCTCTTCGGCGGTGCTCAAGAAGCTCCAGATCCCCGACAACGAGCTCGAAGAGACTGGTACCTTTCAAGGAATAAATCCAGGAAGGAGCAAGCCAAAGGGGAAGATCACACTGCCAGTGACGTTTGGCAGCGAGCTGAATTTCAGGACAGAGAGAGTCACATTTGATGTTGCTGATTTCCCATTACCCTACAATGGGATACTAGGCCGTCCGGCGCTTGCCAAGTTCATGGCAGCATCTCATTACGCCTATAATGTGCTCAAGATGCCTGGTCCGATAAGTGTTATTTCTGTCCAAGGCGACAAGAAGGATGCACTTATCTGTACCGACAAGATCTACCGGGAAGCAGCAGCCGCAGCAGAGCGCCAAACACTTGCCATCAAGCTCCGGGGAAGAAGAAGAAGGCCAAGTCCGCAAGAGCAGCTCGATGCCCACTCCGCAAGCGCACCTCTTCGAGTGCTGCGCTACCGCCGAGGACGCACCATCGAGCTCCACCGCAAGTGCAAGAAGGCAAAGACAGCTTCACCAGAGACCAAGAAAGTGGTCGCCAAGGAGAACGGCATCGGTGGTACCTTCACCATCGGTGCCACGCTTGATCCTAAATAGGAAAGCGCTCGTTGCTTTCCTGCGGGCGAATGTTGATGTGTTTGCATGGCAACCATCTGACATCCCCGGTGTTCCCAGGAAAGTAATTGAGCACCACCTTGCCATCTGTCCTCACACGCGGCCCGTCAAGCAGAGAGTCAGAAAACAGGCAGTGGAGAGACAAGAGTTCATTGCAGAAGAGATCAAGAAGTTGGAAGCAGCAGGCCTGGTCCGAGGAGTGCTCCATCCGACGTGGTTAGCCAATCCAGTAGTCGTGCGCAAAGCAAACAGGAAGTGGAGGCTTTGTATTGCCTTCACTGATGTTAATAAAGCTTGTCCCAAGGATCCATTTCCCATGCCGCGCATTGACCAGATTGTCGACTCCACAGCATGATGTGATCTGCTCTCATTCCTTGATGCATACTCAGGATATCATCAGATCTTCATGGCAGAAGAGGATGAAGATAAAACCGCGTTCATTACTCCATGTGGCACGTACTGCTTTGTACGGATGCCTTTCGGACTAAAGAATGCCGGTTCAACATTTGCGAGAGTAGTCAGTCATGCTTTTGAGCCACAGTTGCACAGAAATGTAGAGGCTTACATGGATGACATAGTAGTCAAGAGCAGAGACAGAGCAACGTTGATCCAAGACTTGGACGAGACCTTCACAAATCTGCGCAAGGTCAACCTCAAGTTGAACCCCGAGAAGTGCGTGTTTGGAGTTCCTTCCGGCAAGCTTCTCGGGTTCTTTGTGTCCCAGAGGGGGATCGAAGCCAATCCCGACAAGATCAAGGCCATCGAGCAGATCGAAGCCCCGAAGCGAGTCAAGGACGTACGAAGGCTTGCCGGCTGTGTTGCTGCTCTCAGTAGGTTCATTTCCAAGTCTGTTGAACGCGCCCTGCCATTTTTCAAAATCTTGAAGAAGGCAGGTCCCATGAAATGGACTCCGGAAGCGGAGGCTGCGCTGCAAGACTTGAAGAAATATTTCTCCTTCACTCTAACACTTGTCGCACCTAAACCACAAGAGAAGTTGCTGTTGTATTTGGCGGCAACCAATCAAGTAGTTAGTGCTGCGTTAGTAGCGGAGAGGGAGGCAGATGATGAGCCAGCGGCCGCGGCAAGCGAGTCCAGCGACAAGCAGGGGGCTTCCTCGACAAGCTCTATCCCGACAAGCCCTGATCCGACAAGCTCTGGTCCCGACAAGGATAGATCTGTGCAGCCACAGGAAGAGAAACAGAAGAAGGTGGTGCAGCGCCCAGTTTACTTTGTCAGTTCCCTTCTGCAGGGGGCTAGATCAAGGTACTCGGTGCGAAGTTGCTTTTCGCCTTCTCATGGCCTCGAGGAAGCTGCGCCGTTACTTTCAAGCACATGAGATCACAGTTGTCACTCGCTTTCCGCTGAAGAGGATACTGCAGAATCCAGAAGCAACAGGCAGGATCGTCGAGTGGGCACTGGAATTGTCAAGCTTTGGCCTCAAGTTATAAAGTACTTCAACTATTCAGAGCCGAGCATTGGCAGAATTCATAGCGGAGTGGACGCCAACGCCTGATGAAGAAACTCCGGAGAGGAGCATCCCCGTCAAGGAAGCAAGCAAGGAATGGGTCATGTACTTTGATGGTGCCTTCTCGCTGCAAGGCGCCGGTGCGAGCGTACTACTTTTCGCCCCCACAGGAGAGCACCTCAAGTATGTGGTCCAAATGCACTTTCCTAAGGAGCAAGCAACAAACAATACTGCAGAGTATGAAGGCTTGCTTGCCGGACTCAGAATAGCAGCAGAACTTGGGATCAAGAAGCTTATTATCAGGGGTGATTCACAGCTTGTCGTCCGCCAAGTTAACAAAGATTATCAGAGTCCGTTGATGGAAGCCTACATTGATGAAGTGAGGAAGCTAGAGGAGCATTTTGACGGCCTGCGAATGGAACATGTTCCAAGAGCTCAGAATGACATTGCAGATGGACTATCAAAGTGCGCCGCACTCAAGTAGCCTGCTGAACCAGGGATTTTTGTGCTCAAGCTGACTCAACCATCTGTAACACCATCAACTGGATAGAGCAAGAAAAGAAAGTTGGTTACTGGCGACTACTTTCCGGCAGAGCTCCCCGAAGCCGCCGCCAAGAAGGTTCCCAGGATCAACACAGAAAGTGTTGAGGAGCAGTCTGCTCCGACAAGCCCCAGGGCTTGTTTCATTGAAGCAGACGCTCCCGACAAGTTGTGTCTCGACACGCTTGCCGGGGAGCATCACGCTCCGGCAGGATCCCAGATTCTTGTCGTAGAAGCGGATGTTCCCGCAGCTGCATTTGCGCCTTTAGTCCTTGTCGTCGAGCCACAAGCTCCGGCATGGGCACATCAGATCGTCCGTTTCCTTCAGACAGGAGAACTTCCCGAGGAACAAGAGGCAGCGGAAAAAGTAGCCCGACAGTCAAGTATGTACCAGTTTGTCGATGACATACTGTACAGAAGAAGATTCAACAGAGTGAAATTGAAGTGCATTTCCCGGGAAGATGGACAGGAGCTGTTGGCGGAGATACACGGAGGCATATGTGGTCACCACATTGGCGCAAGAGCACTTGCCGGCAAAGCTTTCCGGCAAGGTTTCTTCTGGCCGACAGCCCTCCAGGATGCAACTGCACAAGTAACCAAGTGTGAAGCGTGCCAGTTCCATTCCAAACAGATACATCAACCAGCTCAAGCTCTCCGAACAGTCCCTTTATCCTGGCCATTCTCGGTCTGGGGGCTTGACATCCTCGGCCCCTTTTTCCCCTCATATACGGATCACCTCGAGTGCTTGCTAGAGCAAGAGCAGCTACGGCAAGATGACGCGCTGCTCCTCGAGGAAGATCGTCTTCAGGCTGCGGTACGAGCTGCTCGCTACCGGCAAGCTTTGCGCCGCTACCATAGCCGCAAAGTTAACGCCAGAAGCTTCGAGGAGGAGAGGATAGAGGTGTGGGACGGGCTCGTTCAAAGAAGTACAGCCTTGCCGCGGGGCGCTGAAGACAGAAAAGCTAAGTTGCCAAAGTTTGAGCATGGTCAAGTTTTAAATTTTTAAGATATACTCCTTGAAACGTCCGTGCCTTGTATGAAAAACCCGTGCACGGAGGAATCGACTCGTGGCTAAGTTGCGCCCTTGATTTGTTTTCGAGTCCGCTCAACAATACAAGTGAGCTGCAACTAGTCCCGACAAGGTTTCTGGCCGGAGGCAGCACCGCCAGCAGGCTGCTGATGTTCCGCACTCAGCAAGTGTGCTTGCGCCGGCAAGTTCCCTCAAAGCGTAGGGTAAAAACATACAAGGGATGTAATGGAGTAAAGGATATAACATAGCAAGCTTTGCTCAGAATAAAGTTATATATTACAGTAAATAACTTGCCGCGCTCTAAGAAGTTGTTCCTATGACACGTCTAGCAGCGGCAAGAACAAGGAAAGGGAAGAAAGGTGCGCTGGCACCTGGGTCCCGGCAAGCCAGAGTCACTGGGGGCTGCGAATACCAAGATTCATCCCCGACAAGCCAGGGTTGCTGGGTGCTGCGATATCAGATAAGCTTTTCGTCCCTCATCATGCATCCTCTTATGGACTGGGAAACGCGAAGCCGCGTCCTTGAACGGCCGTGCCTTGTGTGAAAAACCTGTGCGCGGAGGAATCGACTCGTGGCTAAGTTGCGCCCTTGATTTGTTTTCGAGTCCGCTCAACAATACAAGCGGGCTGCAATTAGCCCCGACAAGGTTTCTTGCCGGAGGCTACACCGCCAGCGGGCTGCTGATGTTCCGCACTCAGCAAGTGTGCTTGCGCCGGCAAGTTCCCTCAAAGTGTAGGGTAAAAACATACAAGGCATAGAATCAAGTAAAGGATACGGCATGGCAAGCATCCCCTTTTCATTAAAAAAACATCCCATTCGGGTACAGTCCATAGAGGATGAAAAACATGAAAGAGAGGATTGCAAGTTTCAAATGCAGCTAAGGCCCGAAGGCTTACAAATTGAAAAGATAAGATGCCCGTAATCCTTTTCCTGTCCCTCTTTTCAGGAGGTAGGTCAAGGAGGCAAGAAGGGCAAAAGGGGCGCCTAGGCGAACTACGGGTGCCAGAAGACACCAAGAGAACATTCCGGGGGCCACCCGGAGGCTTGGCGGAGACGGCGGCGCCGGAAGCAGAGCTCGAAGACGGGGCGGCAGGACGTCAGCACGCTGTCGAGGGCGCCACGCCCTCGTACTCCGACTTGACGGCCTTGCCGCCGCCCCTCTTCCTCTTCCGCAGCCTCCCTACGCCAGCCGCCCAAGGAGATGACCCCGGGGAGTTCAAGGGGCCGGCGACCCGGATGATGGGGTCGCCGGTGACGCACGAGGCGACGCCCAATGCCTAGTCGGGCCCACCGCCCTCGTCGTCGCTGTCGCTCTCCTCCTCATCACTCTTGCTCGAGGGGGAGTCTTCGCTATCGGAGGAGCTGTCCACGCAGCATCTCGCCCGGGTGCCGGAGTCCCCGAAGACCTTGACGGAGAGGAGGTCGCCCTCCATTAACTTAAAATGGAGGGTAAACCCCGCCGTCAAGCTGTGGATGTGGGCAAACGTCTTCCACCCTCGATCAAGATACATCACACTAGGGGCTGGGGATACAACGCTGACTCGCGTGCGGCTGATCCCGCAGCCCCTCATTCGCAATCTCAGCGTCTCGGGCGGGTCCGGCTCCATCGCGCTCGCAAACGGAGCCGGGAGCCGGAGGCGACGACAAGGTGCCGGCGCAGCTTGACGAAGAACTCCCAAGGGTCGTCCCCTGTATGGACCACCGCGAGGGGAGGAACCGCCGGCGGAGGCGGAGATGCTGCGCCGCCCCGTCCGCCTCTTCCCCGCGCGCCTCGACCTCGCCCACGACCCCGCCCCCTCCCTCTTCCCCTTGTGGCTGGCTCTGCCACCACGGGCGCGGGGTAGGGAGGGATGCGCTGTCTGGCAGCAACCCTCGCCGCCACAAATGAAGGACCAGGGTTCCCTTTCTCCATGGCGGATGAGAAAAAGGGGAACAGAAGTTGGAGAAAGGAGAAGATGAGGAAGTGCGGTTTCCTGTGTTCCCCTCTCGCCCTTCTTAAAGGAGCGAGGTGGGGGCCCGGCCGCCCCGCTCGGCGAATCGGAGCACGGGAAGAGCAGAGGGTCGGGGCCGACCCGCTGCCCCCGCCCGTGACGGCTCGGTTTCCCACCTCCACCGTCCGCGACCCCGAGTGCATGGGAGCCGCGTGGCAAGGATGCAGGACTGAGGCGACAGGTGAGGCGACCTCGCCCCACCCCATGATAAAAGGGTGGGCGCCTCGAAAATCGCGCACGCCACCCACGTCTCCCACGACACCGCGATTGACGCGTGCCGTTGTGGCAGGGCGCAGTGGACACGGAGTCAGATTTTATGTGGACCCAGGCCGCGTGTGCCCGTGCCCTGTTTTGGGCCTGGCCCAACAGCGCTCGGCACCGTGTATGGCCCAGGCCCGGGGGCTCCTGTCGGTGTACTAAGGTAGGGATACCTTAGTACCCCGAACTTGGGCACGGGCGGTTGCAGCACCCCGCGGCAAGGCTTGCTGGGCGCCCGCCAAGATCCTCCGCCATTCACATTTACTGCCATTCAAGAACAAAGTGTCAACTAAGAGGACAAAGCCCCGGCAAGAGGAGCTTGCCGGGAAGGACAAGACCCCGGCAAGAGGAGCTTGCCGGGAAGGATAAAGGCCCCGGCAAGAGGAGCTTGCCGGGAAGGCCAACCCAGGCACCTCAAAAGACTTGCCGCGACGCCCCGCGCGTCCCGGCAAGGCACGGCGAGCGGCAAGCTTGCTGGTGCGACAAGACAACGGCGCTGCAAGGCGCTTGCAGCAGCAAGGCTGCCACTGCACCCAAGCTCCGGCGCATCAGGACGTGTCACCCTGGGGCTATCCGGGCACGCGCGTGGCGCCAGGCAGCCATGCGGTGCGAGGTGGCAAACGGTTGACAAGGAGGCCATCGTGGCAATCGGTGGCGCCCCTAACGGTCGCTTACTTGCACTGTTGGGGCGACCGGACGGGCATTAAATGCCCTTGTCCCCTGCCGTCAGAATTAGGTAGGGGACACTATTGGTAGCAGTTGTACCAACCCGCGTTTTTACCTTTCTACCCCTCTTTCTACGCTGCCACCTGTCGGTGACCCCCTTAGACTATAAAAGGGAGGCCCATGCACACGTAGAAGGGGTTCGGTTCATTCGACGCGTCCAACACCACTATACGCTCACGCTCTCGAGCAAGAACAAATACAAACATAAAGCAGCAGTAGGAGTTTTATCTCTCCGGAGAGCTCCGAAGCTGGGTAAAATCCCCCGCGTGCTCTCGCCTCGATATGCTCTGCGTGCGCCCTCCGCTCCCTTGCCGGACCAGAAGGGGCCCCCTGCCCCATAGGTGTTCGTGCTCCCAATCTCCCACGACATTCCTGAAGCAATTCCTGAACCAATTAAGCCAACTCCTGAGCCTTTTCCTAAACCCACTCCGAAGAAGAGAGGTGTTTTATTTCTCAGTCCTGAAGATATGCAAGAGGCAAAGAAATCAATGAAAGAAAAAGGTTTTAAAGCTGAAGATGGTAAGAATTTACCTCCTATTGAAGAAATACATGGTCTTAATGTACCGCCTGTTGAAGAACAACATTGTCTTGATAACCCGACACAGGTAGTAAAGGTAAATTCTCTCTATAGATATGATAAAGTTGAAATTCCCTCTACTAAATTTCATAGCCCTTGCTTAGATGAATTTGATAACTTTATGGCTAGACAAGAATGTTCTAATGCTTATGTTGGTAGAGAGTTAAAGAATAATGCTTTCGATATAGGACGCGTAAGCGATAATCTGGCTAGAGTTAAAGATGAACTCAAACTTGTTAGCAAATATGCTTCTATGGTTCCTACTCAAGCTGAGCAAGTACTCAAAGCTCAAAATGATTTGCTTGATGAATTAAATAATAAAAATGACTTTGCTGTTAGAGTGGCTACTAGAACTCGTAGAATGACTCAGGAACCTTTGTATCCTGAAGGCCACCCTAAGAGAATCAAGCAAGATTCTCAGAGAAATAATTTAGAGGCACCTAGTTCTTCTAAAAACAACAAGAAGAAAAACGACAGAACTTTGCCTGCTTCTAGTGAACCTACTGTAGACACACCTGAGAATCCCAATGATATTTCTATTTCTGATGTTCAAAAACACAATCAGGTGATGAACATGAACCTAGTGATAATGTTAATGATAATGTTCATGTTGATGCTCAACCTAGCAAAAACAATGATGTAGAGATTGAACCTGCTGTTGATCTTGAGAACCCACAATCAAAGAGTCAACGTTATGATAAGAGAGATTTTGTTGCTAGGAAGCACGGTAAGGAAAGAGAACCATGGGTTCAGACACCCATGCCCTTTTCTCCTAAACCATCCAAGACAAAGGATGATGAGGATTTGAGTGCTTTGCTGAAATGATTAGACCTATTTTCTTACGTATGCGCTTAACTGATATGCTGAAAGTAAATCCTTATACTAAGTATATGAACGATATCATCACAAATAAAAGAAAGATACCGGAAGCTGAAATTTCCACCATGCATGCTCATTACACTTTTAAGGGTGGAATACCAAAGTAACTTGGAGATCCGGGTGTACAAACCATACCATGCTCCATTAATAGAAATTATGTTAGAACTGCTTTATGTGATCTAGGAGCTGGTGTTAGTGTTATGCCTCTCTCTTTATATCGTAGAATTGAATTGAATAAGTTGACACCTACTGAAATATCTTTGCAAATGGCTGATAAATCAACTGCTATACCTGTCGGTATTTGTGAGGATGTGCTTGTTGTGGTTTCATATGTCACAATTTTAATGGACTTTGTTATTCTTGATATTCCCGAGGACGATAGTATGTCTATTATCCTTGGTAGACCTTTTCTTAATACTGCGGGGGCTGTTATTGATTGTAACAAAGGCAATGTCACTTTTCATGTTAATGGTAATGATCATATGGTACACTTTCCGAGGAAACAATCTCAAGTTCATAGCATCAATTCTATTGGAAAAATTCCAACTATTATTATTGGAGGTTTTGAATTTCCTCTCCCTACTGTCAAGAAAAAGTATGATATTCTTATTGTTTTGGATTTTCATATCCCCGTTGAGGTAACTTAGTGTTATTCAAAATTTCTCTGGTTCCATGTTATTCGGAATGAGTTTGTTAACAAGACTTTATCAACCTTGTTAGTGGATTCATTTTGATGATCACGAGATGGATTAAACTAGAAGGCACAACCTTCCGTACCCTCTTTTTACTTTCTATTTTTTTTAGAAAAAATAAAGAAAAAATAGTATTATCTGTCTATTTTCTGAATTATCTGTGCAATAAAAAAATGTCCGAAAATAAAAGTGCTCCAAATGCCCTACAAATTTAGTATGATTTTTTCTGGAATATTTGAGGATTTTAGGCACTGAAAACAATGCAGGAGGGGCAAGCACCTGGCCACGAGAGTGGAGGGCGCGCCCCCTATCTTGTGGGCCCCTGGTGGCCCCCCTCCACTTATGCCAGCACCCACACACTTCATCTTCTACCCAAAAAAAATCCCCATCCAGCTCAAGCATAAGTTCTAGCTCATTTTGCTGCGATTTTCGATCTCCTTGCACAAAGCTCCATTCACAAAACGGCTTTCGGAGATTGTTGCTTGGTATGTGACTCCTCCATTGGTCCGATTAGTTTTTGTTCTAGTGCTTTATTCGTTGCAAATTTTTGCTTCATAGGTGACCATGTTCTTGAGCTTGCATGTTAAATTTTTGAGGTCCCAAGCAATTCCAATGCATGATATAGGCTCTAGGCACTGGTAGGAGTAGTTGCTATCAATCTTGTTTAGTTTTATTCACTTTTATTTTGAAGTTACTAAAATTTCAGAAATTTTCAGAAAATGTTAAGGAAATTGTTGAGGGGCAGTTCTAGCCAAGGCTCTCAGGAAAAACAAGCCAAAGAGAAGGAAAAAGCCAATTATAATCTTCCTCGCTTAGCGGAAGTACGGTCGTGTGAATGGCCATGTGAGGATTTCTTGAAAGAAGCTGGAATTCATGAAGATTTTCATTCTTTGATCGAGACTGCAGGCCTCACCAGTTTCATCAACGACCGAATCGATCAGTATCTCTTACTCACCAATACTTTCGTGCAAAACTTTTATTATTATCCTAAGAAGTCACCGTTTGCAGTGTCATTTCATTTATATGATGACTTCAAAGAAATGTCTTTACATAATTTTTGCGCGGTGTGTAGGATACCTTATGAGGGAGAATTAGAGGAACCCCATCGTGAAGATGTGGATGGCTTTGTTAAAACTATCGCTGTAGAGGAACCAAAGAAGGGTTCCGAGGCAAAAGCCTCTAGCATACACTATCCTGTTTTACGCTACTTTGCCATATTTGCTAGTAGATGCTTGATTGGTCGTGGAAATAGTGAAAATTTGAGCGTTCCTGATATTATCATTCTTCAACATGCCTTGCTTGGAGACAACACTTTTAGTATGGGTGCCGTCGTTGCTAAACAGCTAGCCCTGAATCGTAAAAAAGGCCCCATATTTGGAGGTATCTATGCTGCACGTCTTGCTAGACATTTTCAGATACCCATTAGGCACCATGAGAAGGAGGAGATAAAGTTGCATCCTCACATTTTAGATTACAAGAGCATGGTAGAACACAAGTTTATTGTTGACAACAAAGATAAAATGCTCTTGTATAAACTTAGATTTAATAAGAAGCACATTGAGATTATTATTTTTCTTGCGGCTCCGTTGTTTGATTTGCTTGCATAAAACTTTCTTGTCACACCGGAAGCGGTGAACAATCATCGAGCCCAAGCTTCTGCTCCAGAACCTTAACCTGACCCGGAACCTGTGTAACGCCCCGGATACAACTTTCCATATTCGTAACTCCAACTCTTACCTTTTCCGGAGATGCGATATGTTATTTCCTCCATGGTTGGGTTTTGTCTGTTGTTTTGCATTTTGTTCTTGTTATGCATCTCGTCTCATGTCATCATCTACATTTCATCTGCGTGTTTTGCAAAACTTGCATCCGTTCGGGTTCCGCCGTTTCTCTCCGTTGTCCGTTCTGAGCCCGACCACACTCGCACGCGCCTGCGGCACCTCCGAATTATTATTTTATAAGTGGCATAAAAATATTCTCGGAATGGGATGTAACTTGTCGTGCGGTCTTATTATAGTGTAGACAGACCGCCTGCCAAGTTTCATCGCATTCGGAGTCCATTTGATAGCCCAACCGTTAAACCTACAACCGCAATATAGTCGGTTTAATCGTCGGACGTTTTCGGTATCCGGAAACTGCCGCCGGGCTGTTTTTCTCTTCTCTCCTCTCAGCCCAACTACTCTTCACAGCCCACTATCCACTCACCTAGACCCTCTCCACTCCGGAGCCATCCGATGGTGATCGAACGGTCCGAAAACGGAGCAAATCCCCCTAACCCTAGACCCCTGCCTATTTATACACCCCCACATGCCATTTTGGCCTTCTCCTCCCTTCTCCTCGAAATCCGTGCCCCCCAATCATCAGCCAGCCGCCTCCCACCTCCTCTCCTCGAAATCCGTGCCCAGCCAGCACCCCACCGCCACTTGTCGCGCCCCCATCGTCCAACCCCGCCGCTGGCGACGCGCGCAGCCAACCAGGCGCTGCCACGTCGCGCCCCTGCTTCCCCTTCGCGCGGCTCGACCGAGCAGCAGCGCTGCCCACGCAAGCCCATCTAGGCCCGACCCGCACCATGGCGCCCTCGCCTCGCCTCGCCTCCTCCGTTCGCCAGCGCGCCGCCCAGTTAAGGCGTCCGTCGCCTTGCCGCTGCCTTTGCCGTAGCGCCATCGAAGCTCCGCCGGGCTTCGCCGTCGCTTACCACCTCCGTCCGGGTCGCCGCCCCCCTGTGCCTCCCTCTCCCTTCCTTCTCTCCCTCTGTTTTCTCTCTCTCTCGGATCTCTCTCTCTCCCCTTGCAGGAAACCGCGCCGCACCGCCCTTAGCTCTCCGTGTTCCGGCGCTGGCCGGCTAGATCCGCCAGTTCCCGGACGGATCCAGACCTCCCCGGAGTTCCCTCGCCCCGCCGCCGCCTCCCGTCGCCGTCGCTGCCATGGCCGCCTCCTCCCCCTGTTCGTGCGGGAGAGCGACGGGGATGACGAGCGCCGCGCTTGTGCCTTGTCCCTCCCGCGTGGGCCTCCCCAGCAGCAGCCCAGCTTCTCCACCGAACCGGCCCAAGGCCCAGGGTGAGCAGCCCCCTCCAGATCCCACTTCTGTGCACTGTTGGGCCAATCAGTTTCGGCCCGCGTAGGTTTTTTTTAGCATCTGTGAATTTGTCTATTTATCAAGCGATTTACAGTTTTACAGAAAACCCCCTGTAGTTCATGCATTAATAACTCATTAATCATGCATCGGATTAAAATGATTTAAACATGTAAAATGCTCAGAAAATTGTGTAGATTAATAATATGCCACTTTCATCCATGTTTAAAATATTTAGAATGTTGTTTACATTAATTTGCTCCTATGCCATGCTAAAATGATTTATTTCATAACTATTTAACCGTAACTCCGAATTTAAATAACTTTATATGTAAATGGGGTGGAAAAATGCCTAGATTAACATGGTCCACTTTATTTTCCTGTTTAACAACATTAAAATATGTTTTAGGCATAACAGTACCAAATTCATAATATGCTCATGAGGATTTTCCGGACTTGTTGTTCGTTGTTTTCGGCCTCATTTAAACTTGCCTAGGTAGGTAGTTTTGTTATGCTTCACCCCTTGCCATGTTGATCAACATTTAGTATTGTTGGGTACATAAACAAGATCGAACTAAATAATTGATGTGGTGTTTTGTCAATATGCAACTCGTTGCATATTGAGCTCCACTTAATTTGTAGTGTTGTTTGTTTGCACTTTGCCATGCCATGCCTCATGAAACCGGACATGCATCATACTTGATTGTGCTTCATGCCATGTTTATGTGATGTTGTTTACTATGTTGTTTGTTTCTTTCCGGGTTGCTTCTCTCGTTAGCTTCGGTTTCGTTCCGGAGTTGTGACGACTCGTTCGACTACGTCCGTTTGTCTTCTTCATGGACTCGTTCTTCTTCCTTGCGGGATCTCAGGCAAGATGACCATACCCTCGAAATCACTACTATCTTTGCTATGCTAGTTTGCTCGCTCTTTTGCTATGCCAATGCTATGATGCCTACCATTTGCTTGTCAGCCTCCCAAATTGCCATGAACCTCTAACCTTTGACACAATTCCTAGCAAACCATTGATTGGCTATGTTACCGCTTTGCTCAGCCCCTCTTATAGTGTTGCTAGTTGCAGGTGAAGTTGAAGATTTCTCCATGGTGGACAGGGTTATGTTGGGATATCACAATATCTCTTATATTATTAATGCATCTATATACTTGGTAAAGGGTGGAAGGCTCGGCCTTAGGCCTGGTGTTTTGTTCCACTCTTGCCGCCCTAGTTTCCGTCATCTTGGTGTTATGTTCTGGATTTTATTCCTAACGCGGTCGGGTGATTTATGGGACCCCCGAGAGTTCGCTTTGAATAAAACTTGTCCAAAGAAGGCCCAACATTGACTTTTACCATTTGCCTCACCACCACCTATATTTCCCTTGGGAGTAATGAACCCAAGGGTCATCTTTATTCAGTCCCCCGGCCAATGCTTGTCTAAGTGTTGGTCCAAACTAGAGCGCTTTTGGCGCCACCTCAAGGAAACTTGAGGTCTGGTTTTAGTTGTACGGACTGCTCATCCGGTCGTGGCCTGAGACGAGATACGTGCGGCTACTATCAGGATGTCGGCACGCGGGAGGTCTTGCTGGTCTTGTTTTACCATTGTCGAAATGTCTTGATGTACCGGGATACCGAGTCTGATCGGAGTGTCTCGGGTGAAGGTCTATTCTTCGATGATCACGAGAGCTTGTCATGGGCTAAGTTGGGACACCCTGCAGGTATAAACTTTCGAGAGCCGTGCCGCGGTTATGTGGCAGATGGGAATTTGTTAATGTCGGTTGTAGAAAACCGAAGTTGACCTTAATTAAAATACATCAACCGTGTACGTAACCGTGATGGTCTCTTTTC
Source organism: Aegilops speltoides (assembly GCA_021437245.1). NCBI lineage: Eukaryota > Viridiplantae > Streptophyta > Magnoliopsida > Poales > Poaceae > Aegilops > Aegilops speltoides. Next base: position 60,168,242 of record CM038141.1, on the reverse strand, counting down.
GGCGGAGTCCGGGAAGTGAACACGGTGTTGGAGTTATGCTTGACGTAGGTTGCTATAGGATCACTCCTTGATCATACTTTTATCGACCGTGCTTTGCCTTCTCTTCTCGCTCTCATTTGCGTATGTTGGCCACCATATATGCTAGTCGCTTGCTGCAGCTCCACCTCATGCTTTTACCTTACCCATAAGCTTAAATAGTCTTGATCTCGCGGGTGTGAGATTGCTGAGTCCTCGTGACTCACCAGATACTTCCAAAACCAGTTTGCAGGTGCCTATGTTACCGAGCAGGTGACGCAACCAAGCTCAAGGAGGAGCTCGATGAAGATCTTGCCCTTTGTGTTGTTTCGTTCTAGTTGATCAGTAGTGGAGCCCAGTTGGGGTCGATCGGGGACCTTTGTCGCATTTGGGGTTCTTCTTTTATTTTGGTTCCATAGTCGGACCTTGATTGTATCTGGATGATGTAATGCTTTATTCATGTAATTGTGTGAAGTGGCGATTGTAAGCCAACTATGTATCTTTTTCCCTTATGTATTACATGGGTTGTGTGAAGATTACCTCACTTGCGACATTGCTTTCAATGCGGTTATGCCTCTAAGTCGTGCTTCGACACGTGCGAGATATAGCCGCATCGAGGGCGTTTCAAGTTGGTAATCAGAGCCTTCCCCGACCTTAGGAGCCCCACTGCTTGATCGTTTTTAGCGGCCGAGTTGTGTCTAGAAAAATGTTTTGAGTCATTTAGGATTATACATATCGGAGAGTTAGGAATTCTTTTTACTCCTCAGTCGCTTCGTCGCTCTGGTGAGGTCTCCTGACGTAGAGTTTTGACTCTTCTCTTCTCAAATTTCACTAAAAAAATTTTAGGATCACGCGGGTATTTTGGAATCGTTCCGATGGTTTTATGATGAGAACATTGTCTTGGTGCCTCCTGTCAGGGGTTTAGTGGAAGTGTCCCGGGGAGTTGAGCTCTGAGGTGTTGTCGTCATAATTTTATCGTTGCAGTTCTAGAATACCTGAGTTTAGTACGCCGACATCGAAAATCTCTTTTATGCAGTTGTTGGTGAGATAACCCCGATAACCCAAGATCTTGAGGTGAGTACGGAGTATTGCCATGACTTGTATAACGGATGCTTTTGAAGGTTGAGGTACACGATTTCCGAAGGTTTCTTGGTTATGTGTTGACGGATGGATACAGCTGGATGTAGGGATTGTTATTTTGGGTGAGATATATTGCTTCTCCTGTATCCCCAACACCAGATTGCATAACCAGAAAGTTTCGGGAGTTTTATAGGTGGGAATTCAAGTAGCTCCTAGAATATCTTTTCGACAAATGCATGATAGGGATTGGGTAAATCTCTATCATATATATTTGTTCCGGCCTATTCTGCAAGCCAAATCCTTTGTTTTGTTTTATTTGTGGTATTCGAGTTGCTTCGAAGTCAAATGTTGAATCCATACTTTTCCTAAACGGTGTTCTCATATTGCTATGTGAATACTAATCCTTTTTGATCATTGAGGTTGTCATGTTAATCCTTTTCCAACCGGTGCGCTTCTCTTCGAGATGATCCCATCATTCTCCCCATCTGCAAGATCAATTCTAAGTTTTATCAACGGTGTTTGTTTCGTTCATCCCAAGTTGCCTTTGTTTTCCCGCCCTCCCACCCTTTTCTTCAAGGACTCAGATTTCTTAATCAAGTATCCATTCATTCGTGTGAAGTTTCGCCATTCTTTTCCGTCAATGTTCTTACCCGGTGGTTCTCAAGAAGATGTTCTACTAGTTCGTCATTCCTCATTCCTTTCTCTTCTCCGGTGGATTCAAGTCAAGTTTTGTTGATCATACCTTTTTCCTCATTTCAATGTCTTCTCATACCGGTGCACCTCTTTATCATTCTACTTCTCGCTATTTGTTATTCCGGAGTGCTCAAGATATCTCGAAGATTCGTGTTTCCACTCTGCATTCGTTCAAGCTCTTTCGAGATTGGTATCTCAGTCAAGTCATTTAATTCAACCGGTGCAACATCTCTTTTAAATCATTTCCAACGGTGTATCTTTTGAGTGGGCCCTAACCCACAGGTCTTTTCCCAGGATCTTACCTGACTCTTCTATTTTCCCAGAGCTATCCTAAAATCTTCTCCAAGTTTGACGTAAGAATGAGTTATCATCAGTCAAATGCTTTTCTCCAAGATCTTTCAAATTTTTTTCATCTTTGGCTCAACCTTTCCTCTTTTAATTCTCCCGGAGTACCTCAACAATTCATGGTGGTTCTCATCATCATTCTCAACATGCGAAGACCGAAGAAGTATTTCTCTTAAATCTTGGTCCATTCTCTTCAATATTCATGGTCTCATAATTGTTTTCGATTGTGAGAATTCTTTTCTTACCATCCGGAGCATTTCATGAGTTGTTTCCATTTCTTTCCTCCGAAGGCCATCATGTCATATTTCTCCATTCTCAGCGTGTAGCTATCGTTCTCCAAATCTTACCGGTGATTCGTTCAAATATCCTCTAATCAATTCATGATCTCTTCATTCACTTGCATCTAAATCCCCTCGATTATCTTCATTCGTTTTCCAATTCTTCCCGGTGAATGGTGCCTTTGCTACTTTCATTTTCAATTCTTACGGTGGTTCGTTCAAGATTTCTTTTCCTTCGTTATCATATTAATTCATTCGTTCTTTCCTATCCTACCGGTGGTTCATGAAGACCTTCTCAAGTTGGCGCTATATCCCTCTTAATCCTTTCTACGAGAATAAGTAGTATGCAAAAATCCGTTGCTTGTCATCAATTTAAATTGGTGAAGGATACGCATAACGTAATTCTCATTATTATTTCATCCAAGTGATTAATTCTTTCTTCCGGAGTTCGTAATGGTATCAATTTCCCAGTTCTAAGTGGTTCATTTCTTCTTTCCGGAGTTTGTTCATCATATCACATTCTCGGTTCGAGATGCTTCATCTTTTCTTTTTGGAGTTCCAAGTTCTCTCGTTTATCTCGTCGCGAAGCTCATTCTAAATCATTGCAAGGCTTCACCTTGTGTTTTCAACTTCTCCTTCTTTCCACCATCCTTTTAATACCGGAGTTTCTTCATGGTGGTTCCTCAAGGATTCTTTTCATTCTTCAGTTGTTCTTCAAGATTTCTCTCGAAGTTATGATCCGCCAAGCTATACTCTAAAAATAAACATGATGCTCAACACATGTTTTGTTTTGAGGAGATCAAGTATTCTTCTTCTTGCATTTCGAAGTGCAATTCTTTCTACCTTATCTTTTGAGGTGGTGTTATATCATTCTTGACAATTTCCTTCATGTTTCATGATTCATATCTTGTCAAGAATGAGGTATTTTAAATCCATCAATCTCTTCGTTGGAGTTATCTTGGTCTAGATTTCAACTAAAAGCCTTCCTGAAGGAATGTTGCTATTTGTGGTGCTTATCAATGACCCAAGTTCTCTAATTATCCTCTTGGTGAAAGAAGTTTCTCTTATCTTCATTGATCTCAACCAATCAATTGTTTCTGTTAGTGGTCGGTTGTCACCTCATCATTTTGAGATGTTTGCCATAAGCCCACAACAAGCTTGTGCTTCTCGTTGTTGATTTTCCAACAACTCCGTTCGATTCTTCTTTGCAAGGATGCTTTCCAAGTTCACTTGTGGCAAAAGTTGTCATTTTCTTCTCCGTCCCTTTTATCCCAACAATCTAGCTTCTATTCTTTCGTTCCGGAGGCATTGTGATGTTGCTCTCTTCACTAATCATCTCGTTTTGTCAAGATCATGTTCTTTTCGTGCTTATCCATTTAACCAGAGTGTTGTGTTCTCATTCAAGCTCTTTCATCTTATCAAGTTTTGCTTCTCTTTTAAACCTAAGTGCTGTGTGAAATCCTTCTTACCCATTGTGCCATTCTTTCAATAGTTCCGGAGGCATTGTATTGTTGATTTCATCAAGTATCTTCCATCTTCTCAAGTTCATGTTCTATTCCTTCCATGTTCAATCGGAGTGCTGCCCGAATTCTTCCTCTCTCATCTAGTTTTAACCGGAGTGGTTTCGAATTCTATCTTGTCCATTAAACTCTTGATTCCTGCCTTTGCAACCTTCAAGTTATCGTAATGTTCCTCTTTTCTAACGGATTGTTTGCAATCTCCTTCATCTCTAATTGCTCAACCTCTCAAGGTTCGTGGTTTCACTCATTGGTCGAAGAAGCAACTTAGTTAAACCGCTTATCTTCCTCTTCCTTTTCCCTCCAGTGCCACCCTAGATCTCGAGACGACATCCTCTCGTAGTAGGGGAGTGTTGTAACGCCCCGGATACAACTTTCCATATTCGTAACTCCAACTCTTGCCTTTTCCGGAGATGCGATATGTTATTTCCTCCATGGTTGGGTTTTGTCTGTTGTTTTGCATTTTGTTCTTGTTATGCATCTCGTCTCATGTCATCATCTGCATTTCATCTGCATGTTTTTCAAAACTTGCATCCGTTCGGGTTCCGCCGTTTCTCTCCGTTGTCCGTTCTGAGCCCGACCACACTCGCACGCGCCCGCGGCACCTCATTATTATTATTTTATAAGTGGCATAAAAATGTTCTCGGAATGGGATGTAACTTGTCGTGCGGTCTTATTATAGTGTAGACAAACCGCCTGCCAAGTTTCATCGCATTCGGAGTCCATTTGATAGCCCAAACGTTAAACCTACAACTGCAATATAGTCGGTTTAATCGTCGGACGTTTTCGGTATCCGAAAACTGCCGCCGGGCTGTTTTTCTCTTCTCTCCTCTCAGCCCAACTACTCTTCACAGCCCACTATCCACTCACCTAGACCCTCTCCGCTCCGGAGCCATCCGATGGCGATCGAACTGTCCGAAAACGGAGCAAATCCCCCTAACCCTAGACCCCTGCCTATTTATACACCCCCCACATGCCATTTTGGCATTCTCCTCCCTTCTCCTCGAAATCCATGCCCCCCAATCATCAGCCAGCCGCCTCCCACCTCCTCTCCTCGAAATCCGTGCCCAGCCAGCACCCCGCTGCCACTTGTCGCGCCCCCATCGTCCAACCCGCCCGCCGCGGCAGCAAGCAACCAACCAGCGCTGCCACGTCATACTGCTTCCCCACCGCGCGCTGCCTAACCGAGCCAGCGCAGCCTCCAGAAGCCCATCTGGCCCGACCCGCGCCCCGGCGCCCGCGCCTCGCCTCGCCTCCTCCCGTTCGCCAGACCCGCCGCCCAGCGCCTCCGTCGCCTTGTTGCTGCCTTGCGCTGGCGCGCCACGGAACCCACGGGCTTCGCCGTCGCTGACCACCTCCGCCCAGTGTCGCCCCCTGTGCCTCCCTCTCCCTTCCTTCTCTCCCTCTGTTTTCTCTCTCTCTCTCGGATCTCTCTCTCCCCTTGCAGGAAACCGCGCCGCGCCGCCCTTAGCTCTCCGTGTTCCGGCGCCGGCCGGCTAGATCCGCCAGTTCCTGGACGAATCCAGAACTCCCCGGAGTTCCCTCGCCCCGCCGCCGGCTCCCATCACCGTCGCTGCCATGGCCGCCTCCTCCCCCTGTTCGTGCGGGAGAGCAACGGGGATGACGAGCGCCGCGCTTGGGCCTTGTCCCTCCCGCGTGGGCCTCCCCAGCTGCAGCCCAGCTTCTCCACCGAACCGGCCCAAGGCCCAGGGTGAGCAGCCCCCTCCAGAACCCCTTCTGTGCACTGTTGGGCCAATCAGTTTCGGCCCGTGTAGGTTTTTTTAGCATCTGTGAATTTCTCTATTTATCCAGCGATTTACAGTTTTACAGAAAACCCCCTGTAGTTCATGCATTAATAACTCATTAATCGTGCATCGGATTAAAATGATTTAAACATGTAAAATGCTCAGAAAATTGTGTAGATTAATAATATGCCACTTTCATCCATGTTTAAAATATTTAAAATGTTGTTTACACTAATTTTCTCCTATGCCATGCTAAAATGATTTATTTCATAACTATTTAACCGTAACTCCGAATTTAAATAACTTTATATGTAAATGGGGTGGAAAAATGCCTAGATTAACATGGTCCACTTTATTTTCCTGTTTAACAACTTTAAAATATGTTTTAGGGCAGAACAGTACCAAATTCATAATATGCTCATGAGGATTTTCCGGACTTGTTGTTCGTTGTTTCCGGCCTCATTTAAACTTGCCTAGGTAGGTAGTTTTGTTATGCTTCACCCCTTGCCATGTTGATCAACATTTAATATTGTTGGGTACATAAACGAGATCGAACTAATTAATTGATGTGGTGTTTTGTCAATATGAAACTTGTTGCATATTGAGCTCCACTTAATTTGTAGTATTGTTTGTTTGCACTTTGCCATGCCATGCCTCATTAAACCGGACATGCATCATACTTGATTGTGCTTCATGCCATGTTTATGTGATGTTGTTTACTATGTTGTTTGTTTCTTTCCGGGTTGCTTCTCTCGTTAGCTTCGGTTTCATTCCGGAGTTGTGAGGATTCGTTCGACTACGTCCGTTTGTCTTCTTCATGGACTCGTTCTTCTTCCTTGCGGGATCTCAGGCAAGATGACCATACCCTCGAAATCACTACTATCTTTGCTATGCTAGTTTGCTCGCTCTTTTGCTATGCCAATGCTACGATGCCTACCATTTGCTTGTCAGCCTCCCAAATTGCCATGAACTTCTAACCTTTGACACCATTCCTAGCAAACCATTGATTGGCTATGTTACCGCTTTGCTCAGCCCCTCTTATAGCGTTGCTAGTTGCAGGTGAAGTTGAAGATTTCTCCATGGTGGACAGGGTTATGTTGGGATATCACAATATCTCTTATATTATTAATGCATCTATATACTTGGTAAAGGGTGGAAGGCTCGGCCTTAGGCCTGGTATTTTGTTCCACTCTTGCCGCCCTAGTTTCCGTCATACCGGTGTTATGTTCCCGGATTTTGCGTTCCTAACGCGGTCGGGTGATTTATGGGACCCCCCTGACAGTTCGCTTTGAATAAAACTTGTCCAAAGAAGGCCCAACATTGACTTTTACCATTTGCCTCACCACCACCTATATTTCCCTTGGGAGTAATTAACCCAAGGGTCATCTTTATTCAGCCCCGGGCCAATGCTTGTCTAAGTGTTGGTCCAAACTAGAGCGCTTTGCGCCACCTCAAGGAAACTTGAGGTCGGTTTTAGTTATATGGACTGCTCATCCGGTCGTGGCTCGAGATGAGATACGCTGCGCTACTATCGGGATGTCGATGCGCCGGGAGGTCTTGCTGGTCTTGTTTTACCATTGTCGAAATGTCTTGATGTACCGGATACCGAGTCGATCGGAGTGTCTCGGGTGAAGGTCTATTCCTTCGATGATCGCGAGAGCTTGTCATGGGCTAAGTTGGGACACCCCTGCAGGGTATAAACTTTCGAGAGCCGTGCCCGCGGTTATGTGGCAGATGGGAATTTGTTAATGTCCGGTTGTAGAAAACCCGAAGTTGACCTTAATTAAAATACATCAACCGCGTGTGTAACCGTGATGGTCTCTTTCCGGCGGAGTCCGGGAAGTGAACACGATGTTGGAGTTATGCTTGACGTAGGTTGCTATAGGATCACTTCTTGATCATACTTTTATCGACCGTGCTTTGCCTTCTCTTCTCGCTCTCATTTGTGTATGTTGGCCACCATATATGCATGCTAGTCGCTTGCTGCAGCTCCACCTCATGCTTTTACCTTACCCATAAGCTTAAATAGTCTTGATCTCGCGGGTGTGAGATTGCTGAGTCCTCGTGACTCACTAGATACTTCCAAAACTAGTTTGCAGGTGCCTATGTTACCGAGCAGGTGACGCAACCAGGCTCAAGGAGGAGCTCGATGAAGATCTTGCCCTTTGTGTTGTTTCGTTCTAGTTGATCAGTAGTGGAGCCCAGTTGGGGTCGATCGGGGACCTTTGTCGCATTTGGGGTTCTTCTTTTATTTTGGTTCCGTAGTCGGACCTTGATTGTATCTGGATGATGTAATGCTTTATTCATGTAATTGTGTGAAGTGGCGATTGTAAGCCAACTATATATCTTTTTCCCTTATGTATTACATGGGTTGTGTGAAGATTACCTCACTTGCGACATTGCTTTCAATGCGGTTATGCCTCTAAGTCGTGCTTCGACACGTGGGAGATATAGCCGCATCGAGGGCGTTTCAACCTGAACTGGACCCTTATCGTGCATCATCTGTCCAGTGGGATCCGGAGATGACCAGCCAGTGGTATCCTGATTACACCTCCCATTACACCGGGGAGAGTAGCGGCGGTCCTTGGTACTAGACCAACTTAGGCCAAACGCCTAAGCTTGGGGGAGTATGTATTTCTCACCGACTTTACATTCCTGTTCACACACTAGTCGTCGGTGCTCATACTCTTTCATTGTATTATCCATGCTAGTTTAAATTTCTTTTTCTAGTTTCTTCTTGTGTGTTTGATAACCTTGAGAAAAACCAAAAAAATTAGTTAGTTTATTTTCCATGCTTGTGGTAGAAATTAAAATGAAAACCCAAAAAGATTTCTAGTTCTTCTTCTTACTTGTTGGGAGTTTTCCCGTGTAAATAGTTTTATTTTCTTTTCTTTCCTTTGGGGGTCGAGAAGACTATATTGAAAATGCTTAGTGGCTCTTATATGCATGATTTTTTATTTAACTTAGTGCCCATATTACCCTGTCTTCTCTCTTGAGTTGAATGCTTGCAGATTCCAGCTTAGTCAAATGCACTTACACTCTTATTATTATACACATCGTTCGGTCGTGCAAGTGAAAGGCAATAATGACGATATATGATGCACTTATTGAGATGAGAAAAGTTGGTATGAACTCGACCTCTCTTGTTTTTGTAAATATGATGAGTTCATCGTTTCTGAGTCAGCTTATTATGAAGTAAACATATTTGCAATGACATTTAGAGATTATAGTTGCTTGTGAGTCATAATGGTTTACCTTGTGTGCCAACATGTTCTTAGAATGATTATGATGTGGTATGATGGGATGGTATCCTCCTTTGAATGAATTGAGTGACTCGACTTGGCACATATTCACGCATGTAGTTGAATCAAATCAACATAGCCTTCATGATATTTATGTTCATGGTGGATTATATCCTACTCATGCTTGCATTTGGTGTGAATTAATTTTAATGCATGTTTATGACTGTTATCGCTCTCTCAGTTGGTCACTTCCCAGTCATTTGCTAGCCTTCACCTCTACTAAGCGGGAATACTGCTTGTGCATCCAAACTCCTTAAACCCCAAAGTTGTTCCATATGAGTCCACTATACCTTCCTATATGCGGCATTTACCTGCCGTTCCAAGTAAATTTGTATGTGCCAAACTCCAAACCTTCAAATGAAATTCTGTTTTGTATGCTCGAGCAGCTCATGTTACAACTAGGGCTACCTATATTGTAACACCCCGGATTCGATGCGCCAAGTGTCTTCTAGTTATACGCCGTCGTTGCCATGTCATCATCTGCATTTCATATCATGTCATCATGTGCATTTCATTTTTGCATTCATGTTCGTCTCATGCATCCGAGCATTTTCCCCGTTGTCCGTTTTGCAATCCGGCACTCCTATGTCATCCGGCGTTCCCCTTTGGTCTTTCGTTGTGAGCGGGTGTTAAACTTTCTCGGAATGGCCCGAGGTTTGCCAAGGGGCCTTGGTATAGCACCGGTAGACCGCCTGTCAAGTTTCGTGCCATTTGGAGGTCGTTTGATACTCCAATGGTTAACCGGGTAACCGTAAGGCCTCTTTTGTTGCAGCCCAACACCCCTTCCAAAGTGGCCCAAAACCCATCTAACTCCCCTCCATGCTCTCGGTCATTCGATCACGATCGCGTGGCCGAAAACCGCACTCCATTTGGAGTCTCCTAGCTCCCTCTACCTATAAATCACCTCCCCCTCCGAAATTCGCGGTGCAAACCCTAGCTTCTTCCTCCTCCCGCCGACGGACACGTCCGCCCGCCGACGGGCACGTCCGCCCCGCCGCCGCAGCCAACCCGCGGCCGCCACGTCACCGTCGTCGTCCCGCGCCGCCGAGGCCCGCCGAGCCTGCGTCCGGCCCTGCGGGCCCAGAGCGCCGCCCGCCGCCCGGATCTCGCCCGCCTCCTCCAGGGAGCGCGCGCCCGCTGCCCTGCGCCCGGCCCCGCCGCCTACGCCGCCGCCCGGCCTCTCGCGACTCCGCGCGCCTCCGCCGACGCCCGCGCTTGCCGCCTCCGCCCTCTGCCGACCTCGCCTCCACTCCAACCGCCGCCCGGCATGGTCCCGCGCACGCGGCCATGGCTCCGCCGCCCTGGCCTCGTCCTCCGCCCTGCTGCCTGCTTCGCCGCCAAGGCTGCGCCCGGCATCCCGGCGGATCCGGGACAGGACCGGTTGGATCCGCCACCCCCGGCCCTTTTCCTCAACTCCGGCCGGCGTCCTCCTCTTCTCCGGTGAAGCTCTGGCGAACCTCGGTTCGTGTGCCCATGAAGAACCCTAGATCTGAGGTTGACTTCCCCCCTCTGTTTTTCTCCGTCCTGAAATATTTTGCATTATCATGCCATGTTCATCGCATCATAACTCCATGCATACTGCTCCGTTTTGTGCGTGTAATATGTAAAATTGTTCGCCTCGACGAGTATTTCATTTCGTTCCATTGCACCATTTTCATTTGAGTTCATCTTGACGCCCTAAATGCTATTGGAAGAGTGCATGTTGATGTTAATCTGCTGAAACTGTTATAACATGCTCATTTGTCATTTTTGCCATGGTTGATGTGTGCATCCTATGAGATTGATCTCTACATGTGTTTTGATCTATGCTATGCCATCTTTCCAGAGGTTCAATCCATGTATTTTTGTGAGTTGTGTGCTGAGTGCATCGAGCTTGTTAAGTAGGGTACTTGCTGTTGCTGTTTTCCTGACAGATTCTGTTATATTTTGTTGCTATGTTAACCTGCTGCTACAAGTCATTTCGTGCATTATTCTGGAGATGTTCACTAAGGATATTTTGTTAAACATGTCTTGCTCTATCCATTCATGCCCCTGGTTGCATTTATAGCTTCCTGTAGATTGTTCATATCTTGCTCCAAAGTTGCTTGATGATGTTGCTGTCAGCCTGTTAACATGAAGTTCAGTTTTGGCCATGTACTTTTCTAGTGATCCATGCATCCTATGAACTTGTTCTTGCCATGCTTAGCTTCATAAACATGCCTTCTTACTGTTGGTTGCCTTGCCATGCCATGTATTGCTCTGTGGTGAGTGGTTCAAGCTCACCAACATGCCTACTTATTGTTATTCCTGCCATGTTTGAATCTGTCATATAACTTGCCATGTTTACATGGGTGCCATCATATTTTCTGTGCCCTTTTGGCTCATGGTCAGTAAGGGACTCTTGTTCTATGCATTTAGTAGTATCATGCCATGCCTTTGTTTGCCATGATAAGTTCCTGTAGCATGTTGTTTGATAGCTCTAAACATTGCAACCTGATGTTATTTCTGCAAAGTCTGAAACTGTTATTATTTGCAATCTTACCATGTGTGTTTGAGCATGTTCTAGTGATTTCTGGAGTTAGCTCAGTGTTCATGTTTTGTTATGCTTTACCTGTACTTCATGCCCGTGCCTTTTGTTATTATGTTGGGGTGCTGTAGCATGTTGTTTTGATGCTTGCAATATGCCTAGTTGCTGTTTTGGGCAGATTGTTGTTATGACTTGTATAGAGTATGTGTTGGACCGTTGCTCCGTTTTGGTTGTGCTCTATATGAAACTTGCGTGATTTTGCATGTTGCTTCATATTATCATGTTGCATCCTTGTTTTGAGGTGTTTGCTTGATGTTCGAGTGCCTTTTTGCATCAATGTCATGCTTAACTTGTTTTGCTCATATCTTCTAGGCCGTAGCTCCGAATCTAATGAACTTTATATGTAACTTGACTAGAATCTCGTGTAGATCATCTTGGTGCATCTTAACTTGCTGTTTTAACAACTTGAACATAAAGTTTATTCAGATCTGGACCAATTTTGGAATATGCATTTGAGGACTTTCCGGAATTGTTATATGTTGTTCCCGGCCTCATTTAAACTTGCCTTGATGTGTTGTTCTTGTTTGCATCATCTCTTGCCATGAGTAGCTTCATGTAGCTTTGTCATGCATCATGCTTGTTGTGCATCATGCCTTGTTCATGTGTGGTGTGTTTACCATGTTGTGTGCTTCTTCTCGATAGTTCCCGTTTCGTTGCGATCGTCAGGATTCGTTCGTCTACGCTTGGTTCGTCTTCGTGGCTTCATCTTCTTCATGGACTCATTCTTCTTCCTTGCGGGATTTCAGGCAAGATGACCGCTACCCTGGATCTCACTACTATCATTGCTATGCTAGTTGCTTCGTTCTATCGCTATGCTGCGTTACCTATCATTTGTTCTTCAAGCCTCCCCAAATTGCCATGAACCTCTAACCTTTGACACCCTTCCTAGCAAACCGTTGTTTGGCTATGTTACCGCTTTGCTCAGCCCCTCTTATAGTGTTGCTAGTTGTAGGTGAAGTTGAAGATTTCTCCATGGTGGACAGGATTTTGGTTGGGGTATCACAATATCTCTTATATTATTAATGCATCTATATATTTGGTAAAGGGTGGAAGGCTCGGCCTTATGCCTGGTGTTTTGTTCCACTTGAGGGAGTCCTGGACTAGGGGGTGTCCAGACAGCCGGACTATCAATATCCGCCGGACTCCAAGACTACGAAGATACAAGATTGAAGACTCGGCTCGTGTCCGGATGGTACTTTCCTTGGCGTGGAAGGCAAGCTTGGCAATCTGGATATGTAGATCTCCTACCATTGTAACCGACTCTGTGTAACCCTAGCCCTCTCCGGTGTCTATATAAACCGGAGGGCTTTAGTCCGTAGGACAACATACATCTGAACAATCATACCATAGGCTAGCTTCTAGGGTTTAGCCTCCTTGATCTCGTGGTAGATCTACTCTTGTACTACCCATATCATCAATATTAATCAAGCGGGACGAGGGTTTTACCTCCATCGAGAGGGCCGAACACAGGTAAAAACATCGTGTCCTCGTCTCTTGTTACCATCCGCCTAGACGCACAGTTCGGGACCCCTACCGAGATCCGCCGGTTTTGACACCGACATTGGTGCTTTCATTGAGAGTTCCTCGTGTCGCCACCGATAGGCTTGATGGCATCTTCAACCAACAACATTGTCGGTGAGACTTTTCTCCCGGACAGATCTTCAGATTCGGCGGCCGCCTGCGGGCCAATTCACTTGGCCATCTGGAGCAAATCGAAGCTACGCCCTGGCGTCAGTCAGATTTGAAGCTTAAACTTCACGGCCGATGTCGCGGAGACTTGATCTTCGACGGACTCGAGCCATACGCCAGCGTGCCGCCTTTGTGGCGATGGGCATGATCTAGCTCTGCCACGAGCAGTGCCTTGGTGGCGACACGGATCGGCTTCGCCATTAGCCCGAGCCGATCGCCAGATCGAGGGCGGTGGATAGACGCGCCACAGGGGCTTCAACATCCACGGCGATGGGCGAACACCAATCTTGTCCCGCGAACTTCGTGATTCCGAGGCGCTGGACTCCTCGCCGGACTCCGAACCTCCCGCGCCCCTGCCAATTGATCCGGATTGGGCGCCGGTTATGGAATTCACCGCCGCGGACATCTTCCAATGCTCGCCTTTTGGCGATATCTTGAATTCACTAAAGCATCTCTCGTTATCAGGAGAGTCCTGGCCGGATTATGGCCAGGATGGTTGGGATACGGACGACGAAGAAATTCAGAGCCCACCCACCACCCACTTTGTAGCCACTATCGACGATCTAACCGACATGCTAGACTACGACTCCGAAGACATCGACGCTATGGACGACGATGCCGGAGACGAACAGGAACCAGCGCCTACAGGGCACTGGAAGGCCACCTCGTCATATGACATATACATGGTGGATACCCCAAAAGAAGGGGATGGCGAAGAAGCAGCGGAGGCAGACTCTTTAAAGAAGCATCCCAAACGCCGGCGTCAGCAGTGCCGCTCTAAATCCCGCCACAGCAAGAATGGAGATTCCGGCACAGGAGACAATAACACTCCAGAGAGCGCCGAAGACAACCCCCTCTAGCAAGACTCAGCGCAGGAGGATGCAGAAGCAAGCCCTCACGAGAGGGCGGCAGACGAAGAGGTTGAGGATCATAACTATATGCCTCCCTCCAAAGACGAAGCAAGCCTCAACGATGACGAATTGGCTGCGTGCCGAGGATCCCGTCGAACAAGAGCGCTTCAAGCGCGGGCTTATCGCCACAAACAAACAGCCTAAAGAAAAAGCAGCAGCAGCTTCAAGCTGATCAGGACCTGCTGGCCGACCGATGGACCGAGGTCCTCGCGGCCGAAGAGTATAAACTTGAACTTCCCTCCAAAAGTTACCCAAGACGCAAGCTGCTCCCCCGATTAGAGGAGGAAGCATACATACCTCCATCACCAGCGCACGATATGGCTGACCGACCACCCCGTGGTCGTGACAGAGAGGCATCCAGGCCCCCAGCCAAGACCGTACCCCGGCATCGCTCCAAAAGTATGAAGCCAAGAGGGAACGCGCCGGACTTGCGAGACATATTGGAGGACAAAGCAAGGCAATCCAGATCCATCTATGGATCACGTGGGCGCCCTCGACCCCGCGGCGAATACCGTCGTGCGGATACAATAACCCGGTCGGGCCGAACACAGCAGACAGCGCTCTCTCGAGCTGCGTCGTGATATCACTCAATACAGGGGCGCCGCACACCCGTTATGCTTCACTGACGAAGTAATGGATCATCAGATCCCCGAAGGGTTTATACCCGTAAACATCGAATCTTACGATGGAACAACAGACCCTGGAGTCTGGATAGAAGATTATATACTGCATATACACATGGCCAGAGGAGACGATCTCCACGCCATAAAATATCTACCCCTCAAGCTCAAAGGGCCAGCCCGTCATTGGCTCAAAAGCCTCCCAGAAAACACTGTTGGAAGTTGGGAAGAGCTCGAGGACGCGTTTAGAGCGAATTTTCAAGGGACTTATGTCCGTCCTCCGGATGCAGATGATTTAAGTCATATAACTCAACAGCCCGGAGAGTCAGCACGGAAATTCTGGAACAGGTTTCTTACCAAAAAGAACCAAATAGTTGACTGTCCGGACGCCAAAGCCTTAGCAGCTTTCAAGCACAATGTCCGAGACGAATGGCTCGCCAGGCACCTCGGTCAAGAGAAACCGAGGACAATGTCCGCACTAACAAGCCTCATGACCCGCTTCTGTGCGGGAGAGGATAGCTAGCTAGCAAGAAGCAGCACCAGCGACCCAAGTACATCCGAGATAAGAGATGGAAACGGAAAATCACGGCGCAGAAAAGAGCAGCACCGGAATAAAGAGAAAAGCACAAAAAGCACGGCAGTCAACGCCGGATTCAAAAGCTCGCGGCCCAATACTAAGACACAGCCTCTTAAGGATGACAGTGACGAATTGTCCAACTTAAACAAAATTTTGGGTCGGATATGTCAAATCCACAATACCCGGAAGGCTCGCAAATCACACCCACGAGGATTGTTGGGTTTTAAACAGTCGGCCGACTAAATGCGAACACAAGGGGCTCGACGCGTCTAGCGAAGAAGATAAACCCCACCAGCAGGGCACGGAAAACAAAAGACTTTCCCACAAGGGGTCAAAGCGATAAATTCACTTCATGTGATAACACGGAAAAATAGTGCGGCCCTTTCTAAAAAAGAGCTTCAGCGGTCCAACCCAAGCAGACCGTAGAGATTGGATATCAAAACCAATCACTTTCGACCACAGGACTATTCGAGCGTTCAAATGCGGACGGACTTCGATATTGAATCCCATAATAGACGGATTACAATTTACTAACGTCCTAATGGACGGAGGCAGTGATCTAAACCTGCTATATTCAAACACAATCCGTCAGATGGGGATATACCCTACCAAAGTCCGACACAGCCGCACACCCTTCAAAGGAGTGACGCCAGGCCCTCACGCCAAGTGCACAGGCTCCATATTACTAGAAGTCGTGTTCGGATCGCTGAACAATTTTCGACGAGAAAAATTAATTTTTCACATCGTCCCATTTAAAAGTGAACATCAAGCACTCTTGGGATGAAAGGCTTTTGTCCGCTTCAACGCCATACCGCATTACGCGTCTCTTACACTCAAGATGCCCGGTCCGCGTGGCGTCATTTAAGTGCGAGGGTCATTTAAGGACCCCGGACTCGGATAGACGAATCCGGCCTCAGCAGGCTAGGGGTTCCCTAGCCGCATACCCCTTGACAGGGGGCTACGCGCACAAACAATCACGGTTTCATATAAACCTTGCTTTAACTATTAATATTTCTTATTTTACATATTTTTCACACGAATTGTTCTTAAAAACTAAAGGTTCCTCTCTTTCTACAGATGAACAACGTGCATGCCCGTCGAGGATAACGGTATAACGGAACCAGCGCAGAGCGTGCGGAGGGACCCGTTGCAAGGATTCTTTTGATTAAGACCTGCGTAGACCTTTTTTACTGTCTCTTGTTGTTATTCTCCTTGGTTTTCCCATAGCCAAAGCGAGCTGGCGCTTTGGCATCGGCCACGTCGAAGACCATGCCCGTACCGGACACTAGGGGCTTAGGGCATCGTTCTGCCCATTATTATAAAGACCGAACACCTTAGGGAGTGTTCGGCGTCTCGAGTTAGGCATTATATGCATCAGCTCTGAATCATGTCTTTGGTCAAATGTTGGGTTTGCCCGGCTCCTATGTTTTGCTGCCTTACGTTCCGTATCATCGGCTAACGCGGCACCAGGAGAACTACTGCGATTGTGCCCCAGTTCGGCTGGGCGAGCACCTTAGTAGAGAAAGCCGAAAACTGACTGTCATGATACAGCGAGAGTCTGGTCAACCACTCGATTGACTACCGGAATGTTTAGAATTCCCCGCTTTGACGAAGGACCATTTCCCGGTCAGGCACATACGCACCCCGAATCCGGAGATGTGCGGTGCCACCAGGGGCTATATAGTAGCCCCACCCTCAAGCTCCACTGGCTAAGTGAAAGTGATAAAGCATTATAGTCCGGATTTCCTAGTTGGCTACGCTACCACCTCCTTATAATAGGACCGAGACGTCGGATTAAGTGTGAAAATGCGCTATTTTTGCGAACACCCCAGCACCTTGTGCGTGGGGGCTGAAGCCGAAGCAAGTTATACACAAGTATACGTAAACGGCCGCACGGGAGAAGTTTTACTTGGATGCACAAGTATAAAAAGCAGTTATAACATAATCATCGATTTACAAGCTAATGCGTTCATTTGAACGTTACATTCTTCGAGCACTACGACTCTATTATACGAGCGCCGCGCATGACTTCTCCGAAGTAGTGCTCGGCAGGGAGCCGGCTTTCATCCGGACCCTGGGCGGCAACAGCGGTGGCATCCATCTCCGGACAATGCACCTTCACACGGGCAAGAGCCATCCGCGTGCCCTCGATGCAGGCCGACCGCTTCATCTCCTTTATATGCGGCACCGCTCCAAGGAATTGCTGCAGTAAGCCGAAATAGCTCGTCGCCTTGGACCTCTCTGGCCAGATATAAGCCACGATGTCAGTCATGGCAAGTCCGGACAATCTATTTAGCTCGGCCCATTCGGCCAGCCGGTTCGTCAACAGAAGTGAGCGATCCGGACTGTGGAATTGAGACCAATACAGCTCTTCCGTCTCGTGATCCTCCTGGCTCCGGAAGTGCTTAACGGCATCAGCCGCACTAGCAGCTAAGTATATATACGGATCCTCCGGACTCCACAGTCGCTCAAATTGAGCATACTTTGCATCCATAAACCGGCGACGCAGCGGAATAGGCTTGCCAGCCACGATCTCTCCGGCCTAGCGCAGTTCCTCATAGCCCGCATTGCAGAGCGGGCATCCTTGGCTTCGGCAGTGGCCTTCTTCAGGTCTTCCCGCTCCGATAAGCGCTCCTTTTCAAGAGCCTCATTGCGGTCGGTAGCATCCTTTAATTTCATGGCCAATTCGGCCACCTCCGCCCTGCTTAGGAAGTGCGCAGCCTTTTCGGCTTTCAACTCTTCGGCCGCCTTCGAGGCAGCCGCGTCACTCCTTCGGGCTTGCTCCTTAGCTCGAGCAAGTTCGGCCCGAAGGCTCTCCACAACAGCAGCACCATCTGTACAACAGCATACAATTTATCAGAGGAGGGCTTCGACCCCCTTAAATAAAGCAACTGCGGAGAATTTATTTACCTTGCGACTCGTCAAGTCGCTGGTTGACAAGCGTGATATCAGCATCCGCCACGTCAAGTTGCCGACTTAATTCGGCAAACTCATTAGTCCGGCTGGCCCTCGGACTATCCGCCACCTGCATAGGGACGGCAGTATTCATTACTTGAGATTTCAAGATTTTGATCCTCGGCACGCTGTCGTTTCCGACAACCTACCGAGTCTCAGGGGCTACTATCTATACAGGGCGCATTTTTATGTGCAAAACTGTTAAAAGACAAAAGGATGCGTCATTTTTGCATACCTCAAAACCCGCCAGCAAACTCATGGCGGCATTATGCAATCCGCTCTCGGCGGACGAAATCCTTCCAATCACCATACGCATTAACGCACGGTGATCTTCTGAAATGGATGCCCTCTCAAGCAGATTCTTCAGTTCTCCCGGCCGGACACTAGTAGGTGCCGAACACTCTGGCCCCTCCGGACTCGGGGATACCCTCCGTGATGACACTTCGGGTCTGCCTGCCTCATCTGGCGGCGCTGCGGATGGAGGCGTATCGCTCTCCATCATCTCCGGAAGAAGGTCCCCCGAAGATGAACTCATCTGAGAAGGCTGCAGATCCGAACTGCAATACAAATATTTCGGTTACCTACAGAAGCACAATTGAAGGTATTTCCTTACTAATTAACTCCCTCTTTCATACTCACGGCTCGCTGGAGGGCCGATCCTTTGGTGATGATGGTGTGTCCGGATTCTCTCCGGGCGCCGGACCCCCCGGGGAAGATCTCTTCCCGCGCTTAGGGGCTTTGGCCTCCGGATCTTCGGAGGCGGTCCTCTTCTCCCCTTGAAGGGAGGGGTTCTTGGTTACCCCCTCTTCTGTCGCCCCTTTGGGCGAAATATTAGCTCCTCTGTTTTCCCCGTTGCCCCCTTCTGTGGGTGCAACCTCCAACATTCTGACCAGCACGGACTCCAATGCGGTCTCTGGGAGGTGGCCGGACACCTTATCAGCCTTGATCGTGCCACCCATTCCTGTAAAGAACAAAGGGTCAGGAGGCGAACTTTAGAAAGGCACATAAACAGAATGTCCGGACTCTGAGCTATTTACCTGAGTATCCGGGCGATCGCGGCTTAGACCTGCATCCTCGGCTAAGTCCGGACACGCCACCTGCGGTCCGAAGAACAACTTGTACATCTCCACGGGTGTCGCACCCATGAAGTGTTGGAGAATCCGAGGTCCCTCCGGGTTGAATTCCCATAGACGGAGAGGACGGCGTTTACAGGGCAGAAGATGCCTGATTAGTATAACCTGCATCACCTTGATCAGGTCGATCTCCCTCGCTTGGAGATCTCGAATCCGGCCCTGCAGTGAGGGCACGTCTTCGGACGGCCCCCAGTTGAGCCCTTGGTTGACCCACGACATCAGTTGGCGTGGAGGTCCCGGGCGGAATGAGGGCGGCGGATTTTGCCTGCTGCCCCTTGGAGCGGTGATATAGAACCACTCATGCTGCCACAGTCCAAGTTCCTCTTGGAAGGAACCCTCAAGCCACGGGGCATCGACCTTCTTGCTTATGGTCGCCCCGCCGCACTCCGCTTGACGCCCCCCGATCATCTTCGGCTCTACCTTGAAGGTCTTCAGCCATAGGCCGAAGTGGGGGATGACGCGGAGGAAGGCTTCGCAGACGATAATGAATGCGGAGATATGGAGGATAGACTCCGGAGCCAAGTCGTGAAAATCCAGCCCATAGTAGAACAGGAGCCCTCTCACGAAGGGATCCGTCGGGAAGCCTAAACCCCGGCGGAGGTGGGATATGAAGACGACGTATTCACCGGGCTCGGGGGCTGGCACAGCCTGCCCTTGGGCAGGCAACCTGTGCGAAACCTCGTAGGCCAGGTACTTGGCCTCACGCAACTTCAATATGTCCTCCTCCGTCCACCGGCCCTGGAGGTCGGAGCCGGACATGATTGAGGATCCGAAGCGCTCGAATCTGAGGCTCTGGATGTTGGAACTGGGAGCGGGGAAAAGATTCGATGCGAGATTGAAGAATAAGGGCGAGCCTTGGTCCTCTTATAAAGGGGAAGAAATACCAAGGGCCGTCTCCGTGACCATTTGGGATTACCCTTCGATAGAGGAGGCGTGGCGACGGGAACGGTTGGGTTACCCACGCACGTATTGATGAGGATCCCGGAATAAGGGAAACACGATCTCTGCTTCGACAAGACGTGCCAAGGAAACCGCTTCGCTAATAAAAAACGATTCAAACAAAGGCTTGGTAGCGGTGTGATGTCACGCCGCATAATACGTCAGCAGATTGAACTAAGTGTACATTCTATTCTCTCTATGGTGGAATGTGGAATTTATTTTGCAGAGTCGGACACTATCCTGGTGTTCATGTTCTTCTCTGGATTATTCAAGCGAGGAACCCGCCTTGCAATGCCGAACATTATGCGCCCCGGACTTATCGTCATTGAAGACTGGTTCAGGGGCTACTGAGGGAGTCCTGGACTAGGGGGTGTCCGAACAGCCGGACTATCAATATCCGCCGGACTCCAAGACTACGAAGATACAAGATTGAAGACTCCGGCTCGTGTCCGGATGGTACTTTCCTTGGCGTGGAAGGCAAGCTTGGCAATACGGATATGTAGATCTCCTACCATTGTAACCGACTCTGTGTAACCCTAGCCCTCTCCGGTGTCTATATAAACCGGAGGGCTTTAGTCCGTAGGACAACATACATCTGAACAATCATACCATAGGCTAGCTTCTAGGGTTTAGCCTCCTTGATCTCGTGGTAGATCTACTCTTGTACTACCCATATCATCAATATTAATCAAGCAGGATGTAGGGTTTTACCTCCATCGAGAGGGCCCGAACCTGGGTAAAAACATCGTGTCCCTCGTCTCTTGTTACCATCCGCCTAGACGCACAGCTCGGGACCCCCTACCCGAGATCCGCCGGTTTTGACACTAACACCACTCTTGTCGCCCTAGTTTCCGTCATACCGGTGTTATGTTCCCGAATTTTGCGTTCCTAATGCGGTCGGGTGATTTATGGGACCCCCCTGACAGTTCGCTTTGAATAAAACTTCTCCAGCAAGGCCCAACCTTGGTTTTACCATTTGCCTCACCACCACCTACCTTTCCCTTGGGAGTAATTAACCCAAGGGTCATCTTTATTTTAGCCCCCCCGGGCCAATGCTTGTCTAAGTGTTGGTCCAAACCGAGCGATGTCCGGCGCCCCCTGGGGAACCAGGGTCTATGCCAACCCGACGTTTGGCTCATCCGGTGTGCCCTGAGAACGAGATATGTGCAGCTCCTATCGGGATTGTCGGCACAGCGGGCGGTCTTGCTGGTCTTGTTTTACCATTGTCAAAATGTCTTGTAAACCGGGATTCCGAGACTGATCGGGTCTTCCTGGGAGAAGGAATATCCTTCGTTGATCGCGAGAGCTTATCATGGGCTAAGTGGGGACACCCCTGCAGGGTATAAACTTTCGAGAGCCGTGCCCGCGGTTATGTGGCAGATGAGAATTTGTTAATGTCCGGTTGTAGACAACTTGACACCAGATCCGAATTAAAACACATCAACCGCGTGTGTAGCCGTGATGGTCTCTTCTCGGCAGAGTCCGGGAAGTGAACACGGTTTCCGTGTTATGTTTGACGTAAGTAGGAGTTTAGGATCACTTCTTGATCATTGCTAGTTGACGACTGTTCCTTTGCTCCTCTTCTCACTCTCATTTGCGTATGTTAGCCACCATATCATGCTTAGTCGCTGCTGCAACCTCACCACTTTACCCCTTCCTTTCCCATTAAGCTTTGCTAGTCTTGATACCCATGGTAATGGGATTGCTGAGTCCTCGTGACTCACAGATTACTACAACAACAGTTGCAGGTACAGGTTATGCGATGATCTTGATGCGAGAGCGATGTTTGCTTGTTTGGAGTTCTTCTTCTGCTTCTTCTTCGATCAGGGGATAGGTTCCAGGTCTGCAGCCTAGGCTAGCAGGGTGGATGTCGTTTGAGCTTCTGTTTGTGTTTCATCCGTAGTCGGATGTTGATCTTATGTATTATGATGTTGTATTTGTGTGGCATTGTATGCCTTATGTACGTATCCCCATCTACTCCCTCCGTTCCTAAATATAAGTCTTTTTAGACATTTTAAATAGACAACAACATACGGATGTATGTAGACATATTTTGAGTGTAGATTCACTCATTTTGCTCCGTATGTAGTCATTTGTTGCAATCTTTAGAAAGACTTACATTTAGGAACAGAGGGAGTATTATGTAATGTTGATGTAATGATATCCACCTTGCAAAAGCGTTTCAATATGCGGGTCTATCCTTAGTGGGACATTGGAGTTCCTTTTGGATAGGGTCGCATATTGGGCGTGACAAGTAGCACTTGTAACGCCCCGGACACACCCGCCGGTGGTCGTTACTCCTGGCGGGATCTAGACTGGCCCCACAGATCAATACTAGTCTTTTCTGCGCACTTTGTCCTCACTCGTGCGCACCGGAGCAACTTCGGTCGGTCACCCATCCTGAAACTACTCCAAGCTGAGCACGCTTAACTTTGGAGTTCTGTCCGAATGGGATCCCGGAAAAGAAGGAATTCCTTATTGATATGAGTAGTCTATCATCCCTAATAAGCCAGGCTATTACATATATCTTCCATGCTAGGTGGGTTATTCTCAAGAGGACTGGACTCCGCTCCTCATTCACGAGAAAGGGCCGGTAACTGGGATGCCCAGTCCCATGATCCAAAAAGATCAAAGCAAATCAAAATAATTAAACAAAACTCCCCAGGGCTGTTGTTAGTTGGAAGCACTCGTTGTTTCCAGCAAGCCATGGATTGATGCTTGTTGGTGGTTGGGGGATCATAAACATTTTACCATTCTGTTTGGGAACTGCCTATAATGCATGTAGTATGGAAGATACAACCATCTCATAGTTGTTGCGTTGACAGTGAAAGTATGCCACTCAAAATGTTATTCAATCTCTATTTTAAAATCGAGCTCTAGCACCTCTACAAATCCCTGCTTCCCTCTACAAAGGGCCTATCTATTTACTTTTATGTTGAGTCATCACCCTTCTTATTAAAAGCACCCGCTGGAGAGCACACTGTCATTTGCATTCATTACTATTGGTTTATATATTGGGTATGACTTGACTGGATCTCTTTTACCATGAATTACAATGTTTAGTCAGTCCTTGATCTCTAAAGGTGCTCTGCATTTATGTTTTGCGGTCTCAGAAAGGGCTAGCGAGATACCATTTTGTTATGTCATGTTATGATTATTTTGAGAAAGTGTTGTCATCCGAATTTTATTATTATGGCTCACTAGCTGATTATGTTATTGATATGAGTAATTGTGAGACCTAAGTGTTATCGTGAGTATGGTTAGTTCATAGTATTTGCTGAAACTTGAATGCTGGCTTTTCATGTTAGAACAACAAGAGCAAACAGAGTTTGTAAAAGTTTTTCTTTATCACTTTCAGTTTATCAACTGAATTGCTTGAAGACAAGCAAAGGTTTAAGCTTGGGGGAGTTGATACGTCTCCAACGTATCTACTTTTCCAAACACTTTTGCCCTTGTTTTGGACTCTAACTTGCATGATTTGAATGAAACTAACCGGGACTGACGCCGTTTTCAGCAGAACTGCAATGATGTTGTTTTATGTGTAGAAGAGAGAAGTTCTCGGAATGTCCTGAAAATCCACAGAGGCACTTTTGGAATTAATAAGAATTTCTGGGCGAAAGAAATACACCAGGGGGCCCAGGGCCTGTCCACGAGACAGGGGGCGCCCCCCTGTAGGGCGTGCCCTCCTATCTCGTGGGCCCCCTGGACCTCCACCGACCTCAACTCCAACTCCATATATTCACGTTCGGGGAGAAAAAAATCAGGGAGAAAGTTTCATCGCGTTTTACGACACAGAGCCGCCGCCAAGCCCTAATCTCTCTCGGGAGGGCTGATCTGGAGTCCGTTCGGGGCTCCGGAGAGGGGGATTCGTCGCTGTCGTCATCATCAACCATCCTCCATCACCAATTTGATGATGCTCACCGCCGTGCGTGAGTAATTCCATCATAGGCTTGCTGGACGGTGATGGGTTTGATGAGGTTTACCATGTAATCAAGTTAGTTTTCTTAGGGTTTGATCCCTAGTATCCACTATGTTCTGAGATTGATGTTGCTATGACTTTGCTATGCTTAATGCTTGTCACTAGGGCGCAAGTGCCATGATTTCAGATCTGAACCTATTATGTTTTCATGAATATATGTGTGTTCTTGATCCTATCTTGCAAGTCTATAGTCACCTATTATGCGTTATGATCCAACAACCCCGAATTGACAATAGTCGGGATACTACTCGGTGATGACCGTAGTTTGAGGAGTTCATATATTCATTATGTGCTAATGCTTTGTTCCGGTTCTCTATTAAAAGGAGGCCTTAATATCCCTTAGTTTCCACTAGGACCCCGCTGCCACGGGAGGGTAGGACAAAAGATGTCATGCAAGTTCTTTTCCCTAAGCATGTCTGACTATTTATGGAATACATGCCTACATTACATTGATGAACTGGAGCTAGTTCTGTGTCACCCTATGTTATAGCTATTACATGAGGAATCGCATCCGGCGTAATTATCCATCACTGATCCATTGCCTACGAGCTTTTCACATATTGTTTTTCGCTTATTTACTTTTCCGTTGCTGCTGTTATAATCACTACAAAACCCACAAATATTATTTTTGCTACCATTACCTTTATTACCATACCAATTTTTGCTACTAAATACTTTGCTGCAGATACTAAGTTATCCAGGTGTGCTTGAATTGACAACTCAACTGCTAATACTCAAGAATATTCTTTCGCTCCCCTTGTGTCGAATCAATAAATTTGGGTTGAATACTTTACCCTCGAAAGCTGTTGCGATCCCCTACACTTGTGGGTTATCAGTAAGTAGGTTGTTTGCGTATGGGATAAAGGGGACTTCATACTTTAATCTATGGTTGGGTTTTTACCTTAATGATCTTTAGTAGTTGCGGATGCTTGCTAGAGTTCCAATCATAAGTGCATATGATCCAAGAAGAGATATTATGTTAGCTTATGCCTCTCCCTCAAATAGAATTGCAAGAGTGATTATCGGTCTAGTAACGTAGTCAACTACTTAGGGACAATTTCACAACTCCCACACTACTTTTCCACACTCGCTATATTTACTTTATTGCTTCTTTATCTAAACAGCCCCTAGCTTTTATTTACGTGCTCTTTATTATTTTGCAAACCTATCCTATCACTTACAAAGTCCTTCTAGTTTAATACTTGTTCTAGGTAAAGTGAACACTAAGCGTGCGTAGAGTCGTATTAGTGGCAGATATGACTTGAGAGAATATTTGTTCTACCTTTAGCTCCTCGTTGGGTTCGACACTCTTACTTATCGACATTGATGGTTGTTCGGAAGGAATCGACGATGCCCCAGGTACACATTCTTCCTGCATTTGTCTAGGTTTATACTTTTGGTGTCATCTAGATAGTGTGTGCATGCATGGTATCCCTAGTTTGTCTATCCTGAAAGGTTACTGAGAGCAGGCCAATCATTGATGGTGACAAACAGCAACGCATGCAGGTCGAATTCCTCCTGTTTGTGCTCATCCAACGCACATACACCGTTTCCAATCCGCTGTTGCAAAAGTTCTTCAACTAATGGTCTTAGGTACACATCAATGTCGTTGCAGGGTTGCTTAGGGCCTTGGATGAGAACTGGCATCATAATGAACTTCCGCTTCATGCTCAACCAAGGAGGAAGGTTATAGATACATAGAGTCACGGGCCAGGTGATGTGATTGCTGCTCTGCTCCCCAAAAGGATTAATGCCATCTGCGCTTAAACCACACCATACGTTCCTTGTTCCACCTGCAAAATCCTCCCAGTACTTTCTCTCGATTTTTCTCCACTGCGTCGGGTGCTCTCAACTTCTCGTCTTTCTTATGGTCCTCTCTGTGCCATCACATCAACTTGGCATGCTCTTTGTTTCTGAACAGGCATTTCAACCGTGGTATTATATGAGCATACCACATCACCTTGGCAGGAACCCTCTTCCTAGGGCGCTCGCCGTCAACATCACCAGGGTCAACTTGTCTGATCTTATACCGCAATGCACCGCATACCGGGCATCGTTCAAATCCTTGTACGCACTACGGTACAGGATGCAGTCATTAGGGCATGCATGTATCTTCTGCACCTCCAATCCTAGAGGGCATACAACCTTCTTTGTTGCATACGTACTGTCGGGCAATTTGTTATCCTTTGGAAGCTTCTTCTTCAATATTTTTAGTAGCTTCTCAAATCCTTTGTCAGGCACACCATTCTCTGCCTTCCACTGCAGCAAATCCAGTACGGTACTGAGCTTTGTGTTGCCATCTTCGCAATTGGGGTACAAACCTTTTTTGTGATCCTCTAACATGCAATCGAACTTCAGCTTCTCCTTTTCACTTTCGCACTGTCTCCTTGCATTAACAATGACCCGGCGGAGATCATCATCGGGCACATTATCTGGTTCGTCTTGATCTTCATCAGCTTCCCCCGTTGCAGCATCACCATATTCAGGGGGCACATAGTTGTCATCGTCCTCTTCTTCGTCACTGTCTTCCATCATAACCCCTATTTCTCCGTGCTTGGTCCAAACACTATAGTATAGTGTGGCATGAAACCCTTATAAAGCAGGTGGGTGTGAAGGGTTGTCCAGTCAGAGTAAGACTTCGTATTCCCACATATAGGGCATGTACAATACATAAAACCATTCTGCTTGTTTGCCTCAGCCATTTCGAGAAAATTATGCACACCCTTAATGTACTCGCAGGTGTGTGTGTCACCGTACATCCATTGCTAGTTCATCTACGTGTATTATATATAATTAAGTGTGTCAAAAACCATTACAGAACATCATGAATAGATAATTAAGTGATCAAATTAATAGAAGTTCATCATCACATTAAAACCAAAGTACATACATAGTTCTCATTGAACAACATATAACTCTCCAGAGCATCTAATTAAACCATTTCAATGCGAAAACAAATGCGATCATAAACCAAGGTAACAATTGATCCAACGGCATAACGATACCAAGCCTCGGTATGAATGGAATATTGTATAATTTTTCTAATCTTCAAACACATTGCATCCATCTTGATCTTGTGATCATCGTCGACATCCACAACATGCAACTCCAATATCATCTTATCCTCCTCATTTTTTTTTATTTTTTCCTTCAAGTAATTGTTTTTTCTTCAACTAAATTTAACCTCTCCACAATAGGGTCGGTTGGAATTTCCGGTTCACATAGCTCCTAGATAAGTAAAATCTATGTCACATTGGTCAGCATAATTGTCATAAACAATAAATGAACCAAATAGTTATAAAAAGATAATATATACCAGATCCAAATCATAGACAGGACGAGGGCCGATGGGGGCGGATACCGAAACCATCGCACTATATAATAAGAAGCAATAATAAAAGTAAGAAAATTATACAAGTATCTATCTAAACATACAAGTAATAATTTTTTCCTTTCAAAAAGAAGATAAGAACAAGAGGCTCACCATGGTGGTGCCGACGACGAGATCGGCGCGGGTGATCGACGACGGTGAAGACGGGGACGGGACGTGACGGACCGCTAAACCTAGAAAAATATTGAGGAAAATGGAGCTTGGAGGTCGAGCTTTTTTTTGTGGGGATGAAAAAGAGTGTATTACTCAAGAGCCTATAACTTCATCCCTACACAGACTAGGGATGTTAAGCGGGCCCGAGCGGAGCCATACCACAGTTCGGTCCTCCGATCGCCCAAAGATAGCTAGAACATGACTAATATTATTTTGCTCTCTAGAAATGTGAGTAACCCTATACTCCCGCTCACCCATCAATCTCTTCACCTCTGAAATGACCATGGCATATTGTGATCGTTCCTTGCTCCTAGCATTGATCAACTGGACCGCATGGAGACTATCGCATTCCAAGATTACCGGAAGTTCCGTCCACTGGTGCGCTAGAGCCAGCCCTTCCATGCATCTTGTAAGCTCTGCATGAAGGGCATTCGAGTACGACCACAAGGATCTGCAGGCCGAAAAAATGATGTCGCCATTGTGGTCCCGCAGCACCATTCCCGAACTTGCTGTCCCATCATCCAGATTGAAAGAACCATCCACATTTAGGTTCGCCCAGCTCACCGGCGGGGGACTCCACTTGCAGGCCGGCTTCAGTTTGTTCTGCACATGTGATATGGGCTGTTCAGCACCCTCCTGCTGGATCACCATCTTCCCCTTATCCCAATCCCCTGCTGGATACTGCTGGATGCCCAAGATGGAAGTTACATAGTTTTGTAGGAACTTCTGTGAGACATCAATTGGTGGTGCTGGTTTGTCATGTGCTATTTCATTTCGCACGAACCAACAGCGCCATAACAACATGAGTAGCCGTAGTCTGTCTCCCTCATCGTAGCTCGCAATGAGATGAAGAACCCATTCAGGACCCGTATTACAAACTGCTTCCAGGTTAGGGATTCGCCACACTTGTGCCATTGCATGCGATAGGTCCACTGCCCTCGGGCACCTACAAAAATCATGAAATGTGTCCTCCTGCTCGAGACCACATAATGGGCACACATCAGTTATCTCCATGTGACGAGAGAATTTATTAGACCATGTAGCGAGGGAATTAGTAGCAAATCTTCAAGCAAATAGACGCACCTTGGGAGGAGCAGGGCACTAATACGTCTCCAACGTATCTATAATTTTTGATTGTTCCATGCTATTATATTACCCTTTTGGATGTTTATGGGCTTTATTTTACACATTTATATCATTTTTGGGACTAACCTACTAACCTGAGGCCCAGCCCATATTGCTGTTTTTTTGCCTATTTTAGTATTTCGAAGAAAAGGAATATCAAACGGAGTCCAAACGGAATGAAACCTTCGGGAGCATGATTTTTGGAACGAACGTGATCCAGAGGACTTGGAGTGCAAGTTCAGAAGCAGCCGAGGCAGCCACGAGATAGGAGGCCGCCCCCCCCCCCCTTGTAGGGCGCGCCCCTGTCTCGTGGGCCCCTCGGGCGGCCACCGACGTACTACTTCCTCCTATATATACCTACGTACCGCGAAAACATCCAGGAGCACCACGAAACACAATTTCCACCGTCGTAACCTTCTGTATCCGCGAGATCTCATCTTGGAGCCTTCGCCGGCACTTTGCCAGAGGGGGAATCGACCACGGAGAGCCCTCCGATGAGTTGTGAGTAGTTTACCACACACCTACGGGTCCATAGTTATTAGCTAGATGGCTTCTTCTCTCTTTTTGGATCTCAATACAATGTTCCCCCCCTCTCTTGTGGAGATCTATTCGATGTAAACTCTTTTTGCGGTGTGTTTGTCGAGATCCGATGAATTGTGGGTTTATGATCAAGTTTATCTATGAATAATATTTGAATCTTCTCTGGATTCTTTTATGTATGATTGATTTATCTTTGCAAGTATCTTCGAATTATCAGTTTGGTTTGGCCTACTAGATTGATCTTTCTTGCCATGGGAGAAGTGCTTAGCTTTGGGTTCAATCTTGCGGTGTCCTTACCCAAAGTGATGTAAAGGGTTGCAAGGCACGTATTGTATTGTTGCCATCGAGGATAACAAGATGGGGTTTATATCATATTGCTTGAGTTTATCCCTCTACATCATGTAATCTTGCTTAATGTGTTACTCTGTTCTTATAAACTTAATACTCTAGATGCAGGCAGGAGTCGGTCGATGTGTGGAGTAATAGTAGTAGATGCAGGCAGGA
Source organism: Aegilops speltoides (assembly GCA_021437245.1). NCBI lineage: Eukaryota > Viridiplantae > Streptophyta > Magnoliopsida > Poales > Poaceae > Aegilops > Aegilops speltoides. The sequence goes on along the minus strand of CM038141.1, from coordinate 60,138,185 downwards.
GTCGGTCTACTTGTTATGGACGTGATGCCTTAATACATGATCATGCCTAGATAATCTCATAACTATGCGCTTTTCTATCAATTGCTCGACAGTAATTTGTTCACCCACCGTAATACTTATGCTATCTTGAGAGAAGCCACTAGTGAAACCTGTGGCCCCCGGATCTATCTCTTATCATATTTGCTTTCAATCTACTTTTATTTGCATCTTTACTTTTTGCATCTATATTATAAAATACCAAAAATATATTTAGCTTATCATACTATCTTTATTAGCTCTCGCTTTCGCAGGTGGACGTGAAGGGATTGACAACCCCTTTATTTTGTTGGTTGCGAGTTCTCAGTTCGTTTGTGTAGGTGCGTGGGACTTTTGAGGAGCCTCCTACTGGATTGATACCTTGGTTCTCAAAAACTGAGGGAAATACTGTTGGGAACGTAGTAATTTCAAAAAAAATTCCTACGCACACGCAAGATCATGGTGATGCATAGCAACGAGAGGGGAGGGTGTTGTCTACGTACCCTCGTAGACCAAAGCGGAAGCGATCACAACGTAGAGGAAGTAGTCGTACGATTTCCTCGCGATCCAACCGATCCTAGCGCTGTTACTCCGGCGCCCCCGAGTTCTTGACACACGTACAGCTCGATGACGCTCCTCGGGCTCCAATCCAGTAGAGCTTCGGGGAGGGGGAGTTCCGTCAGCACGACGGCGTGGTGACGATCTTGATGTTCTATGCAAGCAGGCTTCGCCTAAGCTTTGCGACGATATGACCGAGGTGGAATATGGTGGAGGGGGGCACCGCACACGGCTAAGGAACGATCCGTAGATCAACTTGTGTGTCTATGGGGTGCCCCCTGCCCCCGTATATAAAGGAGGGAGGGAGGAGGAGGCCGGCCTAGGGAGGAGGCGCGCCATAGGGGAGTCCTACTCCCACCGGGAGTAGGATTCCCCCTTTCCTAGTCCAACTAGGGATCCTTCCATGTATTAGGAGTAGGAGACTAGGAAGGGGAAGAGAGAAGGGAAGGAAGGAGGGGTGCGCCCCTCCCTAATAATTCGGACTGGGGCAGGCGCGGCCTGCCTAGGGCAGCCCCTCTCTCTTTCCCGTATGGCCCATAATGCCCAATACTTCTCCCCGGCGAATTCCCGTAACTCTCCGGTACTCCGATAAATACCCGAATGGCTCGGAACCTTTCCGTACTCCGGATATAGTCGTCCAATATATCGATCTTTACGTCTCGACCATTTCGAGACTCCTCGTCATGTCCCCGATCTCATCCGGGACTCCGAACTCCTTCGGTACATCAAAACTCATAAACTCATAATATAACTGTCATCGAAACCTTAAGTGTGCGGACCCTACGGTTCGAGAACAATGTAGACATGACCGAGACACGTCTCCGATCAATAACCAATAGCGGGACCTGGATGCCCATATTGGCTCCTACATATTCTACGAAGATCTTTATCGGTCAGACCGCATAACAACATACTTTGTTCCCTTTGTCATCGGTATGTTACTTGCCCGAGATTCGATCGTCGGTATCCAATACCTAGTTCAATCTCGTTACCGGCAAGTCTCTTTACTCGTTCTGTAATACATCATCTCGCAACTAACTCATTAGTTACAATGCTTGCAAGGCTTAAGTGATGTGCATTACCGAGAGGGCCCAGAGATACCTCTCCGACATTCGGAGTGACAAATCCTAATCTCGAAATACGCCAACCCAACATCTGCCTTTGGAGACACCTGTAGTACTCCTTTATAATCACCCAGTTACGTTGTGACGTTTGGTAGTACCCAAAGTGTTCCTCCGGCAAACGGGAGTTGCATAATCTCATAGTTATAGGAACATGTATAAGTCATGAAGGAAGCAATAGCAACATACTAAACGATCGTGTGCTAAGCTAACGGAATGGGTCATGTCAATCAGATCATTCAACTAATGATGTGACCTTGTTAATCAAATAACAACTCCTTGTTCATGGTTAGGAAACATAACCATCTTTGATTAACAAGCTAGTCAAGTAGAGGCATACTAGTGACACTCTGTTTGTCTATATATTCACACATGTATTATGTTTCCGGTTAATACAATTCTAGCATGAATAATAAACATTTATCATGAAATAAGGAAATAAATAATAACTTTATTATTGCCTCTAGGGCATATTTCCTTCAGTCTCCCACTTGCACTAGAGTCAATAATCTAGATCACATCACCATGTGATTAACATCGATAGTTTACATCATCATGTGATTAACACCCATAGTTCACATCGTCATGTGAAAAACACCCAAAGGGTTTACTAGATTCAGTAATCTAGTTCACATCGCTATGTGATTAACACCCAAAGAGTACTAAGGTGTGATCATGTTTTGCTTGTGAGAGAGTCTTAGTCAACGGGTCTTTCACATTCAGATCCGTTATGTTTTTTGCAATTTTTCTATGTCTACAATGCTCTGCACGAAGCTACCCTAGCTAATTGCTCCCACTTTCAATATGTATCTAGATCGAGACTTAGAGTCATCCAGATCAGTGTCAAAACTTGCATCGACGTAACCCTTTATGACGAACCTTTTGTCACTTCCATAATCGAGAAACATATCCTTATTCCACTAAGGATAAACTTGACCAATGTCCAGTGATCTACTCCTAGATCACTATTGTACTCCCTTGCCAAATTTAGAGCAAGGTATACAATAGGTCTGGTACATAGCATAGCATACTTTATAGAACCTATGACTAAGGCATAGGGAATGACTTTTCATTCTCTTTCCATTTTCTGCTGTGGTCGGGATTTGAGTCTTACTCAATTTCATACCTTGCAACACAGGCAAAAACTCCTTCTTTGACTTTTCCACTTTGAATTACTTCAAAATCTTGTCAAGGTATGTACTCATTGAAAAAAAACTTATCAAGCGTCTTGAACTATCTCTATAGATCTTGATGCTCAATATGTAAGCAGCTTTACCGAGGTCTTTCTTTGAAAAACTTCTTTCAAACACTCCTTTATGCTTTGCAGAATAATTCTACATTATTTCCGATCTACAATATGTCATTCACATATACTTATCGAAATCTTGTAGTGCTCCCACTCACTTTCTAGTAAATACAGGCTTCACCATAAGTCTGTACAAAACTATATGCTTTGATCAACTCATCAAAGCGTATATTCCAACTCGAGATGCTTGCACCAGTCCATAGATGGATTCTTTGGAGCTTGCACACTTTGTTAGCTCCCTTTGGATCGAAAAAACCTTCTGGTTGCATCATATACAACTCTTCCTCCAGAAAACCATTCAGGAATGCAACTTTTACATCCATTTGCCAAATTTCATAAATTGTGGCAATTGCTAACATGATTCGGACAGACTTAAGCATCGCTATAGTTGAGAAAATCTCATTGTAGTCAACATCTTGAACTTTGTCGAAAACCTTTTTCCAACAAGTCGAGCTTTGTAGATAGTAACACTACTATCAACGTCCGTCTTCCTCTTGAAGATCCATTTATTTTCTATGGTCTGCCAATCATCGGGCAAATCCATCAAAGTCCATACTTTGTTCTCATACATGGATCACATCTCAGATTTCATGGCCTCAAGCCATTTCGCGGAATCTGGGCTCATCATTGCTTCCTCATAGTTCGTAGGTTCATCATGGTCTAGTTACATGACTTCCAGAACAGGATGACCGTACCACTCTGGTGCGGATCTCACTCTGGTTTACCTACGAGATTCGGTAGTAACTTGATCTGAAGTTACATGATCATCATTATTAGCTTCCTCACTAATTGGTGTAGTAGTCACAGGAACAGATTTCTGTGATGAACTACTTTCCAATAAGGGAGAAGGTACAATTACCTCATCAAGTTCTACTTTCCTCCCACTCACTTCTTTCGAGAGAAACTCCTTCTCTAGAAAGGATCCATTCTTAGCAACGAATGTCTTGCTTTCGGATCTGTGATAGAAGGTGTACCCAACAGTGTCCTTTGGGTATTCTATGAAGACGCACTTCTCCGATTTGGGTTCGAGCTTATCAGGATGAAACTTTTTCGCATAAGCATCGCAACTCCAAACTTTAAGAAACGACAACTTGGGTTTCTTGCTAAACCACAGTTCATATAGTGTCGTCTCAACAGATTTAGATGGTGCCCAATTTAACGTGAATGCAGCTGTCTCTAATGCATGATCCCAAAACGATATTGGTAAATCAGTAAGAAACATCATAGATTGTACTATATCCAATAAAGTACGGTTATGACATTCGGACACACCCTTATGATGTGGTGTTCCAGGTGGCATGAATTTGTGAAACTATTCCACATTGTTTTAATTGAAGACCAAACTCGTAACTCAAATATTTGTCTCCGCGATCAGATCGTAGAAACCTTATTTTCTTGTCACGATGATGTTCCACTTCACTCTGAAATTCTTTGAACCTTTCAACTATTTCAGACTTATGTTTCATCAAGTAGATATACCCATATCTACTCAAATCATCTTGTGAAGGTCAGAAAATAACGATATCCGCCACGAGCCTCAACATTCATCGGACCATATACATCTGTATGTATGATTTCCAACAAATTTGTTTCTCTCTCCATAGTACCGGAGAACGGCGTTTTAGTCATCTTGCCCATGAGGCATGGTTCTTAAGCATCAAGTGATTCATAATCAAGTGATTCCAAAATCCCATCAGCATGGAGATTTTTCATGCGCTTTACACCAATATGACCTAAGCGGCAAGTGCCACAAATAAGTTGCACTATCATTATTAACTTCGCATCTTTTGGTTTCAATATTATGAATATGTGTATCACTACGATCGAGATCCAATGAACCTTTTTCATTGGGTGTGTAACCATATAAGGTTTTATTCATGTAAACAGAACAACAGTTTATTCTCTTACTTAAATGAATAACCGTATTGCAATAAACATGATCAAATCATATTCATGCTCAACGCAAACACCAAATAACATTTATTTAGGTTCAACACTAATCCCGAAAGTATAGAGAGTGTGCGATGATGATCATATCAATCTTGAAACTACTTTTAACACACATCGTCACTTCACCCTTAACTAGTTTCTGCTCCCGTTTCGAGTTACTACTCTTAGCAACTGAACCAGTACCAAATACCGAGGGGTTGCTATAAACACTAGTAAAGTATACATCAATAACATGTATATCAAATATACCTTTGTTCACTATGCCATCCTTCTTATCCGCCAAATACTTGGGGTAGTTCTGCTTCCAGTGACCAGTCCCTTTGCAGTAGAAGCACTTAGTCTCAGGCTTAGGTCCAGACTTGGGCTTCTTCACTTGAGCAGCAACTTGCTTGCCGTCCTTCTTGAAGTTCCCTTCTATCCCTTTGCCCTTTTCTTGAAACTAGTGGTCTTGTTAACCATCAACACTTGATGTTCTTTCTTGATTTCTACCTTCATCGATTTCATCATCATGAAAAAACTCGGGAATCATTTTCATCATCCCTTGTATACTATAGTTCATCACGAAGTTCTACTAACTTAGTGATGGTGACTAGAGAATTCTGTCAATCACTATCTTATCTGGAAGATTAACTCCCACTTGATTCAAGCGATTGTATTACCCAGACAATCTGAGCACATGCTCACTAGTTGAGCGATTCTCCTCCATCTTTTAGCTATAGAACTTGTTGGAGACTTCATATCTCTCAACTCGGGTATTTGCTTGAAATATTAACTTCAACTCCTAGAACATCTCATATGGTCCATGACGTTCAAAACATCTTTGAAGTCCCGATTCTAAGCCGTTAAGCATGGTGCACTTAAACTATCAAGTAGTCATCATATTGAGCTAGCCAAACGTTCATAACGTCTGCATCTGCTCCTGCAATAGGTCTGTCACCTAGCGGTGCATCAAGGACATAATTCTTCTGTGCAGCAATGAGGATAAACCTCAGATCACGGATCAAATCCGCATCATTGCTACTAACATTTTTCAACATAATTTTCTCTAGGAACATATCAAAATAAACATATGAAAGCAACAACGCAAGCTATTGATCTTACAACATAATTTGCAAAATACTACCAGGACTAAGTTCATGATAAATTTAAGTTCAATTAATCATATTACTTAAGAACTCCCACTTAGATAGACATCTCTCTAGTCATCTAAGTGATCACGTGATCCAAATCAACTAAACCATAACCGATCATCACGTGAGATGGAGTAGTTTTCAATGGTGAACATCTTATGTTGATCATATCTACTATATGATTCACGCCGACCTTTCGGTCTCTCGTGTTCCGAGGCCATATCTCGCATATGCTAGGCTCGTCAAGTATAACTCTGAGTATTCTGCGTGTGCAAAAACTGGCTTGCACCCGTTGTAGATGGACGAGAGCTTATCACACCCGATCATCACGTGGTGTCCGGGCACGACGAACTTTGGCAACGGTGCATACTCGTGGAGAACACTACTTGATAATTTTAGTGAGAGATCATCTTAAAATGCTACCGTCAATCAAAGCAAGATAAGATGCATAAAGGATAAACATCACATGCAATCAATATAAGTGATATGATATGGCCATCATCATCTTGTGCTTTTGATCTCCATCTCCAAGCACCGTCGTGATCACCATCGTCACCGGCGCGACACCTTGATCTCCATCGTAGCATCGTTGTCGTCTCACGCCACCTATTGCTTCTACGACTATCGCTACCGCTTAGTGATAAAGTAAAGCAATTACAGTATGCGTTGCATTTCATACAATAAGCGACAACCATATGGCTCCTGCCGATTGCCGATAACTTCGGTTACAAAACATGATCATCTCATACAATAAAATATAGCATCACGTCCTGACCATATCACATCACAACATGCCCTGCAAAAACAGGTTAGACGTCCTCTACTTTGTTGTTGCAAATTTTACGTGGCTGCTACGGGCTTAAGCAAGAACCAATCTCACCTACGCATCAAAACCACAACGATACTTTGTCAAATAGACTCCGATTTAACCTTCTCAAGGACCGGGCGTAGCCACACTCGGTTCAACTAAAATGAGAGAGACAGACACCCGCCAGTCACCTTTAAGCAACGAGTGCTCGTAGCGGTGAAACCAGTCTCGCGTAAGCGTACGCGTAATGTCGGTCCGGGCCGCTTCATCTCACAATACCGCTGAACCAAAGTATGACATGCTGGTAGGTAGTATGACTTGTATCGCCCACAACTCACTTGTGTTCTACTCGTGCAAAACATCAAACCATAAAAGAAAACCTGGCTCGGATGCCACTGTTGGGGAACGTAGTAATTTCAAAAAAAAATCCTACGCACACGCAAGATCATGGTGATGCATAGCAACGAGAGGGGAGAGTGTTGTCTACGTACCCTCGTAGACCGAAGCGGAAGCGATTACAACGTAGAGGAAGTAGTCGACGATCTCCTCGCGATCCAACCGATCCTAGCGCTGTTACTCCGGCGCCCGAGTTCTTGACACACGACAGCTCGATGGCGCTCCTCGGGCTCCAATCCAAGAGAGCTTCGGGAGGGGGAGTTCGTCAAGACGACGGCGTGGTGGCGATCTTGATGTTCTACGGCGCAGGCTTCGCCTAAGCTTTGCGACGATATGACCGAGGTGGAATATGGTGGAGGGGGCACCGACACGGCTAAGGAACGATCCGTAGATCAACTTGTGTGTCTATGGGGTGCCCCTGCCCCGTGATATAAAGGAGGGAGGGAGGAGGAGGCCGGCCTAGGGAGGAGGCGCGCCATAGGGGAGTCCTACTCCCACCGGAGTAGGATTCCCCTTTCCTAGTCCAACTAGGGATCCTTCCATGTATTAGGAGTAGGAGACTAGGAAGGGAAGAGAGAAGGAAGGAAGGAGGGTGCGGCCCTCCCCAGCCCAATTCGGACTGGGGCAAGGGGGCGCGGCCTGCCTAGGGCAGCCCTCTCTCTTTCCCGTATGGCCCATAATGCCCAATACTTCTCCCGGCGAATTCCGTAACTCTCCCGGTACTCGATAAATACCGAATGGCTCGGAACCTTTCCGTACTCGGATATAGTCGTCCAATATATCGATCTTTACGTCTCGACCATTTCGAGACTCCTCGTCATGTCCCCGATCTCATCCGGGACTCGAACTCCTTCGTACATCAAAACTCATAAACTCATAATATAAGCATCGCATCGAAACCTTAAGTGTGCGGACCCTACGGTTCGAGAACAATGTAGACATGACCGAGACACGTCTCCGATCAATAACCAATAGCGGGACCTGGATGCCCATATTGGCTCCTACATATTCTACGAAGATCTTTATCGGTCAGACCGCATAACAACATACGTTTGTTCCCTTTGTCATCGGTATGTTACTTGCCCGAGATTCGATCGTCGGTATCCAATACCTAGTTCAATCTCGTTATCGCAAGTCTCTTTACTCGCTCAGTAATACATCATCTCGCAACTAACTCATTAGTTACAATGCTTGCAAGGCTTAAGTGATGTGCATTACCGAGAGGGCCCAGAGATACCTCTCCGACATTCGGAGTGACAAATCCTAATCTCGAAATCGCCAACCCAACATCTGCCTTTGGAGACACCTGTAGTACTCCTTTATAATCACCCGATTCGTTGTGACGTTTGGTAGTACCCAAAGTGTTCCTCCGGCAAACGGGAGTTGCATAATCTCATAGTTATAGGAACATGTATAAGTCATGAAGGAAGCAATAGCAACATACTAAACGATCGTGTGCTAAGCTAACGGAATGGGTCATGTCAATCAGATCATTCAACTAATGATGTGACCTTGTTAATCAAATAACAACTCCTTGTTCATGGTTAGGAAACATAACCATCTTTGATTAACAAGCTAGTCAAGTAGAGGCATACTAGTGACATTCTGTTTGTCTATATATTCACACATGTATTATGTTTCCGGTTAATACAATTCTAGCATGAATAATAAACATTTATCATGAAATAAGGAAATAAATAATAACTTTATTATTGCCTCTAGGGCATATTTCCTTCAAATACTTACGCTACTATTGCTGCATCACCCTCTCCTCTTCGAGGAAAACCAACACAAGCTCAAGACGTAGCAGGCACCTCCATAATAATGCCCAGACGGCACGTCGCCCGTCCGGGGCCCTGCTCGCCGCGACTGAAGAGGGACGAAGCTTGTCCTCGAGCGCCAGTCGGTACACACTACGTACGGTGAAGATACCAGTACGCTCTACACCCCATGCGAGGAAATCCTCCCCCAAGCGAGGGGAAGCTTTTATCTTCAGAATCTCGTGTACATCAATGGGCATAACATATTGGCGTAGAAGAGCTCCTCGCCATGCACCGTGCTCATCCAGAAGTTCACTCACTCTGCGGAGACGGCACCTCCCTTGCTGTGAGATTGGTGGCCGGCCAACTGGGTGGGTTATCCAAGAGTCTCTCCAGATTCTGACAGACTGTCCGTTGCCGATGCGCCATAATAGTCCTTCCTTCTGTAGCTCCAAACCATGAACAATAGATTGCCAAGTTTGAGAAGCGTTGCTTGTGAAAACGGTGTCCTCTAATCGTCCATTGGGGAAGTACCATGCTTTCGAACATGTGCACAGAGGCTCTCAGGATTAACCAATATGCGCCAAGCTTGCCGAGCCAACATTGCCTGGTTAAATAATCTGAAGTCCTTGAAGCCCATGCCACCACATGAACTTGGGTCTTAACAAGGAGTCCCAGGCCTTCCAGTGTGTTTTCCTCTTGCCTCTGTACGATCCCCACCAGTAGCTACTGAATCATCCGCGCAAGGTCATCACATGTACTTCTTGGAAACTTAAATATGCTCATTACGAAAGTGGGAAGGGCCTGTGCTAGAGCCTTGATAAGAACCTTCCGCCCGGCCTGGGACATTAGCTCACCCCACTGGATAATTCTCTTGGTCATCTGTTGCTGAAGATTTTGCAATTTTCCTCTTGAGAAACGTCCACTTGGTGTTGGAAAACCAAGGTATTTTTCCTCAAAGCTCGCATTTGCAATATCCAGGATATGCATAACCTCCTGTTTGTTTGCCTCTGAACACTTGGGTCCAAACATGATAGAGCATTTAGCAGGATTTATGAGCTGACCGGTAGCTCTAGCATATTTACCCAGTGCTTCCTTAACATGTGCAGCTTCTCCTCCATTAGCGCGAAAAAACAAAAGTGTATCGTCCACGAATAGGAGATGTGAGATACCCGGAGCCTGGGCGCACACCCGTACTGGAGAAATATGATTTGCTGCAATCTCCTATTTTAAAATCACATGTAGGCCATCAGCGACAAAAAGGAATAAAAAGGGCGAGAGAGGGTCTCCCTGCCGTAGACCACGTGATGGTGCGAATGAATCCGAGAGGGCTCCATTGACTTTGACATTATATCTCACCGAGGTGACACACCTCATTATCCAATTCACCCATCGGTGAGAGAAACCCATTTGTTGCATCACTCGCTCCAAGAACACCCAATCTACCCTATCATAAGCCTTGGGTAGGTCGAGCTTATAAGCACAAAAGCTTTGCTCAGGTTCGTTTTCTTGTTTGATGGCATGAAAACACTCGAAAGCAATTAAGGCATTATCAGTAATTAACCTACCAGGTACAAAGGCGCTCTGCTCCGGGGATATCAACTCATCCAGGATAGGCCGGAGTCTATTGACTAAGGACTTAGCTATCACCTTATAAATGATGTTGCAGAGACTGATAGGCCGGAAATCAGTTAGGCGAATCGGAGAGTCAATCTAGGGGATCAACACAATAACGGTACTATTAACACCTTCTGGCATGACTCCAGAGGCAAAAAACAATTTAACGGCATTGATTATGTCGTCCTTCATCACCGACCAGTGACATTGAAAAAACCGTGCCGGGAACCCATCCGGCCCCGGCGCCTTCAGCGGGCCCATCTGAAACATGGCATTGGATATCTCCTCATCCGTGAAATCCTTGCACAAATTAATATTCATGTCCGAAGATACCTTGGGCTGTATGAGCTGCAGCACGTCTCCTGGATCCAAAAGTGGGTCAGCCGTGAACAAATTTTGGAAGTAATTATTTACCATTTGAAGCATAGCGGCCTGGTCGGAGTGTACAACACCCAATTCATCTGTCAGACCAAGTATCTTATTTTTCCTAGCATGCCAGACTGCCTTCCGATGGAACATCTTAGTGTTTCGGTCCCCCTCCTTAAGTCAGCCAATCCTTGACCTCTGAAGCCATAACATCTCTTCCCTATACAGCAATTCATTCATCTTATCCATTTCCTTCCTTATTTCCATTCGGTCTGCATTCATATTGGTTAGTTCCTCTAACCGAGAGTGTGACTTCTCTAATTCACGTGTGACGTTGCCAAATGTTTTATTGCTCCAGGTGTGAAGATCCTCCATAACAAAGGCAAGGGCCTCCCTCACATCTCCCAGGTTCCTCTTCGTACCTTTACTTGACCACGAATTTGCAATTATGGCGTCGAGCGCCGGCGACCTCTCCCACATCAGTTCATACCGGCGGCTGCTACGAGGTCGGGTGTCTTGCTCCAGCGAGAACTTGAGAAGGAGGGGGCTATGATCAGACGCCGGCGGGATCAAGTGTGTTACCGATGCTTGCATGAACATATCTCTCCAGTCATTGGACACCACCGCTCTGTCCAGCCTCACTTGGACGTTAGCCCGCCCACTCCGCCTATTATCGTATGGAAAAGGATGACCTGAAAAGCCAAGATCAATGAGTCCACATGCTTCCAGAGAATCCCTAAAATTTAACATTTGGCCAAGGGGTCTCGGAGTCTCCGATTGATGCTCAAAATCCCACATAGCCTCATTGAAGTCGCCAATGATAATCCATGGAAGCGAGCTTTGAGCATGTAATCTTCTAAGCTTATCCCACATCAAGTGCCTATTCTCCACTCTCGGTTCGCCATATATACAAAAGTGGCTCTCCAAAGCGGCTTGTCTGTGACACACGATGGTACACATCAATCAATCTTTCATTAGCTTCTTGCACATCAACATACATAGAGTCATGACAAAACAGTGCCAAGCCACCACTACGACCATTACTACTAACACCTTCAAAACCAGAAAGACCTAGCCTACTACGCAAACGATACATCTTTTCCTTCTTCTGCCTAGTCTCACAGAGAAAAACAAGACTCGAGGAATGCGTCCTAACTAGGGACGCCAGTTCACGAACTGTCGAGAGGTTCCCCGCCCCCCGGCAGTTCCAACTTATCCAATTCATTTCCCCTGATGGGGCGGCACACCCGACCCCGTCAGTTTACCGGCGGCCCCATGGCCGGTCGCCTCCTAACCCTCCATGCCATCCGAGTCCACCGTCTCATCCTCTTGGTTCTGATCATCTACATTATCTAGCAGCTTCCCTCTCTTCTGTTTGTTGGCTCCAACCTCCTTGGCATGCAGCACCATTGCGCCCTGATCTGGACTCATCTCGTCATACGTATGCACACGAGAAAGTCTCTTCCCTAAGACCGAATCAGCCTCCTTCATGTTATGGTCAGACTCGGTGGAGGAAGAGATCATATTCGAGCTCCCAAGATTACTGATGCGACTTGCTGCACTCCCAGGTGGTCTGATTGATATCGGTAGAGGTGCGGGCACCCTACCACCTAGGAATACAAATTCTGGAGGTTCAGAACAGGCACGGGTAGTTCGGGCCCTGCTGGCCTCAGCCTTTTGCCCATCTAGGTGCACACGCATGGCCATGACGCGCTCTAAGAGTTCTGCGTCCGCGCTTGGTCCAACAATCCTTCTCCACTCTCCAAATCCATCCCGAGCATCGACACGTACTGGGATTTCCCTTGACTGCTGCTGCTGTTGGCTCCTCTTTCCTTTGCGTCTATCTCTTGGCTGTCCAAGCACCTCAGAAGGGGCGTTACTTGCAAAATTCAGACCATGTCTTGTTGTTGGCTGAGCTCCAGGAGCTACAAAAGCTGATCTATTTTCATACTTCTGGTATCGGGAACACCACAGCCCCTCATCATATGCTCTGGTTGGGACTCCCAATCTCTTTTTTTTCACACTGGTTATCATCGTGTCTTATGAATCCGCACCAAAAACAGTAGTGTGGGACTCTCTCATACCGAAGTGGGTAAACAACCTGTCTCGCTGGATCCTTGCCTATGGTGATTTTTTTTTGGAGTCGACGGCTCAGCGGCAAGTCAACCTGAATACACAGGAACTCATGAACCCTACTTCCATCCACCTCCGCATCAACTTCCATGATAGTCCCCAGCAAGCCACCGAGGAAATTACCGTAAGCAATTGTCTGTTTGTCCCAGGGAACATTGTAAACTCGGACCCAAACTCGGACCGAGGAAATTACCGTAAGCAATTGTCAGTTCTGCCTCTGAAGGTTGTGCACCCCCCTTGAATGGGCCGACGATGAGCGCATTCCCCTTGTAGATCCATGGTCCTCCACGAGCCACAAAATTGTAGTCTCCCTCAGAGAAGAAAGTCACAGCATACCAATTGTTCTTGATCCTTGCAATATCCAGACCTGTTCGCACCTTCCAGACCTCGCTGAAGTGCTCCGTCATGTCATCGACGTTAGGCCGCCACAGATTGACATATCGCCCCAGTAGCCTCCTGCGCGGCGGCGCCGCTACTGGCTCCACCACTGGTTCCTCCTCCACCACGACATCATCATCCAAATCCACCTCGCCATCAACTCTGACGACCGGTCCATCCAAACCACGCTATCCCTCTCATCCCAATTGATAGTGTTTTCGATCTCCTCCACCACCGTGATCTGACCACTGTTAACCTGCGCGGACACGATCGTGTCGTTACCAAGCGACTTTGGGTGGGTAGGGGCCTCACCGGCCCCCCTTTTTCACCCCCATCACCGGCAGACGACATCGACGAAGACCGAACGTAGACTGCAGGGGGATCCGAAGATACGAAGAGTGGGTTGTTAAAAGAAGCGATCTGGTCAGGGAGATTGCGGCGGACGGAAGGGCCTAAAAGAGACCCGCCCTCGTCAGTTTCCTTGCCCCGCGCAGCCGTGCACGAGTCCTCTCCTCCTTCCTTCCGAGACGAAACATAGACGACTTAGACTCCCTCCGGGATCCGGAGGACGAAACTCCACGTAGACTCATGGTGGGATACGGCTAGACTAGGACGAGAGCAGGAGAGTCGCCCATGACGGCGGAAACACTAACCCTTCAGATCTGTCATCTCTAACACACCAAACAATTGCTCATGTGAGTCACTAACATGCCCCTCTTGAGATATTTTTTTCAAGAAACGTCTTGAGAATTTTATCTACAGAAATATCACACTTCGCGTTGTCATAATCTGCAGCTACCGGCTCATTATTTGAATTAAATTCCGCTGGACATATCATAACATTTTTGCAGACGATCTCTGATACTTATAGCCATGACATAATTGTGCGCATTATACCTGAATATTATTTATTTTGGAGAGGAGAAAGCTTAAGTATTGTGGCTCGGGCATTCCATCGAACACCCCATGTGCATAGGAGGTGAGCTAGAGCACCACAGAGCCCTCCCCTCGCCGGCTAGAAAAAACAAAGCAGTGTGGAGTGCTCTGCTCGCCGGGTCCCGGTTCAAGCCATCAACCGGGACCAATGGTGGTGGGCCAGGAGCGAGGCCCATTAGTCACGGTTTGTCTCACAAACCGGGACCAAAGAGGTCAGACGAACCGGGACCAATGCCCCCACGAGGCCCGACAGGCCCCCCGGCCTCACGAATCGGGACCAATGCCCCCATGGGTCCCGGTTCTTGGCTGAACCGGGACTAATGGGCTAGCCCGGCCTGAATCAAAGCCTTGTTTTCTACTAGTGTGGGCATGTGGTCTTGTTTCTACAACAGAGCGGTTGTTGCGGGAATTAACAAGTGTGCATGTGGTCATGTCTCTGCAACGGAGCATTTGTTACGGGAAATAAGGAGTGGACATGCGGGACGAGACACTACGTCGGACGGTTATCAGCTCGGGCATCCAACGACTGTCGAGGCGACGAATAATATCTAAACATCGGCCGGCGGACACGTAGCAGCGGCCTATATATAAGGATACACTAACATGTACTCTGCGCCCTATATATAAGAATATACAACATGTACAAATACAAGATACAGCGATATACACAGAAACTATGTGTAAACATTATCTAAAAGGCTGCTAGCTCATCCCCAGGCTGCCGTCCGTCACGATCGCCAACTTGTAGGCGGAGATCAAGGGGTTCAAGGGGCGAGCTGTTCTACTCGGCGGAGAGGAAGGAGACGATCGATCGATTGAGACGTCATGGTCTCGCGTCGTTGGTTTGGTTTCCGCTGAGTCACGTACGCCATGGCCCAAGTTTTTTCCTTGTTTTTTTGTTCCTCTTAATAGTAGTAATAATAATTATGGAATGGACGGAAGGAGGGATTGTCGCTCGCAAAGATAGGAAACAAATAATGGATCGATGTGTATATATGTAAACTGTGAAACACTTGGTCGACAATGGCGTACGATCGAGGTACCACAAGGAAACAATCGATCGGAAAGGAGGATGTGATTGCGCTCGCTCCTTCCATCCACCCAAATTGATTCTCTCCTTCATTCCATTAAAGGGGGAGGGAGACGCAGTTTTTGGCGGGCAACGCATAGCATTTGGCGCCAAAATGCTTCTCTCGTTCCCGGCACAACTTTTGGAGGCAAATATTATCTATCTATATATATACACGATCGATCCAACACCTTCGGCTCCACAACACAACCACCCACCCACCTCTGTCACATGGCGCCTATTCACATCTCCTCCTCCGAGGTTATCTTCCTCGACGACAGCGAAGACGAGGAGCTGCTTGACATCGACATCGCTGCCGTGACCTCGCTTGACAACCTTGACTTCTCCGACGACAGCCCCCGCAACAACAACACTGTATGTATCTTCTTTTTCTTTCCTATAACTCAATTGTTGATTACAGATATACTAGTCGCCAACCCGTGCATTCGCATGGGCTAATTATTCTTTACAATTTTAGAACTGTATATAATATTTTAGTAACTGTTTTTCTTGCATTTTCCGTTCTAATGTAATAGTCGGTTCATAAATAGTTTTACAAAAATGGTCAACAATAAGACATTGCCAACAATGTCAAAGAAGAGAGGCTCATGTGGTCGTTTCCAAACAAAGCCATTTTGTGTACTAAAACTTAATTTTAATTAATTCTTGAAATGACGCAAATTTAGCATGTGTATATACACTATTGAATTATCATTTGGTGCAAACAAAATAATTTGAAGTACCACCATGTATATAGAAAAATGCATATTTGTCTGTCTATTAACTTCTTTTTTTTGAACGGTCACCGGGGGGGGGAGAGATTCCCCACCTGAATATATTGCTCAAAGTGGCCAAAATGCCAAGTGTTTGATCCAGTTTATAAGGAAAACCGGATCGAAAACCTTAACAGGTTGACCCGGTTTATAAGGGAAACCGGGCCGAAAAACCACACAGGGGGGAAAGATTACATAGGGTGAGAGCATATGGACGCCCCGAAGAAAGCACTACCTAGCCATCAAGCCAAGAGACCACCACCATAAAAGTCGAGAGGAAGTGGTGTGTCATCGAGGAAACACAATACCAACACTAAACAACTATCCTAACGCACCACACCTGCGTGCATACCAACCCCTTGGCACAACAGAGGAGCAGCACCAATCAACGAGTGACCCATCACGAACCTTGACTGGAAACTCCGCCACAGCAAGCCGACACAATTAGCAAGGTGGGGAGGCATCGTTGCGTCGTTGTTGAGCAAAGATGAACCGAGATAGCACGAAGAGCACGAAGCTCACCAAAACGGACGACAGGCATGAGAGGGTCTTGAGCTAGCAGAGCAGAGGATGACCAACCCCCAAGGGCAACGGAGGATGAATGGCGGCAAGGAGCTCCGTAGTGACGCCTTCAAGAAGGTGGACGACATCCGAGGATGACGCCGTCACATAGCTTTCGCCTGGAGCATAACCGGTTAAATTCCCAGAGGGCAGAGCCGAGAGCTGCGAATCCGGACCGAGAGACAAGAGTGGCACATGAGCCACGCTCCCAAGAGGGTAAGCGACGCTGGAGTAGCGCCGCCGTGGTCAGCTGACAAGGTCAGCGGGGATTTCTCCCGTAGCACATCCGTCAATGGTGGGCCGCCATCCAATTGGAGTCGAAGGGCGACAGAGGACAGGACCGAGACGGACATATGAGGCGGATGGTGAACCGGGGAAGGACGAGTGTAGCAGGCCGCCGGTGGGGAGGGTGGAGACGAGGTGGTGCGTCGTCGGAGGTGGACAGAGGGCGGGGGCACCAGAGTGGAGGTTCTTCCCGGCAGGGACTGGCGGAGGCGGGGACGGGGAGGGCGAGCAGGGTGGAGGCGCAGGACGGGTTGTCGATGTAGAGGGGAGGGGACGCCGGCATCGGATCTGCGGCCGCCCAGCTTCGGTTGTCGATGGAGCGGGGTGCATCGTCCGCCGGAGAGGATGGGGGTGGCGAGGGGAGCAATGGGAGCTGTGAGCTGAGTGAGAGCCGGATCCGTCGCCAGCCAGCCGAGAACGGACGGCCAGGAGGCCGAACGCAGCCGCGGACGCCGCCGGCGCCAGGGGCCAGGCCGCCCGCCCACCTAGCGCCAGCAGAGGAGGGTCGACGCGGACGACGGCGACGAGCTGAGTGGAGCAGCAGCCACCGACAGAGGGCCAGCACGCGCCGGCCGGCGGGCACAGACGGCCCGGGCGGGAAGATGTGGGAGGCGGATTTTGAATCTTGGGAGGAGGCAGATGTCGCGGGCAGAGAGCAGAGCATGGCCTTGCCGCCGCGGTCCGCCGCGGTACCGGCCCGACGGCCTCCGCCGGCGCCGGCGATGCAGGGGGGTGCCTCGATCTGGCGGTGGTGGATGCGGAGGGGAGCACCGGACGGTGAGGCAGGGCAGCAGGGGTGGGGTTGGATTGAAGTGGGAGAGTTCGCCACCCGGTTTCCGGAGCCGGCCTTCGCCGCCGCCGGCGCCGGTCATCGGCGGCGGCAGCAGAGTGGTGGTGGAGGAGGACCTGGAGGCTAGGGTTGGGGTCGCCCCGGTGTCGCCCCGCGGAGCGACACGGGAGCGGAGTCCTTCAGTGTTTTTGCATTTCTTGCAACTCAACACCTCGATCGGTGAATGAGGACTCCACCTACAAGTACTTTGAGGTCATCCTTGTTGATGTTGCTCACAGGGCTGTCCGCAATGATCCAAGGATCAACTGGCTCTGCAAGCCTGTGCACAAGCACCGGGAGCTGCGTGGTCTCACCTCTGCAGGAAAGAAATTCCGTGGTCTGCGTGGCAAGGGTCACCGCCACCACAAGAACAGGCCCTCGAGGAGAGCCACCTGGAAGAGGAACCAGACCGTCTCCCTCCGCCGCTACCGTTAAGCTTGTGTGTTGTTATGTTCCGTGGAACCTGTCCTATGCCTACCTCGACAGTATCTGTTTGCGCCGTCAAATTTTGCTACCTTAGTTCTGTGGATGAACCTTTATGTCCAGGCATGTCTGTTGTCTATTAACTTGATAAACCTTTTACCAAATTTATCCAAGAATGCCTCGCTTTAAAAGATGGCCTAAACTACAAATGATTCCAGAACCAAGATTTTGATTACTTCATGTAATTTTGTTCGCATTAAATGTATCATGCAAAAATGAAATCTGAGATAAATCTGATACATAAAGTTGATAGTGTTTATAATGTACACAGGTCATATCTTCATAATCATCCCATCCATGTAGAGAAAGACATGTGTTATATAATTAGAGGATACCCTCTTCTATGACGTTATCTCAAAGATATAACATGATACAATATGATTTTTTTTTCCTTCAAGATATATCCCATTACATGAGAATGAAAATATATGTGTGTAAGGCCATATTTCTGCTTAAAGAAAAAGTAAAAACAACTGACCTTGTGCTGATGATGTGTGTCTATTAAAGTCAGCCACATGTACATAGACAACATAGATATCAAATACAATAACAATTTATGATGATTGAACCAATCTCTACATTTTCTTAGTTTTACTGGACCGAGTTTCAATTACATGGCATCACTTACCTAATAAATAAACTCTACAAAAATCAAATAACATATGTATTTAGTTTTTTAGTACATCCATTTTATCAGAGGAACGACAGTAAACTCAGTAAGTAGTAGAAATATAAGAAAACCTACGAAGGTTAACTTGAGCATCATTTTTTGATCTCCCTTGTTGGTTGTTGCTTCTGATAAATACTGCAAGGTACCACCTTCTTTACCTCCTGAATGCACAGGGAAAAGTTCCAAGTCTGCAAACAACTCTATGATTATTTTTCCATTAGAAGAAAGCATCATTTGTTCTTGTAAGATGCAAATCTTACCCATCCTAGTAATTTATATCTTTTTTTGCGGTAAAATACATATCTAGAGTTCTAGACAGGTCTGAAACTAAAGAAAACATATCATTAAAATCCTACAAACCAAATGCTAGACCATACTTGCTGATTAGAGACCGTGCCTCAAATTGCAGGACACACAACATAAAAATCCCCAAAGAAAAATTTACTATATTCTTCCTGTTGGCATACCTTATATTGTGGATTGGTAAAAGCACGGCTAGCCATGGAAATTGAGGTCTACTTACTTCCTATCCAGCCACTGATTTGTCCAAGCTATGGGCAACCCGTGGATAAATGCCTAATACGCGTGTCTAGCATATTTGTCTTTGTATTATGTGTTGCTGACTGTGAAGAACATGATTTCTGATACGTATGAAAACACATGCTCTGTTTGATCTAAAGAATGAGCTCAGGTGTACATCCATGTAAGGAAAGATTACAAATTAATTTAGATATAGATGATAATTTCGTAGGCTTAATAAAGATTCTATTGTTGTGGGTAAACTACTATCTTGATCCTTCTAGTTCTCATATAAATATTTTCTAATATTTTTTGTCATGTAAAAACATTAACTTAAACTCCTGTTCCTCCCAAGATGAGAAAAAGAATCCAGCAAAGGTTATTATTGGTAGCAGTTTGTACTTGTTCTTATTTTGAGTTATGAAGAATATCATACTCAGAGCACATACCCACTTCTTGTCATGGTTATGAACAATAAGAAGCTAACCGCTATAAATAGTACCTAACCAAGCATACCAAGCTCTTGAAAAGGATAAATAGTATAAAAAGTTACCTCTGCTCACGTATTACACTTATGCAACCTGGACAACACCTTGAATATAAATATCTTTATTAATATGTGTTCCATTTAATACAATCTAGATATAAGTAGTACTAAAATATCAAAGCATAATAATAGAACCAATTTACCTTGGTTGGAGTTTGTTGCTGCTGTTGCCTGCCACCAGTCAACGTACATATGGTTGCTGCCCTTGGGCACAGGAGTTGCTGAGTCTAAGGTGTCTTGGTATGGCATGTGAAAATAAACAGGTCAACCACTATAGCTAGTAGAGCACTTCAATACTCGGCCCAACTGGTGGTTGTTACCTTTGACTATGCATACTGCATGTCACTGATTCTGAGGAGAGTAGGGGCGGATGGATAAAACGATCATCAGCAGGCTGCCATTTATCTTTTGAATCCTCGAACCCTTCCATGAAGCCTCTGCTCGCATACCTAGATACGTTCCTGCTTCCAGGAGCTGAAGTGAACAGGGAGGTGTGGCATGGGGAATTCTCAGCGGCAGCGTTGGGAAGAGGGTAGGGGCGCGGGGGTTGATTGGTGGAGTCGGAGCAACCTTGCTGCAGAGACAACAGGGAGAGGAGATTGCATCGTGGAGAGCGATCGAGATTAGAGGGCATGGTCAATTTCTCAATGGAAGGGGAGGATACGCAAGGGTAGAGCTCCACAGTTCGATCTGCAGATTCCTAAATATCTGGCCTGACAAACCTGACCAAGATATACACGTTATTGGTTTAGATTATTTTTAGAAGGTTACGGCTTTAGATTTGTTGATTGATTTTTCTGTTAGGCAACATAGTGGGGCCACATGTACGGTTTGTGTGCTGCTTTAAGAGTACGTACCCGCATAGGACTCTTATAGGCTAACGCATTGGGTTCACAACGGTGCAAAATGACAATAGAGGATTACATGAGTTAATCTACACTGATAATTTGATCCCACCAAATCAATTGCTTAGATTCTTTTTCATATAACTATATACTATGTTGGTTACACGTATGTTTGAAAAATCTTGAGAATTAATTAGTATTGTATGTGATTTGGTTTGTCCTTTTTTATTTACAAGGCCGACGACGTTGTCGTTATCTCCTCCTCCGACGACGATGAGGGTTCTGCTGCCGACAACGGTGCCATGGACTCCAACGGTGGCAGATCGTTTCTCTCCGCTGACTCAAATGCAAAAAGCAAGACGAAGCGGAAGCCAAGGGTTCCGTACAACCATTGGGGCACTAGCGATGAGTGCTGGCTAATTAAAGCCGATGGGACACTCCGAAGGAAGAAGAAATACAAAGGCAGGGATGTACCGGTGCTGGAGCTCATACGAAAGTTCAAAAAGGCCCCGTCACGCATCATCTACCGTGGCAAACTTGATGAGCGCACTGTCCGCCGAAAGAGGAGACATTTGATGGATAAATTTCGCAAGGCGGTAAAGATGGGCGACAAGTACAAACCGCTCAACACGCGCGATAAAGACCTCTACAACTGTTCCATAGCTGCGTGGCCACATATCATTGAAGAAGAAGCCGGTACCATACACGATCGCGAATAATATAGATATAGTTTATATATGCATGGCATGGATGTTTTTTCAGTTTTTAGGGGCGAACGGTCTTGTCGTGTCAGCTTCTGAGCTTGAGTCTTGTTAGTATAATTTCCATAATAAAGACTAGTGTAAAATACCCGTGCGTTGTAACGGTCTTTTTAAAATTTGCAATACAATACTATGTTTGATATAGTAGCTATCCCTCCCTAGCGAATGATTTGTTGGCGCTGAATGAAGGTTGACCAGATGGAACGAATTGGTTTGCTGGACGTCCCTGTTTCTAATTCTGAAGACATATTCTGCTATGTGACACCACAGTAGTGAATCAATCGGCTTCTTTTCACGCAGCTTGATCCACACCAATACCATCTGATTGGGCATAGAGCACTTCAAATTTCAAGTGATGAATCACCAAATTGGGGTAATCATAATCTTATAGCTAGCAGTGTCTTAGTTCGGTGAGTATTTAACAAAAAACTACCACAATTCACGGAACCGTACCTACAAACTACCACTTTACAAATTTGTGCCGAAAACTACCATTTTCTCACTAATTCTTGACTAAAAACTATCAAGTCTGAAAAGAACGCGATTTGACTCTTTTAAACGTGTTTCTAACTACTGGGCCCACATGTAAGCGGGCTAAAAAAGCAATCAGGTCCCTAGTTTTTTTTCAAAAAAGCAATCCACTCCTTTAGCGCGTCGTGGCTGTGGCCGGCCCCGGGCCATGGCAGCGGCCAAGCCGTTGCTGTGGCCAGCCATGGCCGCTCGTGGCGGAGCCAGCCGTGAGTGGTGAGCGGTGGCCAGCCAGCGCGAGCCAGCCAGCAAGCGGCGGCGCTGCACGCACGCTCGCTGCGACGGCGGCCAGCACGCGGCGGCGGGGTTGCTGCGCACGCAAGGCGCTGCACGCCAGCATGGCCGAGGGGCTCCAGCCGCCAGCAAGCGGCGGCGGCTGCACCCACGCCACGGCGACGACGTCCAGCACGCGGTGGCGGCGGCTGCTGCGCACGCACGCCACGGCGACGACGCCCAGCACGCGGTGGCGGCGGCTTCTGCGCAAGACGCGACGCAAGGCCGCTGCACGCCAGCACGACCGAGGCGGCTCCAGCCGGCGTGGTTGCGCCGCCGTCTCCAGTCCCGACTAGCGTCGGAGAGGTGCTTCGCCAAGCGCCGCCATGGCGAAGAGCGCGGAGTGCACACGATGTGTTCGAGGAAATGCCAGAGAGAGGAGGAGGAGCAGGAGGAAGAAGATTAATGCTGACAAGTGGGTCCATCCTGTCAGAAAGGAGTTTAGAAGACACGAATCGGGCACTTTCCTCACATGGTAGTTTTTAGTCAAAGTTTAGTCAAAAAGTGGTAGGTTTCGGCACAAATTTGTAAAGTGGTAGTTTATAGACACGGTTCCGTGAAATGTGGTAGTTTTTTGTTAAATACTCTAGTTCGGTAAAACCAAACAAGCACAAAAAAGGAGCAGCACATATGCCACAATAATCGTATTCGTATCCATACCTTCAAGGAGGAGTTGAAGGGACTAGAGCTACTGCTAGCATTCCTGGAGGAGGCGCTGCTCCCTCCTCTTGTGCAGGACGCCGATGCTCAGCGTGGCGGCGCCGATGGCCAGCAGCAGCATCGGTTAAACGAGCATCTGCAGAGCAAACAGATCTTCTCCTGTTGAGCGACAAGTGGGAGGTTAAGAACCACAGCAGCATCGCGAGCTCGCATGAAGAAGAGCATCATCGAGGGAGAATGGCGGAGGTGGCAGAAGGGAATCCACGGCGAGTCACCTCGGTGACTGCGTTTACTCCGGAGCGCTGTGTCCGTGAGGAGCGCGTGTAGGGAGGTGGCCTCGATGCCCGCCGCAGTTGCGGAAGCGAGCAGGTGGCACTCGGCCTCCGCCCACGACGGCACCTCGAGCCGGTCAACTTAGGCGCGAAGCGCGGCGGCTTGGTGGTCATCGTCGGCGCGCGCGGAGGGAGCGAGGCGGGCGAGCAGTCGGACGGAGTGAAGAGCCGACGCGGCCGCGCGGGCGAGCAGGCGGAGCCCACGATGGCATCTATCCCTCTCACTATCAGATCACACTAGATCATTGATGGCGCGCGTTGCTTCACCCGTCTATTTTGGCTCTTGTTAGTCATACAAAGGAACTTTTATACTTTGTATAATGCAATTTCTGTTTTCCAATTTAAGTGATTTGCTTCCATCCACATTCATGATCTAGGTTTATGAAATAAAGATACACATTAAACAGAGTGAGAAAAGTTTTCAGAGTTGCTTAGCATGAATCAGCAAGACAATTTGGAATAAAGCGTGGATGAAAGTTGTACATGTCGTGCCATGAAGGTAACTGCAAGATGATATGTTTGAGTTAGTTCATAAGGAGTTGTTTAATGAATTAAGATCTATCCAGCAAACAAAAAGAAACTGATTCAAAGATATGGGATTGACCTATATATGTGTAAGCAACTTAAGAAGAACAACCTTGCTCTCTTTCTCCCATATTCTTCAATAGACAAACGTCACACCACAGAACTCCTCTGCGAACAAGAGAACAAGAAGATAAGATGAAGGATCAGATGCTAATAAAAGCTGTTGTAGGACACATAAATAAACATTCAATGAAAAATCTCGTTTTTCAAAGATAGGAAGTGCAGCACAATTTTCGTTATGTTAAGTACTACTTCCTCTGTCCCATAATATAGGACGTTTTTTGGCACTACACAAGTGTGAAAAAACGTCTTACATTATGGGACGGAGGGAGTAAATGAATACAATGTTTTGTTTCCATGAATGTAACTACATAATCTCTGACATGCTTCAGGTTAATAAAATAAAACAATATTTCTCTTTGTATGCCTTCCACGGAGATTGTGGCATTCAAACATTGAAAACATTCACTATTCAAATCTGGACAGTCACTCCACTGGAACGCATAGAAGAAACCTTCAGTAAAATAGTGTGTTATTAGGCTAAAGGGCCGATGAAACACTTTGTATCACATAAATAAAATTAATTGATTATATTAGGATTAAGCCTCACATTATCAAGCAATGTTGTTATGTAAAGTTATCTTTAACCAAAGGGGGGCTCATATAGTGGTGATAAATTATAAACAACAACAATCTTCTATTAAATGTACTCTTATAATATCCTAACAATTTAGTACGGTTAACTTACTACTTTTATTATCTTTTGTGCCAAATTTGCTCGGATTGATGTTCAGCTGTGCTCAATGGGGCTGAAGTTGGATAAAATTAACCTCGAGCATGACAGCTCCAGCATTACCTCTGTTTGCATCGACCTTGATGAAAGCTTTGTAATACCAGTGCAAAACATGCAAAAAGTCTAAGAACAAAAAGACAGATCTTGGTTGAAACAAAACACCCTTACCAACACTACTCTTGTGACCTCACATATCGATTCTTTGGAGCAGGAGTACTATAGATGGTGTGAAGGCTGAAGCAAATTATCAACAACAGGAAAATGTGATTGCATGTTGCACTAATATTGGACATTATCCACAATATGTATTTGCCTCGCTGTGTTGGAATTGTATGCTCACCTGCAAGGCTACCTAAATTCGGCTTATCAAATCTCAAATAAAATAATTTATCAACAATCATTCACAAAGAAAGTTCTTACTGTCATATAAAATTCAGATTTTCCATAAATTATCCAATTTGCTCAAAAAATCTCACGATCAAGCATACCATGGAGCAGTAAACATTAAATAATCCATTCCTTTTTGCAAGATCTGGACAAAGAGTGGATATCATTTAGTCAGGTACGAAGATTATTAAAGTGAGTGGGAACAACTACATCAACATGTGTTGCTTTGTATCTGACTTCACACTCGAAGACCACTTCTCTGTCCATAACCCGCTTCTTATGGTTGAATGATAAAATTGACTTTTAAGATAAAAGATTAATTAATTATAGGAATGGGCAAGGGAAAGCAATACCTATGAAAAGCAGTGTTGTGGAGGGTGGGCCGGTTACAAAAATAAACACAATCAGACCATACTGCCACAAGTACAAATCTCGTTGGATCCAAAATTTAAACTCCCATGTTTCATACAGCTACGGAAACCACCAAAACTCTTGATTTAGTTCTTAAAAACCTCCTTTTAGCAGAATCTTCGGTTTCATTACAATTTCGCCGGTTTCAATCAGATCCAAATATCCTAATGGCCTGTTCTTATTGCCTGACTCTTCTTGTCAGTCATGATTTTTATTTAGCCATAACTGCAGGAATCGATATATAACAATCATCATAGATGGACAATAGAGCATAAATTAAATAGTTTATAAGCACCCCAAGCAACTACGGTGCGTATATACACCGCAATTTCTAGTATATGCCAAAGTTTCATTTTACTCTACTAACTGCCTTTTGTTTGTTTCCTTCCCTATACTTTCCATACATCCCACCCTTCCGTAGCTAGGAGGAGAGCAATCAAGGCAATTGCTAGAATATCCATCTTCCCGAAGACACAATTCGTCGTCAGCTCAAAGAAAAGCTGCATTTTCTAAATATTTGGCTCCCAGGTCCGTCCATTAATAGGAAGATTATATTTCCAAAATCAAGACACATGTATGACAATGGAAGCAAAGCCTGTTTTCTGTGGAAAAGATTAAGTAAATCCTCAGATGCACAGGCCGAGGAACAAGCGAACAACTGGTCAAGCAGATTTAGGCCAAGAACACTAAAGCCAGGACAAACAGAAGGGGTAGAAGGAGCACCTTTTGTGCTTGTCGTTGAGGACGACCTGTGGGTAAAAGCTGAAGAACCGGGCGAAGAAGGCGATCCACCCGATTGATGACCTAGTAGAGCACCAACAGCCCCAACGTGTTCCACGACGACGACATCACCGACGGCGCCAAAACTATCAATTCACTAGTAGAAAAAGGGCCTATTGTCCCGGTTCGTAAGGGCCATTTGTCCCGGTTTTTGAACCGGGACTAAAGTGCCAGTACTAATGCCCTAGACCTTTAGTCCCGGTTCTTACATAAACCGGGACAGATGGGCCTCCACGTGGCCGGTGCGGCGAGCCCAGGCAGGAGGCCCTTTGGTCCCGGTTGGTGGCACCAACCGGGACCAATAGGCATCCACGCGTCAGCTTTTCAGGTGCTGGGGTTTTTGTTTTTTTTAAGAGGGGGGGGGGGTTACGGGGTTTTGGCGGGTTAATGTAGGTGTTTCATATATTGTGTTAGCTAGCTAATTAATAGAGAGAAGTGTCCTCTCTTATCTCCATGCTTGATCAACGCTACATACTATACATATAGAGAGGACTAAACACACTAGCTAGTAAGAAAATGTAGGAAACGGAAGATCGTTATGAACATTTGCATACAGAGAGAAGTGATATCGACCACCTCTCCTTCTCTAAGAGATTGGTCGAACAACAAGTTCTCGTATATCTATCGGACGCTACTGGCTACATATATACAATATAAGTATCTTTTACAATATAATCTCCTAATTAAAAACGAGCTGATTAGGGTCCACATGGTATTCTCCGTATTTAGCGATTACGTGGTCAAGAAAGAATGCCGCCATTTCCTCTTGAATTCATCGCATATGATCTGGTGGTAGGAGTTCATCCCGCATCCAAAATAAGTGCATATGATCTTTAGTAAGTAGGTTGTTTGCGTATGGGATAAAGGGGACTTCATACTTTAATGCTATGGTTGGGTTTTTACCTTAATGATCTTTAGTAGTTGCGGATGCTTGCTAGAGTTCCAATCATAAGTGCATATGATCCAAGAAGAGAAATTATGTTAGCTTATGTCTCTCCCTCAAATAGAATTGCAATAGTGATTATCGGTCTAGTAACGTAGTCAATTGCTTAGGGACAATTTCACAACTCCTACACCACTTTTCCACACTCGCTACATTTACTTTATTGCTTCTTTATCTAAACAGCCCCTAGCTTTTATTTACGTGCTCTTTATTATCTTGCAAACCTATCCTATCACTTACAAAGTCCTTCTAGTTTCATACTTGTTCTAGGTAAAGTGAACACTAAGCGTGCGTAGAGTCGTATCAATGGCAGATAGGACTTGAGAATATTTGTTCTAACCTTAGCTCCTCGTTGGGTTCGACACTCTAACTTATCGAAAGAGGCTACATTGATCCCATATACTTGCGGGTTATCAGTAGGTCCCAAAATATAGATTTCTTCTTCCACATGGGTGCGCGTCCCTTAGCGTCATTCGGAATAGATAGTCTGTCGGGACCCTTCCGAAGATTACTTCTAAATCATTGACCATAGCAAGCACATGATCACCGGTACGCATGGCGGGATTCTTCGGTGATCTGCCTCGCCTTTGAAATGCTTGCCTTTCTTTCGACATTGATGGTTGTTCGGAAGGAATCGACGATGCCCCAGGTACACATTCTTCCTGCATTTGTCTAGGTTTATACTTTTGGTGTCATCTAAACAGTGTGTGCATGCGTGGTATCCCTTGTTTGTCTGTCCTGAAAGGTTACTGAGAGCAGGCCAATCATTGATGGTGACAAACAGCAAGGCATGCAGGTTGAATTCCTCCTGTTTGTGCTCATCCAACGCACGTACACCGTTTCCAATCCGCTGTTGTAAAAGTTCTTCAACTAATGGTCTTAGGTACACATCAATGTCGTTGCATGGTTGCTTAGGGCCTTGGATGAGAACTGGCATCATAATGAACTTCCGCTTCATGCACAACCAAGGAGGAAGGTTATAGATACATAGAGTCACGGAAAAGGTGATGTGATTGCTGCTCTGCTCCCCAAAAGGATTAACGCCATCCGCGCTTAAACCACGCCATACGTTCCTTGCGCCACCTACAAACTCCTCCCAGTATTTTCTCTCGATTTTTCTCCACTGCGTCGGGTGCTCTCAACTTCGCGTCTTTCTTATGGTCCTCTCTGTGCCATCACATCAACTTGGCATGCTCTTTGTTTCTGAACAGGCATTTCAACCGTGGTATTATATGAGCATACCACATCACCTTGGAAGGAACCCTCTTCCTGGGGCGCTCGCCGTCAACATCACCAGGGTCATCTTGTCTGATCTTATACCGCAATGCACCGCATACCGGGCATCGTTCAAATCCTTGTACGCACTACGGTACAGGATGCAGTCATTAGGGCATGCATGTATCTTCTGCACCTCCAATCCTAAAGGGCATACAACTTTCTTTGTTGCATACGTACTGTCGGGCAATTTGTTATCCTTTGGAAGCTTCTTCTTCAATATTTTTAGTAGCTTCTCAAATCCTTTGTCAGCACACCATTCTCTGCCTTCCACTACAGCAATTCCAGTACGGTACTGAGCTTTGTGTTGCCATCTTCGCAATTGGGGTACAAACATTTTTGTGATCCTCTAACATGCGATCGAACTTCAGCTTCTCCTTTTCACTTTCGCACCGTCTCCTTGCATCAACAATGACCCGGCGGAGATCATCATCGGGCACATCGTCTGGTTCCTCTTGATTTTCATCAGCTTCCCCCGTTGCAGCATCACCATATTCAGGGGGCACATAGTTGTCATCATCCTCTTCTTCTTCACTGTCTTCCATCATCACCCCTATTTCTCCGTGCTTGGTCCTAACATTATAGTGTCGCATGAAACCCTTATAAAGCAGGTGGGTGTGAAGGGTTGTCCAACCAGAGTAAGACTTCATATTCCCACATATAGGGCATGTACAATACATAAAACCATTCTGCTTGTTTGCCTTAGCCATTTCGAGAAAATTATGCACACCCTTAATGTACTCGGAGGTGTGTGTGTCACCATACATCCATTGCTAGTTCATCAGCGTGTATTATATATAATTAAGTGTGTCAAAAACCATTACAGAACATCATGAATAGATAATTAAGAGATCAAATTAATAGAAGTTCATCATCACATTAAAACCAAAGTACATACATAGTTCTCATTGAACAACATATAACTCTCCAGAGCATCTAATTAAAACATTTCAATGTGAAAACAAATGCGATCATAAACCAAGGTGTCATGGAATTAACACGTCAGATGTCCTTAGTGTGAGGACTTAGTCGCGAGGCCAACACATCTATATGGTAGCTTGAGAGGGGTTTAGCGGAATCGAGAGACACAACACAAGACAAGGGTTTAGACTGCTTCGGGCACCGGGAAACATCATACGGTAACAACCCTACATGCTGTTTGAGGCTAGATCTCATTATCATCATGAGGAAGTCGCCGTAAACCGGCTCTCCTGTAGTTGTGTCTAGTCCTAGAGATTGTTTCTTGCTTCTCTCCCTTTGGGGTGCCCTGCCCCTCCTTATATAAGTTAGAGGGGCGGATTACATGTGTAGTCCAAATAGGATTAGGACTAGCCTATCTTCTACTACAAGCCGGATACAAGTCCGGGTCTTGATTCCTTGTAAGGAAGATATTCCTCACGCCATTCCTCTTATGCCAGCCTACCATAACATAAGACGGCCTTCCGGGCCTTGAGCCTCCTGGGCCCCTGGGTCTTGTCGCTCCTCTGATCCGCTTGCCAGGTCACCCATAAGTCGCCAGGATCGAGCGGGTCACTTAGTGTTTTGTCCAGCCAGGGTGGGTCATTAGTGAGTCGCCAAGTCCGGCCGGGTTATACTTCCGGCCGGGTTACACGGCGGGGTATATCCCCGACATTAGCCCCCAAGTTTAGCTTGGATTTATGCATGGTAAACATGCTGGAAAATAAACACAAGAACAAATTTGACAGGTTATGCTCTGGGTTAAGATTTCTTGTAAACCGGCACCTGAACATCCTTAAGTCCTTGTCATTTCCTTCTTCTAGAAAATCCGGGTCAGTAGACCAGCTTCACAATAAATTTGCTTGTAGAAGAAATATTGTAAACAAATAATCCATTTGAGTCGGCTTCCAAAGCGCCGACTTATAAAATATTGGTCTTGAAATACTCATCTGATTCTCAACCGGCTTAAAGATATAGATCTTGCCGAGTTATAATTTCCAAAATCTCCGGGTTATAAAGACCAATGATGTCGAGTCATAATTGTTGTTGACACCGGGTCATGTAATTGATCTTCCTGATTTACTCGAAGCTGAGAGTTTGAAGATATTTCTGTTGGAAATATGCCCTAGAGGCAATAATAAATTAGATATTATTATATTTCCTTGTTCATGATAATCGTTTATTATCCATGCTATAATTGTATTGATAGGAAACTCAGATACATGTGTGGATACATAGACAACACCATGTCCCTAGTAAGCCTCTAATTGACTAGCTCGTTGATCAACAGATGGTTACGGTTTCCTGACCATGGACATTAGATATCGTTGATAACGGGATCACATCATTAGGAGAATGATGTGATGGACAAGACCCAATCCTAAGCTTAGCACAAAGATCATGTAGTTCATATGCTAAAGCTTTTCAATGTCAAGTATCTTTTCCTTAGACCATGAGATTGTGCAACTCCCGGATACCGTAGGAATGCTTTGGGTGTACCAAACACCACAACGTAACTAGGTGGCTATAAAGGTGCACTACAGGTATCTCCGAAAGTGTCTGTTGGGTTGGCACGAATCGAGACTGGGATTTGTCACTCCGGTAAACGGAGAGGTATCTCTGGGCCCACTCGGTAGGACATCATCATAATGTGCACAATGTGACCAAGGGGTTGATCACGGGATGATGTGTTATGGAACGAGTAAAGAGACTTGCCGTTAACGAGATTGAACAAGGTATCGGTATACCGACGATCGAATCTCGGGCAAGTATAATACCGCTAGACAAAGTGAATTGTATACGGGATTGATTGAGTCCTTGACATCGTGGTTCATCCGATGAGATCATCGTGGAACATGTGGGAGCCAACATGGGTATCCAGATCCTGCTGCTGGTTATTGACCAGAGAACGTCTCGGTCATGTCTACATGTCTCCCAAACCCGTAGGGTCTACACACTTAAGGTTCGATGACGCTAGGGTTATAAAGGAAGTTCGTATGTGGTTACTGAATGTTGTTCGGAGTCCTGGATGAGATCCCGGACGTCACGAGGAGTTCCGGAATGGTCCGGAGGTAAAGATTTATATATGGGAAGTCCTGTTTTGGTCACCGGAAAAGTTTCGGGTTTTTCTGGTAATGTACCGGGACCACCGGGAGGGTCCCGGGGGTCCACCAAGTGGGGCCACCAACCCTGGAGGGATGCATGGGCCAAGTGTGGGAGGGGACCAGCCCCAGGTGGGCTGGTGCGCTCCCCCCCCCCACAGGGCCCAAGGCGGAGGGAAGTGGGGAAGGGGGCAAACCCTAGGGCAGATGGGCCCTAAGGCCCACCCTAGGTGCGCCTCCCCCCTCTCCCCCTTCTGGCTGCCACCAGATGGCATCTGGGCTGCCGCCACCCCTGGGGAGGGAACCCTAGATGGGGCGCAGCCCCCTCCCCTCCTCCTATAAATAGTGGGGGTTTTGGGGCTGCCCAACACACGAGAACCTCTCCCTCTTGGCGCAGCCCTACCTCTCTTACACCTCCTCTCTCGCGGTGCTTGGTGAAGCCCTACAGGATAGCCACGCTCCTCCATCACCACCACGCCATTGTGCTGCTACTGAATGGAGTCTTCCTCAACCTCTCCCTCTCTCCTTGCTGGATCAAGGCGTGGGAGACGTCACCGGGTTGTACGTGTGTTGAACGACGAGGTGCCGTCCGTTCGGCACTAGGATCTCCGGTGATTTGGATCACGACGAGTACGACTC
The DNA here is from genome assembly GCA_021437245.1 of Aegilops speltoides. NCBI lineage: Eukaryota > Viridiplantae > Streptophyta > Magnoliopsida > Poales > Poaceae > Aegilops > Aegilops speltoides. The sequence goes on along the minus strand of CM038141.1, from coordinate 60,105,704 downwards.
CTTCAACCCCGTTCTCTTGAACGCTTCCGCTAGGCAATCTACAAGGGTATGTAGATGCACTCTCCTTTCCCTCGTTGCTGGTTTCTCCATAGATAGATCTTGGTGACATGTAGGAAAATTTTGAATTTCTGCTACGTTCCCCAACAGTGGTATCAGAGCTAGGTCTATTGCATAGATTCTTTGCACGAGTAGAACACAAAGTAGTTGTGGGCGTTGATTTTGTTCAATATGCTTACCGTTATAGTCCAATCTTGTTTCGACGGTATTGTGGGATGAAGCGGCCCGGACCGACCTTACACGTACACTTACGTGAGACAGGTTCCACCGATTGACATGCACTTGGTGCATAAGGTGGCTAGCGGGTGCCAGTCTCTCCCACTTTAGTCGGAACGGATTTGATGAAAAGGGTCCTTATGAAGGGTAAATAGCAATTGGCATATCACGTTGTGGTGTTGCGTAGGTAAGAGACGTTCTTGCTAGAAACCCATATCAGCCACGTAAAACATGCAAACAACAATTAGAGGACGTCTAACTTGTTTTTGCAGGGTATGCTATGGGATGTGCTATGGCCAAGAAGAATGTGATGAATGATATGTTATGTATGAGATTGATCATGTTCTTGTAATAGGAATCATGACTTGCATGTCGATGAGTATGACAACCGGCAGGAGCCATAGGAGTTGTCTTAATTTATTGTATGACCTGCGTGTCATTGAACAACGCCATGTAATTACTTTACTTTATTGCTAACCGGTAGCCATAGTAGTAGAAGTAATAAGTTGGCGAGACAACTTCATGGAGACACGATGATGGAGATCATGGTGTCATGCGGTGATGATGAGTCGATCCCCTAGCATGCCATATCATGTCACTATTTGATTGCATGGCCTCTTGTTTACTTAGAACGACTTTAGTAAATAAGAGACCGAAAGGTCAAGCATGAGTCGTTTCAAACACCACGTGATGATCGGTGTGATGGAGGATAAGATCAACATGAAGATGTTCAGGTCGAGCATGAGTCGATGATGACTAGTCCTAGATCACGTGATGATCGGACACGGCCTAGTTGACTCAGATCATGTAATCATTTAGATGACTAGAGGGATGTCTATCTGAGTGGGAGTTCATAAGATGAACTTAATTATCATGAACATAGTCAAAAGTTCTTTACAAATTATGTCGTAAGCTCGTGCTTTAGTTCCACTACTTAGATATGTTCCTAGAGAAAATATAGTTGAAAGTTGACAATAGCGATTATGCGGACAGTAGAAAGCTTATGTCCTTAATGCACCGCTCAGTGTGCTAAACCCCAAACGTCGTTCGTGGATGTTGCGAACATTAGACATGCACGTTTTGATAACTACGTGATAGTTCAGTTAAACGGTTTAGAGTTGAGGCACCAAAGACGTTTTCGAAACGTCGCGGAACATATGAGATGTTTCGAGGGCTGAAATTGAGATTTCAGGCTCGTGCCCACGTCAAGAGGTATGAGACCTCCGATGATTTTCTTAGCTTGCAAACTAAGGGAGAAAAGCTCAATCGTTGAGCTTGTGCTCAGATTGCCTGAGTGCAACAATCACTTGAATCGAGTGGGAATCGATCTTCCAGATGAGATAGTGATATTTCTCCAAAGTCATTGCCACCAAGCTGCTAGATCTTCGTGATGAGCTATAACATATCAAGGATAGATATGATGATCCTTGAGGTATTCACGATGTTTGACACCGCGAAATTAGAAATCAAGAAGAAGCGTCAATTGTTGATGGTTGGTGAAACCACTAGTTTCAAGAAGGGCAAGGGCAAGAAGGGATACTTCATGAAATGGCAAATCAGCTGCTGCTCCAGTGAAGAAACCCAAGGTTGAACCCAAACCCGAGACTAAGTGCTTCTGTGATAAGGGGAATAGTCACTAGAGCGGAATTACCCTAGATACTTGGTAGATGAGAAGGCTGGCAAGGTCAATAGAAGTATATTGGATATACATTATGTTAATGTGTACTTTACTAGTACTCCTAGTAGCACCAGGGTATTAGATACCGGTTCGGTTGCTAAGTGTTAGTAACTCGAAATAAAAGCTACGGAATAAACGGAGACTAGCTAAAGGTGAGCTGACGATATGTGTTGGAAGTGTTTCCAAGGTTGATGTGATCAAGCATCGCACGCTCCCTCTACCATCGAGATTTGGTGTTTTGCATTGAGCATAGACTTGATTGGATTATGTCTATCGCAATACGGTTATTCATTTAAGGAGAATAATGGTTACTCTATTTATTTGAATAATACCTTCAATGGTCTTGCACCTAAAGGAATGGTTTACTGAATCTCGATTGTAGTGATACACATTTTCATGCCAAAAGATATAAGATAGTAATGATAGTACCACTTAGTTGTGGCACTGCCATGTAAGTCATATTGGTGTAAAACACATGAAGAAGCTCCATGTTGATGGATCTTTGGACTCACTCATTTTTGAGAAGTTTGAGACATGCGAACCATGTCTATTGGTGTATACGCATGAAGAAACTCCATGCAGATGGATCGTTTGGACTCACTTGATTTTGAATCACTTGAGATATGCAAATCATACCACATGGGCAAGATGACTAAAAAGCCTCGTTTTTCAGTAAAATGGAACAAGATTGCAACTTGTTGGAAGTAACACATTTTGATGTGTGCAGTCCAATGAAGTGCTGAGGCATGCAGTGAATATCGTTATGTTCTTACTTCACAGATGATTCGAGTAGATGTAGAGTATATTTACTTTATGAAACACAAGTCTGAATTATTGAATGGTTCAAGTAATTTCAGAGTGAAGTTGAAGATCATCGTGACAAGAGGATGAAATGTCTCTGATATGATCATAGAGATGAGTATCTGAGTTACGAGCTTTGGCACGCAATTAAGACATTGTGGAAATTGTTTCACAATTAATACCGCCTGGAACACCATAGTTTGATGGTGTGTCCGAACATCATAGTTGCACCCTATTGGATAAGGTGCGTACCATGATGTCTCTTATCGAATTACCACCATTGTTTATGGGTTAGGCATTAGACACAACCACATTCACTTTAAATAGGGCACCACGTAATTCCGTTGAGATGACACCGTATGAACTATGGTTTAGAGAAACCTAAGCTGTCATTTCTTAAAGGTTTGGGGCTGCGACGCTTATGTGAAAAAGTTTGAGGTTGATAAGCTCGAACCCAAAGCGGATAAAATGCATCTTCCTAGGACACCCAAAACAGTTGTGTATACCTCCTAATTCAGATCCGAAAGCAATAGGGATTGTTTCTTGAATCGGGTCCTTTCTCGAGGAAAAGTTTGTCTCGAAAGGTTCAGTGGGAGGATGGTGGAGACTTGATATGGTTATTGAACCGTCACTACAACTAGTGTGTAGCAGGGCACAGGAAGTTGTTCCTGTGGCACCTACACCAATTGAAGTAGAAGCTTATGATAGTGATCATGAAACTTCGGATCAAGTCACTATTGTACCTCGTAGGGTGACAAGGATGCGCATCGCTTGAGTTGTCTGATAATCTTGTCTTGAAGGTCATGTTGCTAGACAACAATGAACCTACGAGCTATGAAGAAGCAATGGTGGGCCCAAATTCCGACAAATGGTTAGAAGCCATGAAATCCGAGATAGGATCCATGTATCAGAACAAAGCATGGACTTTGGTGGACTTGTCCGATGATCGGCAAGCCATTGAGATAAATGGATCTTTAAGAAAAAGACGGACGTGGATGGTAATGTCACCGTCTATGAAGCTCGACTTGTGGCAAAGAGTTTTTTCACAAGTTCAAGGAGTTGACTACAATGAGATTTTCTCATTCATAGCGATGCTTAAGTCCGTCGGGATCATGTTAGCATTAGCTGCATTTATGAAATCTGGCAGATGGATGTCAAAACGAGTTTCCTTACCAGTTTTTGTAAGTAAAGGTTGTATGTGATACAATCAGAAAAGTTTTGTCGATCCTAAGGATGCTAAAAGGTATGCTAGCTCCAGCGATCCTTCCATGGACTGGAGTAAGCATCTTGGAGTTGGAATATGCACTTTGATAAGATGATCAAAGATTTTTGTTTATACAAAGTTTATGAGAAACTTGTATTTCCAAAGAAGTGAGTGGGAGCACTATAGAATTTCTGATGAGTATATGTTGTTGACATATTGTTGATCGGAAATGATGTAGAATTTCTGAAAAGCATATAGGGTTATTTTGAAAAATGTTTTCAATGGAAAACCTGGATTAAGCTACTTGAAAATTGAGCATCAAGATCTATGAGGATAGATCAAAAACGCTAAATGGTACTTTCAAAATGAGCACATACCTTGACATGATCTTGAAGGTGTTCAAGATGGATCAGTCAAAGAAGGAGTTCTTGCCTGAGTTGTAAGGTATGAAGTTAAGAGTTAAAGCTCGACCACGGCAGAAGAGAGAGAAAGGACGAATGTTGTCCCCTATGCTTCAGACATAGGCTCTATAGTATGCTATGTTGTGTACCGCACTAGAAGTGTGCCTTGCCATGAGTTAGTCAAGGGGTACAAGAATGATCCAGGAATGGATCATTGGGCAACGATCAAAATTGTCCTTGTGACAAATAAGGACATGTTTCTCGATTATGGAGGTGATAAAGAGTTCAGCGTAAAGGGTTACGTCGATGCAAGCTTTAACACCTATCCGAGTGACTCTGAGTAGCGAACCGGATACGTATAGTGGAGTAACCATTTGGAATAGCTCCAAGTGGAGTGTGGAAGCATCATTTACAATATGACCTAGAGATTTGCGAAGTACATACGGATCTGAATGTTGCAGACCCATTGACTAAAACCTCTCTTACAAGCAAAACATGATCAAACCCCAGAAGTCATTGAGTCTTAATCACATGATGATGTGAACTAGTTTAATGACACTAGTAAACTCTTTGGATGTTGGTCACATGGTGATGTGACCTGTGAGTGTTAATCACATGGCGATGTGAACTAGATTATTGACTCTAGTGCAAGTGGGAGACTGTTGGAAATATGCCCTAGAGGCAATAATAAATTAGATATTATTATATTTCCTTGTTCATGATAAGTTAGAGGGGCGGGTTACATGTGGAGTCCAAATAGGATTAGGACTAGCCTATCTTCTACTACATGCCGGATACAAGTCCGGGTCTTGATTCCTTATAAGGAAGATATTCCTCACGCCTTTCCTCTTAAGCCGGCCTACCAATAACGTAAGCCGGCCTTCCGGGCCTTGAGCCTTCTGGGCCCCTGGGTCTTGTCGCTCCTCTGATCCGCTTGCCAGGTCACCCATAAGTCGCCAGGATCGAGCGGGTCACTTAGTGTGTCGTCCAGCCAGGGCGGGTCATTAGTGAGTCGCCAAGTCCGGCCGGGTTATACTTCCGGCCGGGCTACATTGCGGGGTATATCCCCGAGACAAGGTAACAATTGATCCAACGGCATAACGATACCAAGCCTCGGTATGAATGGCATATTTTCTAATCTTTCTAATCTTCAAACTTATTGCATCCATCTTGATCTTGTGATCATCGTCGACATCCACAACATGAAACTCCAATATCATCTTCTCCTCCTCAATTTTTTTATTTTTTCCATCAAGTAATTGTTTTTTCTTCAACTAAATTTAACCTCTCGACAATAGGGTCGGTTGGAATTTCCGGTTCACATACCTCCTAGATAAATAAAATCTATGTCACATTGGTCAGCATAATTGTCATAAGCAATAAATGAACCAAATAGTTATAAAAAGATAATATATACCAGATCCGAATCATAGGCTCACATGGTGGTGCCGGCGAGGGCGCGATGGGGCGGACACTTTCAAATATTGAGGAAAATGGAGATACCTTTTTATGGGATGAAAAGGAGTGTAGTGCACCTTTATAGTCACCCATGACTAATATTATTTTGCTCTCGTAACCCTATTGTGACGCATATTTGATACACCCAAAGCACTCCTACGGTATCCGGGAGTTACACGATCTCATGGTCTAAGGAAGAGATACTTGACATTGGAAAAGCTCTAGCAAATGAACTACACGATCTTTGTGCTATGCTTAGGATTGTCTTGTCCATCACATCATTCTCCTAATGATGTGATCCCGTTATCAACGACATCCAATGTCCATAGCAAAGGATGTAAAGGGTTGCAAGGCACGATTGTATTGTTGCCATCGAGGATAACAAGATGGGGTTTATATCATATTGCTTGAGTTTATCCCTCTACATCATGAAACCATGACTATCTGCTTTTCTATCAATTGCTGATCACAACGAGCTAGTCAACTAGAGGCTCACTAGGGACATATTGTGGTCTATGTATTCACACGTGTATTACGATTTCCGGATAATACAGTTATAGCATGAATAAAAGACAATTATCATGAACAAGGAGATATAGTAATACTTTTATTATTGCCTCTAGGGCATATTTCCAACAACTCCGTCATACTCCGTTGATCCTGCATGGTACATGGACACTAGAGCTACCAACCACCTCACCGGTGAGATGGGTAAGCTCTCTACTCAGGAGCCATATCGCGGTCATGATCAGGTGCACACCGCTAGTGGAGCAGGTATGCGTCATCTCTCATGTTGGTCGCTTCACTCTCCTTGGACACAACTTTCGCCGACACATTGCATCTATCTAATGTCCTTCGTGTTCCTTCTGCTACATGTAGTTTGTTGTCCATTCCTCAACTTACCCGTGATAATAATGTCCTTGCTGAGTTTCACCCTTTTCGTTTCTTTATCAAGGATCGGGACACGAGGGCCGTTCTGCTTAGCGGTCGTCTTCGCCATGGCTTGTATGCACTTGATGCGCCGCGCTCCTCTTCCACGTCGTCCTCTCCTCAGGTGTTCAGTGGTGTTCGTGTGTCGCCTACACACTGGCATCCGCGCCTTGGTCACCCGGCGACTCCCATAGTTCGACATATTTTGCATCGTCATGATCTACCAGTTGTGTCCAATAAAACTGCTGAAACTATTTGTGATGCATGTCAGCAGGGCAAGAGTCATCAGCTAGCGTTTTCAGAGTCTAGTCGTGTTGTGAAACATCCTCTTGAGCTTGTGTTTTATGATGTATGGGGTCATGCCCAGACATCCGTTAGTGGTCACAATTATTATGTCAGTTTCATTGATGCTTACAGCCATTTCACTTGGTTATATCTTATTAAGCGGAAGTCTGATGTGTTTAATGTCTTCATTCAGTTTCAAGCACACGTTGAGCGCCTTCTTAAGCAGAAAATCATCCATGTACAATCCGACTGGGGGGGGGTGAATACCACAACCTCAACTCGTTTTTTAATAAGCTTGGGATCTCGCACCGCGTGTCATGCCCTCACACACATCAGCAGAATGGTGCTACTGAGCGTAAGCATCGTCATCTTGTTGAAACTGGCTTAACCTTGCTAGCTCATGCCTCCGTCCCGTTTCGGTTCTGGAGTGATGCTTTCTCTACAACTTGTTTTCTTTTAAACAGGCTCCCCTCGAGGCTTCTGAAAATGCAAACTCCGCTTGAGCTCCCACTTAATGAGACTCCGGACTACACTTTCTTCAAAGTGTTTGGGTGTGCCTGCTGGACTCACCTCCGTCCATACAACAAGCGCAAGCTAGAGTTCAGGTCAAAGAAGTGTGTCTTTCTTGGGTACAGTTCTCTTCACAAAGGGTACAAGTGCTTACATGTTCCTACCAACCGCGTCTACATCTCTCGTGACGTTGTGTTTGACGAAAATGTGTTTCCCTTTCGTGCACTTCCAACTGACCCTACCACTTCCACTTCCACACTACCAGTGCTTGTGTCTACACCTACGCCTGATCAGTTTGTGGATGTTGCATATGCCCCTGCGTTGCTTCCTAATCATGCTGCAGGTATTGGACGCGGTGCTCGGCTCGAGCTCCTTGATGAACAGGTCGTCGATGATCCTCCTGGTCGGGACGTGCATGGGCCATGCATAACGGGCGGCACCCGCCCACCCGTCCTTCATTCACCCCAGGCGGTCAGCCCGCCTGGCTCACCCACGCCAGCGCTAGTGGCCTCCTCTCGCGGGACCCGGCCACCCCAGTGGCCACCTCGCCCGACCTGCGGGCCTCGCCAGTGGCCGCCTCGCCCGACCCGCGGGCCTCGCCCACACCGGCCGTCAGATCGCCCAGCTCGCCCGGCTCGCGGGCGTCACCACCCCTGCGTGGTTCGCCTGGGTCACTGGCGGGCTTGTCCCCTGGCCCGGCTGGTGCCGCCGCTAGCCCAGCGGCCCCGTCGCCAGCTCTGGCCACTGGGGAGCCCGACTCACCGGGCTCGGCCCCGGCCTCGTCCACGACCTCTGCTGATCTGGCTCCGGCTCCGGCGGAATCTGCGGTCACACTTCGGCGCGCACACGGAGCCAGTCCGGCGTCTTTCGCCCGAAGGAATGGACAGATGGCACAGTTGCGTGGCTTGCTGCGTGCATGGCTCATACTGCAGAGCCGCGTCACTTTCAGGCTGCGTTGAGTATTCCTCATTGGCGTGCTGCAATGGAACAAGAGTTTCATGCCCTCCAACAGAATGATACTTGGCGTCTTGTTCCTCCAAAGTCTGGCGTCAACATCATTGATTCTAAGTGGGTCTTCAAGGTCAAGCGACATGCTGATGGTTCCATTGAGCATTACAAGGCACGGTTAGTTGCCAAGGGCTTCAAACAGAGGTATGGTCTTGATTATGAAGACACGTTCAGTCCAGTTATCAAGCCTACTACCATTCGGTTACTACTGTCTCTTGCGGTTACTCGTGGATGGTTCCTTCGTCAGCTTGATGTGCAGAACGCTTTCCTCCATGGCATTCTAGAGGAGGAGGTTTATATGCGTCAGCCGCCTGGTTTTGTTGATCCGACACGACCTCATCATCTCTGACATCTGGTCAAGGCACTGTATGGACTCAAACAGGCTCCTCGTGCGTGGCACGCTCGCCTTGGATCTGTTCTTCGGGCTCTTGGGTTTGTTCCCTCCACTGCTGATACATCACTGTTCCTCCTCGAGCGCCCTGAGGTTACGATGTATATCTTGGTTTATGTTGATGATATCATCCTTGTCAGTTCCTCGGCTGCTGCTGCTGATCGCCTTGTGATTGCTCTCCGTGATGATTTTGCTGTCAAGGACTTGGGTGCTCTTCACTTTTTCCTTGGTCTTGAGATTTCACGGTCCTCTGCTGGCTTGACCCTCACTCAGAAGAAGTACTCCTTGGACTTGTTGCGTCGTGCTGGCATGCTCAAATGCAAGCCTGTTTACACCCCGATGTCTGCTACTGATCGGTTGTCTGCTCTTGATGGTGATCCTCTCACGTCTGATGATGCTACTGAGTATCAAAGTATCGTTGGTGGTTTGCAATATCTCACTATTACCAGACCTGATATCTCCTATGCAGTTAACCGTGTTTGTCAGTTTTTGCATGCACCCTGGACGTCTCATTGGTCAGCTGTGAAGCGTATTTTGTGCTATGTCAGCTTTACTACTGCTTATGGTTTGCTTCTTCAACCTGCACCGTCATATGAGCTCTCGGCTTTCTCTGATGCTGATTGGGCTGGCAGTCCGGATGACAGGCGATCCACGGGGGGTTATGCGGTATTTCTGGGTCCTAACTTGATCGCCTAGAATGCTCGCAAGCAAGCAACTGTGTCTCGCAGTAGCACTGAGGCTGAGTACAAAGCTGTTGCTGATGCAACTGGTGAGATCATATGGGTACAGTCTCTGTTGAGAGAGTTGCGTGTTCCTCAAGCTCGTCCTCCGGTCTTATGGTGTGACAACATTGGTGCTACATATCTTTCTTCTAATCCAGTGTTCCATGCGAGGACGAAACACATTGAGGTGGATTATCACTTTGTTCGGGAACGTGTTGCACAGAAGCTACTCTGTATCAAGTTCATTTCATCAAAGGATCAACTTGCTGACATCTTCACGAAGCCTCTTCCACAACCACAGTTTGTAGGCTGTAGGCGCAATCTTAACTTGCTTTGTACTTCAGGACATAGTTAAGATTGAGGGAGGGTGTTAGACTGTATATACGTAGCCTCTGTATATCTGTATTGTAACCTGTATTGTACCCCTTGGGTACTTCTATATAATGAGATAGCCACACCCCGGATTAGGGGTGTTGTGCAGTTTCCCAAAATACTTTGTCCTACACCGAACACTTGGGTCCAAACATGATAGAGCTTTTAGCAGGATTTATGAGCTGACCGGTAGCTCTAGCATATTTACCCAGTGCTTCCTTAACATGTGCAGCTTCTCCTCCATTAGCGCGAAAAAACAAGTGTATTGTCCGCGAACAAGAGATGTGAGATACCCGGAGCCTGGGCGCACACCCGTACTGGAGAAATATGTTTTGCTGCAATCTCCTGTTTTAAAATCACATGTAGGCCATCAGCGACAAAAAGGAATAAAAAGGGCGAGAGAGGGTCTCCCTGCCGTAGACCACGTGACGGTGCGAATGAATCCGAGAGGGCTCCATTGACTTTGACATTATATCTCACCGAGGTGACACACCTCATTATCCAATTCACCCATCGGTGAGAGAAACTCATCTATTGCATCACTCGCTCCAAGAACACCCAATCTACCCTATCATAAGCCTTGGATAGGTCGAGCTTATAAGCACCAAAGCTTTGCTCCGGATCTTTTTCCTGTTTAATGGCATGAAAACACTCGAAAGCAATTAAGGCATTATCAGTAATTAAACTACCAGGTACAAAGGTGCTCTGCTCTGGGGATATCAACTCATCCAGGATAGGCCGGAGTCTATTGACTAAGCACTTAGCTATCACCTTATAAATGACGTTGCAGAGACTGATAGGCCGGAAATCAGTTAGGCGAATCGGAGAGTCAATCTTGGGGATCAACACAATAACGGTACTGTTAACACCTTCTGGCATGACTCCAGAGGCAAAAAACAATTTAACAGCATTGATTATGTTGTCCTTCATCACCGACCAGTGACATTGAAAAAACTGTGCTGGGAACCCATCCGGCCCCGGCGCCTTCAGCGGGCCTATCTGAAACATGGCATTGGATATCTCCTCATCCGTGAAATCCTTGCACAAATTAATGTTCATGTCTGAAGATACCTTGGGCTGTATGAGCTGCAGCACGTCTCCTGGATCCAAAAGTGGTTCAGCCGTGAACAAATTTTGGAAGTAATTATTTACCATTTGAAGCATAGTGGCCTGGTCGGAGTGTACAACACCCAATTCATCTGTCAGCCCCCGTATCTTATTTTTCCTAGCACGCCAGACTGCCTTCCTATGGAACATCTTAGTGTTTCTGTCCCCCTCCTTAAGCCAGTCAATCCTTAACCTCTGAAGCCATAACATCTCTTCCCTATACAGCAATTCATTAATCTTATCCATCTCCTTCCTTATTTCCATTCGGTCTGCATTCATATTGGTTAGTTCCTCTAACCGAGAGTGTGACTTCTCTAATTCACGTGTGACGTTGCCAAATGTTTTATTGCTCCAGGTGTGAAGATCCTCCATAACAAAGGCAAGGGCCTCCCTCACATCTCCCAGGTTCCTCTTCGTACCTTTACTTGACCACGAATTGGCAATTATGGCGTCGAGCGCCGGCGACCTCTCCCACATCAGTTTATACTTGCGGCTGCTACGAGGTCGGGTGTCTTGCTCTAGCGAGAACTTGAGAAGGAGGGGGCTATGATCAGACGCCGGCGGGATCAAGAGTGTTACCGATGCTTGCATGAACATATCTCTCCAGTCATTGGACGCCACCGCTCTGTCCAGCCTCACTTGGACGTTAGCCTGCCCACTCCACCTATTATCGTATGTAAAAGGATGACCTGAAAAGGCAAGATCAGTGAGTCCACATGCTTCCAGAGAATCCCTAAAATTTTAACATTTGGCCAAGGGGTATCGGACTCTCCGATTGATGCTCAAAATCCCACATAGCCTCATTGAAGTCGCCAATGATAATCCATGGAAGCGAGCTTTGAGCATGTAATCTTCTAAGCTTATCCCACATCAAGTGCCTATTCTCCACTCTCGGTTCGCCATATATACAAAAGTGGCTCTCAAAAGCGGCTTGTCTGTGACACACGAAGGTACACATCAATCAATCTTTCATTAGCTTCTTGCACATCAACATACATAGAGTCATGCCAAAACAGTGCCAAGCCACCACTACGACCATTACTACTAACGCCTTCAAAACCAGAAAGACCTAGCCTACTACGCAAACGATACATCTTTTCCTTATTCTGCCTTGTCTCACAGAGAAAAACAAGAATCGAGGAATGCGTCCTAACTAGGGATGCCAGTTCACGAACTGTCGAGAGGTTCCCCGCCCCCCGGCAGTTCCAACTTATCCAATTCATTTCCCCTGATGGGGCGGCACACCCGACCCCGTCAGTTTACCGGCGGCCCCATGGCCGGTCGCCTCCAAACCCTCCATGCCATCCTGAGTCCACCGTCTCATCCTCTTGGTTCTGATCATCTACAGTATCTAGCAGCTTCCCTCTCTTCTGTTTGTTGGCTCCAACCTCCTTGGCATGCAGCACCATTGCGCCCTGATCTAGACTCATCTCGTCATACGTATGCACACGAGAAAGTCTCTTCCCTAAGACCGAATCAGCCTCCTGCATGTTATGGTTAGACTCGGCGGAGGAAGAGATCATATTTGAGCTCCCAAGATTACTGTTGTGACTTGCTGCACTCCCAGGTGGTCTGATTGATATCGGTAGAGGCGCGGGCACCCTACCACCTAGGAATACAAATTCTGGAGGTTCAGAACAGGCACGGGTAGTTCGGGCCCTGCTGGCCTCAGCCTTTTGCCCATCTAGGTGCACACGCATGGCCATGACGCGCTCTGAGAGTTCTGGGTCCGCACTTGGTCCAACATCGCTTCTCCACTCTCCAAATCCATCCCGAGCACCAACACATACTGGGATTTCCCTTGACTGCTGCTGCTGTTGGCTCCTCTTTCCTTTGCGTCTATCTCTTGGCTGTCCAAGCACCTCAGAAGGGGCGTTACTTGCAAAATTCAGACCACGTCTTGTTGAGCTGATCTATTTTCATACTTCCGGTACCGGGAACACCGCAGCCCCTCATCATATTCTCTGGTTGGGACTCCCAATCTCTTTTTTCACACTGGTTATCATCGTGTCCTATGAATCCGCACCAAAAACAGTAGTGTGGAACTCTCTCATACCGAAGTGGGTAAACAACCTATCTCGCTGGATCCTTGCCTATGGTGATTTTTGTTTGGAGTCGACGGCTCAGCGGCAAGTCAACCTGAATACGCAGGAACTCACGAACCCTACTTCCATCCACCTCCGCGTCAACTTCCATGATAGTCCCCAGCAAGCCACCGACGAAATTACCGTAAGCAATTGTCTGTTTGCACTAGTGCAGAACCGGGCAATAGCACCGGTTCGTAAGGCCCTTTAGTGCCGGTTCCATAACCGGCACTAAAGTGTGGGCACTAAAGGCCCCCCTTTAGTACCGGTTCAGCACGTGGCACGAGCCAGCTCTGGGGGCCTGGAGCCTTTAGTACCGGCTGGTAAGTCCAACCGGTACTATAAGGTTTGGGGGGGTTTTAGTTTTATGATTTCTTTTTCATTTAATTTTGTGTTTCCATTTTAATTCTTTTTCGTTTGCTGGTATTTTACGATACTACACATTGTACACATTATATATATATATATATATATATATATATATATATATATATAGAGAGAGAGAGAGAGAGAGAGAGAATTTCTAGTAGAACCAATCATGCATATATATATCATTAATGTCTCACAAACCACCATATTAATTAATTCACACATACACACATGTATAGCTATATACAATTTCTCCTACATATGCATGTTGCCTTCGGAGCCAGTGGCATTAGCCTAATTGGTGCCTTCGGAGCATGATGACAATCGGAAGTGGTTCATGGTAGCGGTGCCCTCCTTATATAAGTTAGAGGCGGATTACATGTGGAGTCCAAATAGGATTAGGACTAGCCTATCTTCTACTACAAGCCAGATACAAGTCCGGGTCTTGATTCCTTGTAAGGAAGATATTCCTCACGCCATTCCTCTTATGCCAGCCTACCATAACATAAGACGGCCTTCAGGGCCTTGAGCCTCCTGGGCCCCTGGGTCTTGTCGCTCCTCGATCCGCTTGCCAGTCACCCATAAGTCGCCGAGGATCGGCGGGTCACTTAGTGTTTTGTCGGCCGAGGTCGGTCATTAGTGAGTCGCCAAGTCCGGCGGGTTATACTTCCGGCCGGGTTACGGCGAGGTATATCCCCGACATTAGCCCCCAAGTTTAGCTTGGATTTATGCATGGTAAACATGCTGGAAAATAAACACAAGAACAAATTTGACAGGTTATGCTCTGGGTTAAGATTTCTTGTAAACCGGCACCTGAACATCCTTAAGTCCTTGTCATTTCCTTCTTCTAGAAAATCCGGGTCACTAGACCAGCTTCACAATCAATTTGCTTGTAGAAGAAATATTGTAAACAAATAATCCTTGAGTCGGCTTCCAAAGCGCCGGCTTAAAAAATATTGGTCTTGAAATACTCATCTGATTCTCAACCGGCTTAAAGATATAGATCTTGCCGAGTTATAATTTCCAAAATCTCCGGGTTATAAAGACCGATGATGTCGAGTCATAATTGTTGTTGACACCGGGTCACGTAATTGATCTTCCTGATTTACTCGAAGCTGATAATTTGAAGATATTTCTGTTGGAAATATGACCTAGAGGCAATAATAAATTAGATATTATTATATTTCCTTGTTCATGATAATCGTTTATTATCCATGCTATAATTGTATTGATAGGAAACTTCGGATACATGTGTGGATACATAGACAACACCATGTCCTAGTAAGCCTCTAGTTGACTAGCTCGTTGATCAGCAGATGGTTACGGTTTCCGACCATGGACATTAGATATCGTTGATAACGGGATCACATCATTAGGAGAATGATGTGATGGACAAGACAATCTAAGCAGCACAAAGATCGTGTGAGTTCATATGCTAAAGCTTTTCAATGTCAAGTATCTTTTCCTTAGACCATGAGTTGTGCAACTCCCGGATCTAGTAGGAATGCTTTGGGTGTACCAAACACCTGCATAAGCAGGTGGCTATAAAGGTGCACTAGGTATCTCTCGAAAGTGTCATTGGGTTGTACGAATCGAGTAAGTTTGTCACTCCGGTAAGCGGAGAGGTATCTGAGGCCCCTTTCGGTAGGACATCATCATAATGTGCACAATGTGACCAAGGGTTGATCGGGATGATGTGTTATGGAGCAGTAAAGAGACTTGCCGTTAGCGAGATTGAACAATAGTCGATTATCTTAAGCGGTCGAATCTCGGGCAAGTATAATACCGCTTAGACAAAGTGAATTGTATCACGGGATTGATTGAGTCCTTGACATAAGTGGTTCATCCGATGAGATCATCGTGCAACATGTAGAGAGCCAACATGGGTATCCAGATCCTTTGCTGGTTATTGACCGTGAGAACGTCTCGGTCATGTCTACATAGTCTCCCAAACCCGTAGGGTCTCTTAACACTTAAGGTTCGATGACACTAGGGTTATAAAGGAAGTTATTATGAGGTTACCGAATGTTGTCGGAGTCCTAGATGAGATCCCGGACGCCACGAGGAGTTCCGGAATGGTCCGGAGGTAAAGATTTATATATGGAAGTCTGTTTTGGTCAAGGAAAAGTTTGGTTTTTACGGTAATGTCTGATTCCACCGGGAGGGTCCCGAGGTCCACCAAGTGGGGCCACCAACCCGGAGGATGCATGGGCCAAGTGGTGGGACCAGCCCCGAGGTGGGCTGGTGCGCCCACTGAGCCCAAGCGCGGAGAGTGGGGAAGGGGCAAACCCTAGGGCAAGTATGGGCCTAAGGCCCACCCTAGGTGCGCCTCCCCCTCTCCCCCTCGCTGCCACAGGATGGCATCTGTGGGCTGCCGCCACCTGAGGAGGGACCCTAGATGGGCGCAGCCCCTCCCTCCTCCTATAAATAGTGGGGTTTTGGGGCTGCCCAACACAGAAACCTCTCCCTCTTGGCGCAGCTCTCTACCCTCTTACACCTCCTCTCCCGCGGTGCTTGGGTAGCCCTCACAGGATAGCCACGCTCCTCCATAACCACCACGCACATTGTGCTGCTACTGAATGGAGTCTTCCCTCAACCTCTCCCTCTCTCCTTGCTGGATCAAGGCGTGGGAGGCGTCACCGGGTTATGCGTGTGTTGAGCAGCGGAGGTGCGTCCTGTTCGGCACTAGGATCTCCGGTGATTTGGATCACTGTCGAAATCGACTCCTTCAACCCCTGCTTCTCTTGAGCGCTTCCGCTAAGCAATCTACAAGGGTATGTAGATGCACTCTCCTTCCCCTCGTTGCTGGTTTCTCCATAGATAGATCTTGGTGACACGTAGGAAAATTTTGAATTTCTGCTACGTTCCCCAACAGTGGTATCAGAGCTAGGTCTATTGCATAGATTCTTTGCACGAGTAGAACACAAAGTAGTTGTGGGCGTTGATTTTGTTCAATATGCTTACCGTTATAGTCCAATCTTGTTTCGATCGGTATTGTGGGATGAAGCTGCCCTGACCGACCTACACGACACTTACGTGAGACGAGTTCCACCGATTGACATGCACTTGGTGCATAAGGTGGCTAAGTTAGTGCCGTCTCTCCCACTTTAGTCGGAACGGATTTGATGAAAAGGGTCCTTATAGCGGTAAATAGCAATTGGCATATCACGTTGTGAAAATGCGTAGGTAAGAGAGGCGTTCATAGAAACCCATAGCAGCCACGTGAAACATGCAAACAACAATTAGAGGACGCTCTAACTTGTTTTTGCGAGGTATGCTATGTGATGTGATATGGCCAAGAAGAATGTGATGAATGATATGTTATGTATGAGATTGATCATGTTCTTGTAATAGGAATCATGACTTGCATGTCGATGAGTATGACAACCGGCGAGGAGCCATAGAGTTGTCTTAATTTTGATTGTATGACCTTGCGTATCATTGAACAACGCCATGTAATTACTTTACTTTAATGCTAACCGGTAGCCATAGTAGTAGAAGTAATAAGTTGGCGAGACAACTTCATGGAGACACGATGATGGAGATCATGATGATGGAGATCATGGTGTCATGCCGGTGATGATGATGATCATGGATCCCCGAAGATGGAGATCAAAAGGAGCAAAAATGATATTGGCCATATCATGTCACTATTTGATTGCATGTGATGTTTATCATGTTTATGCATCTTGTTTACTTAGAACGACTTTAGTAAATAAGATGATCCCTTACAACAATTTCAAGAAGTGTTCTCCTGAATCGCAGGCACCTGCTAAAGTTCGTTGCTTCAAACACCACGTGATGATCGGGTGTGATAGATCCTTACGCTCACATACAACGAGTGAAGACAGTTTTACACATGCAAAACACTTAGGTTAACTTGACGAGCCTAGCATGTATGCATGACATGGCCTCGGAACACGAGACCGAAGGTCGAGCATGAGTCAGATGGAGGATAAGATCAACATGAAGATGTTCACCGATGATTACTAGTCCGTGATCACGTGATGATCGGACACGGCCTAGTTGACTCGGATCATGTAATCATTTAGATGACTAGAGGATGTCTATCTCGAGGGAGTTCATAAGATGAACTTAATTATCCTGAACATAGTCAAAAGTTCTTTACAAATTATGTCGAAGCTCGCGCTTTAGTTACACTCGCTAGATATGTTCCTAGAGAAAATATAGTTGAAAGTTGACAACAGCGATAATGCGGACAGAGAAAGCTTATGTCCTAATGCACCGCGGTGGTGCTGAACCCCAAACGCCGCTTGTGGATGTTGCGAACATCGAGACATACGCGTTTGATAACTACGTGATAGTTCAGTTAAACGGTTTAGAGTTGAGGCACCAAAGACGTTTTGAAACGTCCGCGGAACATATGAGATGTTTCGAGGGCTGAAATTGAGATTTTTCAGGCTCGTGCCCACGCCAAGAGGTGTGAGACCTCAATGATTTTCTTAGCTTGCAAACTAAGGGAGAAAAGCTCAATCGTTGAGCTTGTGCTCAGATTGCTCGAGTAGCAACAATCACTTGAATCGAGTGGGAATCGATCTTCCGGAGATGAGATAGTGATGTTTCTCAAAGTCATTGCCACCAAGCTGCTAGATCTTCGTGATGAGCTATAACATATCTGGGATAGATATGATGATCCTTGAGGTATTCACGATGTTTGACACCTTCACAAAGTAGAAATCAAGAAGAAGCGCCAATTGTTGATGGTTGGTGAAACCACTAGTTTCTAAGAAGGGCAAGGGCAAGAAGGGATACTTCATGAAATGGCAAATCAGCTGCTGCTCGTTGAAGAAACCCAAGGTTGAACCCAAACCGAGACTAAGTGCTTCGTGATAAGGGGAATAGTCACTCAGAGCGGAATTACCCTATATACTTGGTAGATGAGAAGGTGGCAAGGTCAATAGAAGTATATTGGATATACATTATGTTAATGTGTACTTTACTAGTATTCTAGTAGCACCAGGGTATTAGATAACGGTTCAGTTGCTAAGTGTTAGTAACTCAAAAAAAAGCTACTGGAATAAACGGAGACTAGCTAAAGGTGAGCTGACGATATGTGTTGGAAGTGTTTCCAAGGTTGATGTGATCAAGCATCGCACGCCTCTACCATCGAGATTTGGTGTTTTGCGTTGAGCATAGACATGATTGGATTATGTCTATCGTGTCACGGTTATTCATTTAAGGAGAATAATGGTTACTCTATTTATTTGAATAATACCTTCAATGGTCTTGCACCTAAAGGAATGGTTTACTGAATCTCGATCGTAGTGATACACATTTTCATGCCAAAAGATATAAGATAGTAATGATAGTACCACCACTTTGTGGCACTGCCATGTAAGTCATATTGGTGTAAACGGCATGAAGAAGCTCCATGTTGATGGATCTTTGGACTCACTCATTTTTAGAAGTTTGAGACATGCGAACCATGTCTATTGGTGTATACTTGCATGAAGAAACTCCATGCAGATGGATCGTTTGGACTCACTTGATTTTGAATCACTTGAGATATGCAAATCATACCACATGGGCAAGATGACTAAAAAGCCTCGTTTTTCAGTAAAATGGAACAAGATTGCAACTTGTTGGAAGTAACACATTTTGATGTGCAGTCCAATGAAGTCTTTGAGGCATGCGATGAATATCGTTATGTTCTTACTTCACATGATGATTTAGAGTAGATGTAGAGTATATTTATTTGATGAAACACAAGTCTGAATTATTGAATGGTTCAAGTAATTTCAGAGTGAAGTTGAAGATCATTGTGACAAGAGGATGAAATGTCTATGATATGATCATAGAGATGAGTATCTGAGTTAGGAGCTTTGGCGCATAATTGAGACATTGTGGAAATTGTTTTACAATTAATACTTACCGAACACCATAGTTTGATGGTGTGTCCAGAACATCATAGTTGCACCCTATTGGATATGGTGGCGTATTTATGATGTCTCTTATCGAATTACCACCATTATTTATGGGTTAGGCATTAGAGACAACCACATTCACTTTAAATAGGGAACCACGTAATTCCGTTGAGATTACACCGTATGAACTATGGTTTAGAGAAACCTAAGCTGTCATTTCTTAAAGGTTTGGGGCTGCGGCGCTTATGTGAAAAAGTTTCAGTGTTGATAAGCTTCGAACCAAAGCGGATAAAATGCATCTTCCTAGGACACCCAAAACAGTTGTGTATACCTTATAATTCAGATCCAAAGCAATAGGGATTGTTTCTTGAATCGGGTCCTTTCTCGAGGAAAAGTTTGTCTCGAAAAGTTCGAGTGGGAGGATGGTGGAGACTTGATATGGTTATTGAACCGTCACTACAACTAGTGTGTAGCGGCACACGGAAGTTGTTCCTGTGGCACCTACACCAATTGAAGTAGAAGCATATGATAGTGATCATGAAACTTCGGATCAAGTCACTATTGTACCTCGTGGGGTGACAAGGATGCGTCTTGCTCAGAGTTGTATGAGTAATCTTGTCTTTGAAGGTCATGTTGCTAGACAACAATGAACCTCTGAGCTATGAAGAAGCAATGGTGGGCCCAAATTCCGACAAATGGTTAGAAGCCATGAAATCCGAGATAGGATCCATGTATCGAGAACAAAGCATGGACTTTGGTGGACTTGTCCGGATGATCGGCAAGCCATTGAGATAAATGGATCTTTAAGAAAAGACGGGACGTGGATGGTAATGTCACCGTCTATGAAGCTCGACTTGTGGCAAGAGTTTTTCACAAGTTCAAGGAGTTGACTACAATGAGATTTTCTCATTCAGAAGCGATGCTTAAATCCGTCGGGATCATGTTAGCATTAGCTGCATTTATGAAATCTGGCGGATGGATGTCAAAGCGAGTTTCCTTACCAGTTTTTGTAAGCGAAAGGTAGTATGTGATACAATCGGAAAAGTTTTGGTCGATCCTATGGATGTTGTAAAAGGTATGCTAGCTCCAGCGATCCTTCCATGGACTGGAGTAAGCATCTTGGAGTTGGAATATGCACTTTGATAAGATGATCAAAGATTTTTGTTTATACAAAGTTTATGAGAAACTTGTATTTCAAAAGAAGTGAGTGGGAGCACTATAGAATCTTCGATGAGTATATGTTGTTGACATATTGTTGATCGAAATGATGTAGAATTTCTGAAAAGCATATAGGGTTATTTTGAAAAATGTTTTTCAATGGAAAACCTGGATTAAGCTTACTTGAACATTGAGCATCAAGATCTATGAGGATAGATCAAAAACGCTAAATGGTACTTTCAAAATGAGCACATACCTTGACATGATCTTGAAGGTGTTCAAGATGGATCAGTCAAAGAAGGAGTTCTTGCCTGAGTTGTAAGGTATGAAGTTAAGAGTTAAAGCTCGACCACGGCGTAGAAGAGAGAAAGGATTTAATGTTGTCCCCTATGCTTGAGTACATAGGCTCTATAGTATGCTATGTTGTGTACCGCACTAGAAGTGTGCCTTGCCATGAGTTAGTCAAGGGGTACAAGAATGATCAGGAATGGATCATTAACAACGATCAAAATTGTCCTTGTGACAAATAAGGACATGTTTCTCGATTATGGAGGTGATAAAGAGTTCAGCGTAAAGGGTTACGTCGATGCAGCTTTAACACCTATCCGAGTGACTACGAAAGTAGCGAACGGGATACATTATAGTGGAGTAACCATTTGGAATAGCTCCAAGTGGGAGTGGAAGCATCATTTACAATATGACCTAGAGATTTGCGAAGTACATACGGATCTGAGATGTTGCGTAACCCATTGACTAAAACCTCTCTTACAAGCAAAACATGATCACACCCTCAAGTCATTGAGTCTTAATCACATGATGATGTGAACTAGTTTAATGACACTAGTAAACTCTTTGGATGTTGGTCACATGGTGATGTGACCTGTGAGTGTTAATCACATGCATGGATGTGAACTAGATTATTGACTCTAGTGCAAGTGGGAGACTGTTGGAAATATGCCCTAGAGGCAATAATAAATTAGATATTATTATATTTCCTTGTTCACAGATAAGTTAGAGGCGGGTTACATGTGGAGTCCAAATAGGATTAGGACTAGCCTATCTTTCTACTACATGCGGGATACAAGTCCTGGTCTTGATTCCTTGTAAGGAAGATATTCTCACGCTTTCCTCTTAAGCCGGCCTACCAATAACGTAAGCCGGCCTTCCGCCTATGAGCCTTCGGGCCCTGGGTCTTGTCGCTCCTCGATCCGCTGCCGGGTCACCCATAAGTCGCCAGGATCGAGCGGGTCACTTAGGTGTGTCGTCCAAATGCAGGCGGGTCATTAGTGAGTCGCCAAGTCCGGCGGGTTATACTTCCACCGGTACACACGGGTATATCCCCGACACAAGGTAACAATTGATCCAACGGCATAACGATACCAAGCCTCGGTATGAATGGCATATTTTCTAATCTTTCTAATCTTCAAACATATTGCATCCATCTTGATCTTGTGATCATCGTCGACATCCACAACATGAAACTCCAATATCATCTTCTCCTCCTCAATTTTTTTATTTTTTCCATCAAGTAATTGTTTTTTCTTCAACTAAATTTAACCTCTCGACAATAGGGTTGGTTGGAATTTCCGGTTCACATACCTCCTAGATAAATAAAATCTATGTCACATTGGTCAAAGATAATTGTCATAAAACAATAAAATGAACCAAATAGTTATAAAAAGATAATATATGATCAGATCATAGAGCGGAATGAGGGCCGATGGGGCGGACACTTTGGAGATACAGTGCACCTTTATAGTCACCCGTTACGTTGTGGCGTTTGATACACCAAAGCACTCCTACGGTATCCGGGAGTTACGATCTCATGGTCTAAGGAAGAGATACTTGACATTGGAAAAGCTCTAGCAAATGAACTACACGATCTTTGTGCTATGCTTAGGATTGGGTCTTGTCCATCACATCATTCTCCTAATGATGTGATCCCGTTATCAACGACATCCAATGTCCATAGCGAAACCATGACTATCTGTTGATCTGGAGCTAGTCGACTAGAGGCTCACTAGGGACATATTGTGGTCTATGTATTCACCGTGTATTACGATTTCGGATAATACTGTTATAGCATGAATAAAGACAATTATCATGAACAAGGAGATATAGTAATACTTTTATTATTGCCTCTAGGGCATATTTCCAACAACTCCGTCATACTCCGTTGATCCTGCATGGTACATGGACACTAGAGCTACCAACCACCTCACGGTGAGATGGGTAAGCTCTCTACTCGGGAACCATATCGCGGTCATGATCGGTGCACGCTAGTGGGCAGGTATCGCATCTCTCATGTTGGTCAGGCTTCTCTCCTTGGACACAACTTTTATTGCATCTATCTAATGTCCTTCGTGTTCCTTACGCTTGTAGTTTGTTGTCCATTCCTCAACTTACCGTGATAATAATGTCCTTGCTGAGTTTCACCCTTTTCGTTTCTTTATCAAGGATGGACACGAGGCCGTTACGCTTATGATCGTCTTCGCCATGGCTTGTATGCACTTGATGCGCGGCGCTCCTCTTCCGTCGTCCTCTCCTCGGTGTTGATGGTGTTAGGTATGCAGCCTACACCTGGCATCCGCGCCTTGGTCACCGGCGACTCCCATAGTTCGACATATTTTGCATCGTCATGATCTACCAGTTGTGTCAATAAAACTACTGAAACTATTTGTGATGCATGTCGGACGAAGTAGTCATCGGCTAAGCGTTTTGAGTCTAGTGTTGTGAAACATCCTCTTGAGCTTGTGTTTTCGATGTATGGGGTCATGCCGGACATCCGTTAGTAGTCTGGTATTATGTCGAGTTTCATTGATGCTTACAGCCGTTTCACTTGGTTATATCTTATTAAGCGGAAGTCGATGTGTTTAATGTCTTCATTCGAGTTTCAAGCACCGTTGGCGCCTTCTTAGCGAGAAAATCATCCATGTACAATCCGGTAGGGGGTGAATACCACAACCTCAACTTCGTTTTTAATAAGCTTGGGATCTACTTTTGCGTGTCATGCCCTCACACAGCGAATGGTGCTCTGGCGTAACATCGTCATCTTGTTGGCGGCTTAACCTTGCTAGCTCATGCCTCGTCCCGTTTGGTTCGGGTGATGCTTTCTCTACAACTTGTTTCTTTTTAAGCAGGCTCCCCTCGAGGCTTGAAAATGCAAACTCCGCTTGAGCTCCCTTAATGAGACTCGGACTACACTTTCTTCAAAGTGTTTGGGTGGCTGCTGGACTCACCTCCGTCCATACAACAAGCGCAAGCTAGAGTTCGAGTCAAAGAAGTGTGTCTTTCTTGGAGTGCAGTTCTCTTCACAAAGGGTACAAGTGCTTACATGTTCCTACCAACGCGTCTACATCTCTCGTGGCGTTGTGTTTGGCGAAAATGTGTTTCCCTTTCGTGCACTTCCAGTGCCCTACCACTTCCACTTCCACACTACCGGTGCTTGTGTCTACACTCGCTGATCAGTTTGTGGATGTTGCATATGCCCTGCGTTGCTTCCTAATCATCTCGAGGTATTGGGCCGGTGCTCGGCTCGAGCTCCTTGATGAACAGGTCGTCGATGATCCTCCTGGTGGGGCGTGCATGGGCCATGCATAGCAGGCGGCACCATCCATTCATTCACCCAGGCGGTCAGCCACTTTGGCTCCTGCCTTGGCGCTAGTAGCCTCCTCTCGCGGGACGGCCACCCGGTGGCCACCTCGCCCGACTGCGGGCCCGCCCGATCGCGCCTCGCCCGACCAGCGGGCCGTCCACCGGGCCGTATCGCCCAGCTCGCCCGGCTCGCGGGCGTCACCACCCCTGCGTGGTTGCTGGAGTCGCTGGCGGGCTTGTCCCCTGGCCGGTGGTGCCGCCCGCTAACCCGGGCCCCGTGCGGCTCTGGCCTTTGGGGAGCCCGACTCACGGGCTCGGCCCGGCCTCGTCCACGACCTCTGCTGATCTGGCTCCGGCTCGTGAATCTGCGGTCACCGAGCGCGCTGCAGGCGATCCGGCGTCTTTCGCCCGAAGAATGGACAGATGCGCAGTTGCGTGGCTTGCTGCGTGCATGGCTCATCTGCGAGCGCGTCACTTCGAGCTGCGTTGAGTATTCCTCATTGGCGTGCTGCAATGGAACAAAGTTTCATGCCCTCCAACAGAATGATACTTGGCGTCTTGTTCCTCCAAAATCGGCGTCAACATCATTGATTCTAAGTGGGTCTTCAAGGTCAGCGACATCTTGATGGTTCCATTGAGCATTACAAAGGCCGCAGTTAGTTGCCAAGGGCTTCAAGCAGTATGGTCTTGATTATGAAGACACGTTCGTCCGATTATCAAGCCTACTACCATTCGGTTACTCTTCTCTTGCGGTTACTCGTGGATGGTTCCCGTCGCTTGATGTGCGAGCGCTTTCCTCCATGGCATTACGGAGGAGGAGGTTTATATCGTCGGCCCTTTGTTTTTGTTGATCCGACGACCTCATCATCTCGACATCTGGTCAAAACTGTATGGACTCAAACAGGCTCCTAAATGCGTGTACGCTTCGCCTTGAATCTGTTCTTGAGCTCTTGGGTTTGTTCCCTCCACTGATATCATCTGTTCCTCCTCGGCGCCGAGGTTCGATGTATATCTTGGTTTATGTTGATGATATCATCCTTGCGGTTCCTCGGCTGCTGCTTCTGATCGCCTTGTGATTGCTCTCGTGATGATTTTGCTGTCAAGGACTTGGGTGCTCTTCACTTTTCCTTGGTCTTGAGATTTCACGGTCCTCTTTGGCTTGACCCTCACTCGGAAGAAGTACTCCTTGGACTTGTTGCGTCTTTGGCATGCTCAAATGCAAGCTGTTTACACCCGATATGCACTCTTGATCGGTTATGCGCTCTTGATGGTGATCCTCTCACGTCGATGATGCTCTTGAGTATCAAAGTATCGTTGGTGGTTTGCAATATCTCACTATTACCGGACCTGATATCTCCTATCACGATTAACGTGTTTGTCGGTTTTTGCATGCACCTGGACGTCTCATTGGTCATTTGTAAGCGTATTTTGTGCTATGTCGACTTTACTCTTATGGTTTGCTTCTTCAACCTGCACCGTCATATGAGCTCGGCTTTCTCGATCTTGTTGGGCTGGCAGTCCGGATATGAGGCGATCCACGGGGGGTTATCACGGTATTCTGGGTCCTAACTTGATCGCTGGAATGCTTTCATAAACAAGCAGCTGTGTCTCATGATATGCGAGGCTGAGTACAAAGCTATTCTTGATACTGCTGGTGAGATCATATGGATACAGTCTGTTGAGAGAGTTGCGTGTTCCTCAAGCTCGTCCTCCGGTCTTATGGTGTGACAACATTGGTGCTACATATCTTTCTTCTAATCCGGTGTTCCATGCGAGGGCCAGAAACACATTGAGGTGGATTATCACTTTGTTCGGAGCGTGTTGCGAAGCTACTACTGTATCAAGTTCATTTCATCAAAGGATCAACTTGCGACATCTTCACGAAGCCTCTTCCACAACCACAGTTTGTAGGCTGTAGGCGCAATCTTAACCTTTGTACCGGGACATAGTTAAGATTGAGGAGGTGTTAGACTGTATATCGTAACCTCTGTATATCTGTTGTAACCTGTATTGTATTGGTACTTCTATATAATGAGATAGCCACACCCCGGATTATGGGTGTTGTGCAGTTTCCCAAAATACTTTGTCCTACACGAACACTTGGGTCCAAACATGATAGAGCTTTGCAGGGTTTATGAGGTGACCGGTAGCTCTAGCATATTTACCAGTGCTTCCTTAACATGTAGCTTCTCCTCCATTAGGCGAAAAAACAAGTGTATTGTCCATGAACAAGAGATGTGAGATACCGAACCTGGGCGCACCGTCTTGGAGAAATATGTTTTGCTGCAATCTCTGTTTTAAAATCACATATAGGCCATCAGCGACAAAAAGGAATAAAAAAGAGGAGGGTCTCCCCGTGAACCACGTGTGGTCTTGAATGAATCGAGAGGGCTCCATTGACTTTGACATTATATCTCACGGGTGACACCTCATTATCAATTCACCCATCGGTGAGAGAAACTCATCTATTGCATCACTGCTCCAGAACACAATCTACCCTATCATAAGCCTTGGATAGGTCGAGCAATTATAAGCACAAAGCTTTGCTCCGGATCTTTCCTGTTTAATGGCATGAAAACACTTTCGAAAGCAATTAAGGCATTATCGTAATTAAACTACGGTACAAAGGTGCTCTGCTCGGGGATATCAACTCATCGGGATAGGCGAGTCTATTGACTAAGCACTTAGCTATCACCTTATAAATGGCGTTGCGGTGATGGGCGAAATCAGTTAAGCGAATGGAGAGTCAATCTTGGGGATCAACACAATAGCGGTACTGTTAACACCTTCGGCATGACTCAGGCAAAAAACAATTTAACAGCATTGATTATGTTGTCGTTCATCACCGACCAGTGACATTGAAAAAACTGTGCTGGGAACCCATCCGGCCCCGGCGCCTTCAGCGGGCCTATCTGAAACATGGCATTGGATATCTCCTCATCCGTGAAATCCTTGCACAAATTAATGTTCATGTCTGAAGATACCTTGGGCTGTATGAGCTGCGGCCGCGTCTCCTGGATCAAAAGTGGTTCAGCCGTGAACAAATTTTGGAAGTAATTATTACCATTTGAAGCATAGTGGCCTGGTCAGGTGTACAACACCCAATTCATCTGTCAGCCCCGTATCTTATTTTCCCTATGCCCAGACTGCCTTCCTATGGAACATCTTAGTGTTTCTGTCCCCCTCCTTAAGCCAGTCAATCCTTAACCTCTGAAGCCATAACATCTCTTCCCTATACAGCAATTCATTAATCTTATCCATCTCCTTCCTTATTTCCATTAGGTCTGCATTCATATTGGTTAGTTCCTCTAACGAGTGTGACTTCTCTAATTCACGTGTGGCGTTGCCAAATGTTTTATTGCTCCAGGTGTGAAGATCCTCCATAACAAAGGCAGGGCCTCCTCACATCTCCCAGGTTCCTCTTCGTACCTTTACTTGACCACGAATTGGCAATTATGGCGTCGGGCGACCTCTCCCACATCAGTTTATACTTGCGGCTGCTCACGAGGTGGGTGTCTTGCTCTAGCGAGAACTTGAGAAGGAGGGCTATGATCAGGCCGGCGGGATCAAGAGTGTTACCGATGCTTGCATGAACATATCTCTCCAGTCATTGGGCGCCACCGCTCTGTCCAGCCTCACTTGGGCGTTAGCCTGCCCTCCACCTATTATCGTATGTAAAGGATGACCTGAAAAGGCAAGATCAGTGAGTCCACATGCTTCGAGAGAATCCCTAAAATTTTAACATTTGGCCAGGGGTATCGGACTCTCCGATTGATGCTCAAAATCCCATAGCCTCATTGAAGTGCGCCAATGATAATCCATGGGCGAGCTTTGAGCATGTAATCTTCTAAGCTTATCCCACATCAAGTGCCTATTCTCACTCTCGGTTCGCCATATATACAAAAGTGGCTCTCAAAAGCGGCTTGTCTGTGACACTACGAAGGTACACATCAATCAATCTTTCATTAGCTTCTTGCACATCAACATACATAGAGTCATGCCAAAACAGTGCCAAGCCACCCCTCGACCATTACTACTAGCCTTCAAAACCAGAAAGACCTAGCCTACTCATAAGCGATACATCTTTTCCTTATTCTGCCTTGTCTCACAGAGAAAAACAAGAGAATCGAGGAATCGTCCTAACTAGGGATGCCAGTTCACGAACTGTCGAGGGTTGCCCCGGCAGTTCCACTTATCAATTCATTTCCCTGATGGGCGGCACACCCGACCCGTCAGTTCTGCCAACCCCATGGCGGTCGCCTCAAACCCTCCATGCCATCCTGAGTCCACCGTCTCATCCCCTTGGTTCTGATCATCTACAGTATCTAGCAGCTTCCCTCTCTTCTGTTTGTTGGCTCCAACCTCCTTGGCATGCAGCACCATTGCGCCCTGATCTAGACTCATCTCGTCATACGTATGCACACGAGAAGTCTCTTCCCTAAGACCGATCAGCCTCCTGCATGTTATGGTTAGACTCGGCGGAGGAAGAGATCATATTTGAGCTCCCAAGATTACTGTTGTGACTTGCTGCACTCCCAGGTGGTCTGATTGATATCGGTAGGGCGGGCACCTACCACCTAGGAATACAAATTCTGGAGGTTCAGAACAGGCACGGGTAGTTCGGGCCCTGCTGGCCTCAGCCTTTTGCCCATCTAGGTGCAGCATGGCCATGAGCCAGCTCTGAGAGTTCTGGGTCCGCACTTGGTCCAACATCGCTTCTCCACTCTCCAAATCCTGAAGAATGCCAAAACCTGTGAGCCACCCTAAGGACTAATCCATGTTCACGATAGGAGAGGAAAGGCTAAGATACTAAGAGCCACAACCTTCTAGAAACGGGTACAATTATGTTTGGGATACTTTTATTATTTTATCCTCAGTATGTTAAATTTGAATTTTGTTGCGGCCTGATGTTTGATTTACCATAAGGTAATTGCTACATGAATTAAAACAACACTAGCTATAAGTGTATCCATTGTCATATTGACCTATAATTCGAGGTGAGCACCAACATCGTTATTGATGTTTATTGAATAACATTTATGTTGATATTTGTATGTTGATCTTTGCACTTTTAGTCAGATCTTTTTTAAATTATTGAATTACAATGGTCTGCAAAGGGATCAAAGCCATGCTCCTTGCCCAATACACACAACCCATATGAGTCATTTATAGATGCCTTCGGCACCGATGTAGATCATGGAGCTCTTTTGCTGGGTCATGGAAGTAGGGTTTAGGGTTTGTAACCCCGGCAAATATAGTACATACAAACATTTCAATAAAACCGTCTAATTCTTAGGTGGAATCTGTACACCGCCATAATATGTTAGGTAGCATGTTGACAAGTAATTCCCTCCATATATACGCATCAATCCCAAACATTATACCATAGAAACAGACGGGCGCAGCAACGCGCGCAACAGTATAACCACACCTAATCCCTGCCCTCACAGCGATTAGGATTTTTGGCCGTCCGTTTTCGTGATCTGGACGTTCTTGGCCGTTCATTCTGGTGTCAATCGTCTAAAGCCATCTATCCCGCATTTGTTAAACAGTGGCCCAGCTGTCCTAATGGGCTGCTACTCTGGAGGCCGAAACGGAGCCTTGTGGTAAACTGGGCCTGTTTTCCAGCCCATTCAGCCTCACCCACTTCCCTCCCCTTGCCGCACCCAAGCCGCTACTCACTCCCGACCCCTCCCTCCTGCCCTTTGCTAGGGCAGACTAGGTGCGCCGCCGCTGCTCTCTCGTCGCGGCAGAGAGAGAGAGAGAGACGACAGTGATAACGGCGGACAGGAGCGGATCACCATCTCCACCCACTCAGCGCCGCGTTCGCCCCGCTCCCATCCTCACTGCCCCAGCACGCCGCCGCCATTAACCCTGCTGCTGCACCCACAATCCCACATGGTCCCGACTAGAGCGCGGGTTCCTATGCTCCACACAGATCCAACCACGACAGCGGGATTCGGCGTGGTGACCACACCACATCCTCGGCGGCAACCTGGCCCTCCCCAAGATGCTTCACTGGAGGTCGGCGAACTCCCTCTTGCTCCTCCCCTTCCCAGAGGTGCGCTCGCGTTGGAAACGAATCGGATCGAATGCGGATCACATAATCTACCGAGTGACCAAATAATTCAGATAGGCATTGTCAGGATTTACGATCTGAACTTATGGCCTGCATGAAAAAGAATTGAAAGGAATAGTAGTTCCTTCGCCTTCGGCCGGAGCATTTGTGCAGCCTTTTCTATTTGGTAAGTTACCCGTGCGAGGAGCTCCCGCATCGTCCCTTCGTCCTCCCATGTGCATGTGTGTTACTATTTTGATTTGATTCACCTGGTTGCAACTCAGGCATCCTGCCTCTAGGTGGAAGGTGCGTCTCTCCTGGCAGCCGATGACCATCGCGTCTGGGCAATTAGACCATAGCAATGTCACCTGCCATTCACCCCTGTCTGCGTCCTGTGATACAACACCCTCGTGTAATTTCTTCTTTCTTTTTACAAAACCTGAAACGTGCAATTGATAGCTTATTTGCCTTATACTGCTACCTTTCCTGCTAAGCTATTTGCCAATTCCTTCTGCACATTCTTCAAATAAAATTTGATCGCTGAGTTATACATATTTTCTAGATGGTTATTTAATGATATATTTTGTGCGAGCATGTTGATATTTTCCATTGTGTACTTCATGCTATTTAATGATATATGTTTTTTTTGTCACATGTCTTTGTTGGCTTCTGGAAATGACGATAGTAATTAATAAGAAACCAGTGATTTTGTAACAGAGGCACATACTGATGGTTGATGAAAATGTTACGCTAGCTGGTCCTGTGCATATGCAAATTTTGTTTATGTTTCTTGGGTGGTGCATTCTAATGTGAGTACTATTTTTAAAATTTCAAGTATGATGGCGAACTGAATGGTGCATTGAGTGAATCATCACAGTAGAACTGGGTGTTGAATGTTTTTAGTTTCTCTTAACAGAACTGGGTGTTGGATGTTTTAGTTTCTCTTGACAGAGTTTCGCCTTAGCATTTTCAAGTTAATCTAATGTATGTTCCTGTTATTGGAGTATTGATCATCTCTGTCATCCATGTTACTCGAATATGTTCACTCTTTTAAATTATGCCAGGTAAGAGTTTTTTCCTTCTCTCTGCAGTGTAATTGCTCATGTTATGTCCTGTGAGCTTCATGGGCAAAACACATTTGACCAATTTATGGTATGACCTTTTTTTATGGTCTTGTGTGAACAGGAAACACAAGATCAAGGAACATATAGGGATTTCCATAATAGCCCCAATTCAAGTGCGATGTTAGATCATTACTTTCTCTGGTCTTTCTCTGAGTCATCTTCGGGTTTTGGATTGCTTGGTCAGCTGGTTGTTAGTATAATTGGGCACCGTCATCCACTGATAATACCCCAAGAGTATTTCCTTCTGGACATGGGGTGAAAACTGTAACCGGGTCACAGAAAGTGCCACCTTGTTATCAAGTTGATTTTACAGGTAAGAGAGCAATCCACAAGCTTTGTTTACTTGTGCCATATGGAATATATTAAGTTGATTTGTATGAAAGTGATTTAATTATTTAGTATCCATTTTCAATACATTTATTTATTGTCAGCTAACCACGTTTCATTTATCTTAGGACTTGGTAAAAAATAAAGTTTGAAGTAGTATTTCTTTTTGATGAATCATGATAAGAATTCATCTTTGATCATACACTTTTGTTGGTTTGAATCAACCAAAAATAAAGT
Source organism: Aegilops speltoides (assembly GCA_021437245.1). Taxonomy (NCBI): domain Eukaryota; kingdom Viridiplantae; phylum Streptophyta; class Magnoliopsida; order Poales; family Poaceae; genus Aegilops; species Aegilops speltoides. The sequence continues at coordinate 60,073,728 of CM038141.1, read as the reverse complement.
GACCTAGCTAATGCAGATTGCCAAGCATTCTTAAATTTCTTATTCTAGCCATGTATCATTAAGTTTACAAGTATGCAATCCTGCATTAAGGTAGTTTTTTATGCGATTATCTAACTTTTTTGTTACTTTTTATTTTATTTTGTGGGGCTCACTTCTGAAGTATGGTTGAAGCATTGCTGTTAGGAAAGGTGGAATTAATTGTGTTCAGATTATTGATATGTGTATTTCATCATTTAATATAGCTTCAAAAAAGATAGATGTATTTTGAATTTTTGATGCTAGCGGGATTGTTACATGCTTGCAGATACATGTAGTTTCACTTTATCAAAATTAGTTTCATACTTGATGCACAAAGATCATCCAGAAATGAGCACAGTTTATATAATCTGGCTGGCACTCACCCATATATTGTATGTACGGAACTCATCGTTTGCATAACACGGGAACATCGGTAACATATTTTGATTTTGTTGACTTTGACAATTCTTCTCTGGTCTGATGAGCGTCATCTTTAGTCTATCGGAAAATAAAAGTTTACTCAAAATTATTATTGAACTGATTAATAAATTTGCCATTTGACTTCCATCTCTTCCCCATTGGCTTATTTTAGGGATGTTGAATATGGGTATTACTTCCATCTTTTCTCCCATGAATAGATAGATGAAGCTTCAATAACTGATGAGCCTGCGTGCTGCTACGGTGTTCCACCAAATTGGGAATATGTGTGAACTTTCGGATGAAATTGTTTTGTGTATTTCTCATGCTTTGATTCACAATTAGCTTGGCAACGTACATCAATCAAGGTATGTTACTAAATTTTGGTTCAGTTTTATATCAATATCCAACTCAAAGAATGACTTCGTGTACTGTTTTCCTTTTTCTTTTTATGTTCTGTTTCAGGAGCATAGACATTGAACTCTACAGAGAGTATGCAATTAATAGGTGTACGTAAGCTTCTTTGTTCATTTCAAAATAAGTATTACAATTGCTTTAATGTGTATGGGTTCCAGAGGTATAAACTAGATGTGTGTATGGATGGTAGGTAATTTCATGCAGTTATGCACTAACCCAAGAAACACCACAGCCCCTAAGCCTCTTATAATCATAGATATCATAAAGCAACCATCCTGTCTTTATTTCAAACATTGATATTCTTTTTAAGGAAATTTTTGGGACGTTCTTCCCTTTTTGCAGTTCATGTATGACAGTTTTCCACAGTTTAAAGAGATGCCACTTCATTATTTTTCCAATTATTCTTTCTATTTTACGTAGCATCACGGAAACTTCACTATCTGAACTGATCAAGTTGGAATCTGGTCTTACTTCGCATGTTATAGTCTTGTGATGGACTGTTGCAGTACATTTCCATCAGATGATTTCATTTCCATTACTATGTTTTTTGCATGGCCATGTTCACACATTATATCTCAATACTGTCTTTGAATTCGAATGGAAATGATTTTTCTCTGACTTCATGCTGCAAATTCTAATCTGAATGTTGTAACAAAAGAAACAAGAGTTCTCTTTACCTTGAATAATATATTAGGTATCAACTTGTATGCAATCTACTCCCTCCGTCCCATAATATAAGATTGTTTTGCAAGCTAAAACAGTTTGTGAAACGATCTTATATTATGGGACGGAGGGAGTACTTTCTAGCAAACAAGATAGATGGAGTGTCGTTTTTGATAGAATTGTCGCTGATGCATGATTGAGGTGGTGATGATGGTTGTAGTGAAGAATGACGCAGAGCTGCTTGGAGGTGGTTACTAGAGCTTCGCTATTCTGCCATGGAGAACTACAAAACTGATGTCAAGTTTCTTTATTTTTGGTGTTTTTGTCTCACTAAAGCTTGTATCAAGCAATGATGGTGTGTTTCGTGAATGGTTTCCTTCAGATTTGTAGTTTTCTAAAATCCAATTTGTTCCGCCGAATACAACCAACCATCACGCCCACCATTTTCATACTAGGATTGAGCAACACTACCTTACATACTCAAGTTTTACTCTTAATAATCTTGCTGCAAATTTTATCATGTAGCTTTATCTTTCTTTGAAAATGATTTCATGTCATATCTTAGTATTCTCATAAAATTATCTACAATTCTTATTTTAAAAATGGGCAGGCACGTTCAAAATGAATAACATATCTTATAGAAGTACCTACTATTCTATTTAAAAAAAGGACGGGCGCTGCAACGCGCGCCTACAATCGAGCACTATTCCAGCCCTCTCAGACCATCACTGTTTTCTACCGTCAGATCGACAACTCTGGGCTATTTTGGTCGTTGGATGCTCCTTCAACCCCACTGAGAGCGTTAACTGCACTGGGACGATGCTCCCGCAACAAAATCGGCGATCTACCGCTGTTTGGGCCTGTTGGGCCTGTATCATCCAAGGCCTGTTCCCCACCAAAGCCAACCCATTTAAGCAAGGAACCGAACGTGCTTCGGTCGTGAGAAAAAAATCGCGAAAGGGATCCAACGACGTGGGATAGAGAGAGACGTGTGCAGTCTGCTTCAATCTGGCTCCGCCGCGACGTGCGAGCTGGGATCATTAGAGGCGCGGGATTTGGGTGCAGACGATGCGCTCTAGCGCTTGTTGGGATCGAGCGGAGTTGCGTCATTCGGGACCAGCCGAGGCGCCATATCGCGCGATGGGATGCAGCCGATGATCTTCAACGCGTGATCGGATCGATTGCATCCGATGCGGCCGAGCACGCGATGCGGCAGCGAGGGTCTCCTCGTTGGGCGCGAGACCATGGGGGCAGTAACGGGATAGCGAACGGTCCGCTTGTTGATTCAGTCACCAGCGATAGAAATCACCGTTGCAACAGACCTTAATGGCAATTCATGCCCACTCGCCAGGAAATGCTACCAAACTTAATGGCAATCAAAGTGCCCACTCGCCAACATCCGATAATTGCAGGTCAGTTACCATGTCGATCCGTGCTCTTTGGTACTCCACGGGTAATCACATCTATATATAGTCTCGACGGTCCAGCTGTTCCTCTCCAGCTCCTCCTTCCTTCGGCGGGTTGCTACTTCATCTTCTCCGCACCCTCTTCCCCAATTCTTCTCACATCAAATTTTAGATTGAGATTTATTACTTCGTCTTTATTTATGTGAGTTTTTCTACTCCAAACTAAATACAGGTGCTCTGAGTTGATGGATTTGATTTTGGTTCTGCTGGGCTGGGTTCTCTCTTGTCGTTCCAATGGCGTCTACAGCTGGGCGGTAATATTTTATTCATCCACTATGATTGATTTCTCGAATCTTTATTCTGTTTGGGGACTTTGGCATCCTGATGGACTATTCTGCTGAGGGAACTGTGTCCTAGGAATATGATGGAGATGTATAATGATGGCATCCCCACTGTTTATTTTGTTGGACAACAAATTGACATGCTTCCAAAGCCTCTAAATAAACTACTGAAGGCATCCCTTCATGTGTATGACATGCAAGGTGAATTTCAGTATTGCTTCTTGTTGAATTTGAAGAACTCTTGAAGCGGAACAGGTACACAGGCATATATGAAGTATCAGCGCCAAAGCAAGGCAAGTACCTAATGGATTCGATCCATAGTTCCATACCCAGTTTTACCATGAACAAATATTCTCTCAATTAACTTTTGTTCAACGAAGAGTAGTTGGAAAAGACATTACATATTTTATCCGACATTTTGGTCTGATCATGCACTGTTGGGCCAACAGGGTCTCCCTTCCATCTAAACTTCTGCTGTATGTCATCAATCTTGAATTTCAGTATAGCACTTACTGTTTCAGATGATTTTGAAGCTTAAGGAAGAAGCACATCTCAATACTTTCTGTAAGCACTTTGTGCTCTTCACATGGGTAATACCACTTCTTAATATGCACGAAGTTTCAGCTCTGACCGCTTCTTGGGACATGATTAGTGTCTTGTGCCATGATGTTTTAAGGGAACAGAAGATGATAAAATAAGTTGTCTTGGCAAAGCAAAGATCAGAAAAGCAACACATGTACTTAAAATCATGTAAGGTAGCAAATAAGCATCTTCATTCACTATTTTTGCAGAATGTTCCGGAGGTAAATTAGCTAGCTACCTGATGCCATGTATAATACGACAAAAATGCATAGTTTTTCAACCATTTTAAATGCAAAACGGTAGGTATTTCTCCCGATGCTTGTATTTATAAATTTCCTGATTGAGTCTATATAAGAAAAATAAAAGAAAACAAAAAAATGGAGAATTTTCTGATCGAGTCTGTATAAGAAAAATAAAAGAGAAAACGAAAGAATAGAGAACAACTATTGAATCGAGGAGTTACATATGTAGGTGGTCTTATGTATTAGTTTCAGTTCATTCCCAACCTGGGAAGTGATGCCCATAAAAGCGTTCAAGTGCGTACTACAAAACTGAAAAAGGATTGGGTGTGGGGTGCCTCTTTGATGATGACCATTTATGCAGTTCTGCTAGAGCAATCATCCGAGATAGTAATGTTTTTTATAGCTGCTTCAAATATGAAACTCGCTGTTGTCCAGGATGCTCAGAAAGCGGAAGCCTTGAATCCGAGAACATGGTGATGGAGGTAGACATGACTATGAAGGAGGGTGGTCAGTGACACCGCCGGGCAGTGTAAGATGACTACTACCACATAAACCCGGGCATGGGCAGCCCGGCCCGAAAAACCCGGGCCGGGCCGGGCCGGGCTTGACACTCGGGTCGGGCTCGGGCTTTGTTTTGCAGCCCGAAAGGTAGTTCGGGCCGGGCTCGGGCTTCTCTTTTTCTATTTTTCGGGCCGGGCTTTCGGGCTTCGGGCCGGGCTTACACGTACACGTACTAAAAAACAGCGTTCGGGCCGGGCTTTCGGGCTTCGGGCTTGATTTCGGGCCAGGCTCGGGCTTGAAATCAGGGAGTATTTCGGGCTTTGGGCCGGGCTCGGGCTTGAGAAATGTAGGTCGGGCTTTTATAAGCCCGGCCCGAAACCTGGCCCGGCCCGACGTTTGCCCAGGTTTACTACCACATATTCACATATTTTATGAAGATAATCTTTGACCATGGTCCCATCAAGATAATGCAGTTGGCCATGAACTTGCTGTGTTGGCGAGATGAAGATCAGTCTCCGTCCGGGCCGAGGATTCCCACCTTGTATTGTATCTCTTCTAGCTGAAGATGTAACTGTTATTAATATTTAATAAAGAGTTTTTGCTGTACAAAGAAAGTTTTTACTACATACCCATTCAGTTCGTACTCATTATTTGTGCTATCAATACGTGTACAAATAAGCATTTCTAATGTGTTGTGTGTGTTACATTCATCACTTTACATATCTGGTAATTTATTATTTGTGTTCCAGAAAAGGGGCAATTAGATGACCTAAGTTAAGTTCCTAGCTAGGGGTGGCTAGAAGATGGAAATCAAGATAACTGTACACCGCAATTGGTTGCTCCTTCTGCTATTTGCACATCTTTACTATTAGTTAGAGAGAATTCATGTATGTACATGAACGTTTGCTGCTTGAATGAAATTCTCATGAAGAATCAATCTGCTGCTTTAAGGAAATTCTCATGAAGAATTAATCTGTGGCTTTTAATCATATTTCAAATATGAGGATACAAGGAACATTGAAAGTGATCATGATAACATGCAAAGAGAAAAACAGATCATGTCGTTGGGTAATTTCTTTAATTATAATCTTGAGTTTTTGTGAATCAAACAAAATCTTGAGTAATGTTAAATATTGGGAAATTTGTGAGGATATTATGTCCTAAGTTTTTGAGGATACTATGTGTTGATGGAGCAGCTGAAGCAAACATATTTACTCTGCTATGTATTTCATCTTTTGGTCTTCTAATATTTTTTTTTTTGAGAATTGGTCTTGTAATAATAAGTATCTTCTACTCCCACGGTTCCGAATTACTCCCTCCGTAAAGAAATATAAGAGCGTTTAGATAACTAAAATAGTGATCTAAACACTCTTATATTTGTTTACAGAGGGAGTAGTTGATTTGAATTTGTCTAAATACGGATGTATCTATACTTGTTTAGTGTCTAGATACATCCGAGTCTAGATAAATATGGGCCAAGTAATTTGGAACGGAGGGGGTAATAACAAGTATCAGTGCTATGTTTTCTTAATCAATTTAGTTCATCAATGTGCTTAAAAGACAAAAAAAAATCCTCGGTTTGTATTATCGTGCCACTGTATATTTACAAAAAATAGAGATATTATAAATATGCACATTTACAACCCTTATTATATGTGCAAAATAGACGGGCGCAGCAACGCGCGCCATCATTATCTAGTTATTTTTTACTACATGGCAATGGCTCAGGAATCAAGAGACATCAGATCTGCTTTTTAAGCTTTTTCTCGCAGGGTGGGGTGGGGGGGGGGTGTATCTGGTGCACCGGAGCATTTGGTGCTACCGGTCGCCCGTTGCAGATTAAAAATTGTTCGAAAAATTCCAGGAAAAAAATTAGTGGATTTAGACAACATCAATGGACATTGTCACAAAAATTCAAATCAAAATTCGAAACATTGCTTGAGATACAAAAATGACAAATTTGGCATTGAACAGTACATAAAACAAGTTGGGCTTCAGTTTTGGCCCATTAGCACATTGACGTCAAATTTGTCATTTTTGTATCTTGAGCATTATTTTGAATTTTGATTTGAATTTTGTGACAACATACATTGATGTTGTGCCGATGCACTAAATTTTTCTCAAAATTTCTCGAACATTTTTTAATGTGTAACATGGTCCGGTGCACCGGTAGCACCAATTGCTCCGGTGCACCAGATACGTTCCCGGGGGGGTGGGGGGAATCACGGGCGGCACACGCCTTGTCCCCCTGTTTGCGGTGGCGTATCGACATGAACACAGGGGCAAGGGATCGAGCCGGACGATTGGTGAGGTACTCCTTTCTGGTTCCTGGGAAAGTACGGTGTAAAGGAAAGAGGGAGCCAGGGTGAATGTGAGGTGGACACTATCCAGTTCTACAGGAGAGGCTTCTAGCGAGAAATATTCCGCTACAGCGGAAAATCGAGCACGAAGGGGAGGGTCCGACAGTAAAAAGGTAGGTTGCGTCGTGGTGGGGGGAGGGGGATTTTTATGTTCAGCCCACACGTTGGAGATGACAATGTAGATAGTCTCTAGAAAATTATATTTCTCCTTCACATATGGTCTAGATTTAGGGGAACATGGACTATCTAGACGGTTGAATTTTGGGAGCGTGCTGCACACCATTTTGATATCCGAACACGTCCCGACGTATGACGAAGAGATGAGTTTTGACCCTAAAGACGACCTTAATAACTTTTTGATTTATTTATAGGCATTATAGTCCGTAGCAACGCACGGGCGTTCTACTAGTAATATCTAAACATCGGCCGGCGGACGTGTAGCAGCGCCCTATATATAAGGATACACTAACATGTACTCTGCGCCCTATATATAAGAATACACAACATGTACAAATACAAGATACAGCGATATACACAGAAACTATGTGTAAACATTATCTAAAAGGCTGCTAGCTCATCCCCAGGCTGCCGTCCGTCACGATCGCCAACTTGTAGGCGGAGATCAAGGGGTTCAAGGGGCGAGCTGTTCTACTCGGCGGAGAGGAAGGGGACGATCGATCGATTGAGACGTCATGGTCTCGCGTCGTTGGTTTGGTTTCCGCTGAGTCACGTACGCCATGGCCCAAGTTTTTTCCTTGTTTTTTGTTCCTCTTAATAGTAGTAATAATAATTATGGAAGGGACGGAGGGAGGGATTATCGCTCGCAAAGATAGGAAACAAATAATGGATCGATGGGTATATATGTAAACTTTGAAACACTTGGTCGACAATGGCGTACGATCGAGGTACCACAAGGAAACAATCGATCGGAAAGGAGGATGTTATTGCGCTCGCTCCTTCCATCCACCCAAATTGATTCTCTCCTTCATTCCATTAAATGGGGAGGGAGACGCAGTTTTTGGCGGGCAACGCATAGCATTTGGCGCCAAAATGCTTCTCTCGTTCCCGGCACAACTTTTGGAGGCAAATATTATCTATCTATATATATACACGATCGATCCAACACCTTCGGCTCCACAACAAAACCACCCACCCACCTCTGTCACATGGCGCCTATTCACGTCTCCTCCTCGGAGGTTATCTTCCTCGACGACAGCGAAGACGAGGAGCTGCTTGACATCGACATCGCTGCCGTGACCTCGCTTGACGACCGTGACTTCTCCGACGACAGCCCCCGCAACAACAACACTGTATGTATCTTCTTTTTCTTTCCTATAACTCAATTGTTGATTACAGATATACTAGTCGCCAATCCGTGCATTCGCACGTGCTAATTATTCTTTACAATTTTAGAACTTTGCATAATATTTTTGTAACTGTTTTTCTTGCATTTTCCGTTCTAATGTAATAGTCGGTTCATAAATAGTTTTACAAAAATGGTCAACAATAAGACATTGCCAACAATGTCAAAGAAGAGAGGCTCATGTGGTCGTTTCCAAACAAAGAAATTTTGTGTACTAAAACTTAATTTTAATTAATTCTTGAAATGACGCAAATTTAGCATGTGTATATACACTATTGAATTATCATTTGGGGCAAACAAAATAATTTCAAGTAGCACCATGTATATAGACAAATGCATATTTGTCTGTCTATTAACTTGATAAACCTTTTACCAAATTTATCCAAGAATGCCTCGCTTTAAAAGATGGCCTAAACTACAAATGATTCCAGAACCAAGATTTTGATTATTTCATGTAATTTTGTTCGCATTAAATGTATCATGCAAAAATGAAATCTGAGATAAATCTGATACATAAAGTTGATAGTGTTTATAATGTACACAGGTCATATCTTCATAATCATCCCATCCATGTAGAGAAAGACATGTGTTATATAATTAGAGGATACCCTCTTCTATGACATTATCTCAACGATATAACATGATACAACATGATTTTTTTTTCCTTCAAGATATATCCCATTACATGAGAATGAAAATATATGTGTGTAAGGCCATATTTCTGCTTAAAGAAAAAGTAAAAACAACTGACCTTGTGCTGATGATGCGTGTCTATTAAAGTCAGCACATGTACATAGACAACATAGATATCAAATACAATAACAATTTGAGTGTGGTTTTATGATGATTGAACCAATCTCTACATTTTCTTAGTTTTACTGGACCGAGTTTCAATTACATGGCATCACTTACCTAATAAATAAACTCTACAAAAATCAAATAACATATGTATTTAGTTTTTTAGTACATCCATTTTATCAGAGGAACGACAGTAAACTCAGTAAGTAGTAGAAATATAAGAAAACCTACGAAGGTTAACTTGAGCATCATTTTTTGATCTCCCTTGTTGGTTGTTGCTTTGGATAAATACTGCAAGGTAGCACCTTCTTTACCTCCTGAATGCACGGGGAAAAGTTCCAAGTCTGCAAACAACTCTATGATTATTTTTCCATTAGAAGAAAGCATCATTTGTTCTTGTAAGATGCACATCTTAAATTGGATAATTGGGTGGCCTAAAATTTAAAGAAGAGATAAAAGTAAAAAAAGAACATACTTTCCACGTTCAAACAGACTTAGATACAGCAAGAAGTAGCTAGAGTGAACAAACCATGTAATGCTCCAAAACAACTTATCCACGTTCAAACAAACTTAGAAGAAGTGCTCCAGTTCACTTGAATTCCCTCATTGGATTTTACAGCACCTAAAAAATCTTACCCATCCTAGTAATTTATATCTTTTTTTGCGGTAAAATACATATCTAGAGTTCTAGACAGGTCTGAAACTAAAGAAAACATATCATTAAAATCCTACAAACCAAATGCTAGACCATACTTGCTGATTAGAGACCGTGCCTCAAATTGCAGGACACACAACATAAAAATCCCCAAAGAAAAATTTACTACATTCTGCCTGTTGGCATACCTTATATTGTGGATTGGTAAAAGCACGGCTAGCCATGGAAATTGAGGTCTACTTACTTCCTATCCAGCCACTGATTTGACCAAGCTATGGGCAACCCGTGCATAAATGCCTAATACGCGTGTCTAGCATATTTGTCTTTGTATTATGTGTTGCTGACTGTGAAGAACATGATTTCTGATACGTATGAAAACACATGCCCTGTTTGATCTAAAGAATGAGCTCAGGTGTACATCAATGTAAGGAAAGATTACAAATTAATTTAGATATAGATGATAATTTCGTAGGCTTAATAAAGATTCTATTGTTGTGGGTAAACTACTATCTTGATCCTTCAAGTTCTCATATAAATATTTTCTAATATTTTTTGTCATGTAAAAACATTAACTTAAGCTCCTGTTCCTCCCAAGATGAGAAAAAGAATCCAGCAAAGGTTATTATTGGTAGCAGTTTGTACTTGTTCTTATTTTGAGTTATGAAGAATATCATACTCAGAGCACATACCCACTTCTGGTCATGGTTATGAACAATAAGAAGCTAACCGCTATAAATAGTACCTAACCAAGCGTACCAAGTTCTTGAAAAGGATAAATAGTATAAAAAGTTACCTCTGCTCACGTATTACACTTATGCAACCTGGACAACACCTTGAATATAAATATCTTTATTAATATGTGTTCCATTTAATACAATCTAGATATAAGTAGTACTAAAATATCAAAGCATAATAATAGAACCAATTTACCTTGGTTGGAGTTTGTTGCTGCTGTTGCCTGCCACCAGTCAATGTACATATGGTTGCTGCCCTTGGGCACAGGAGTTGCTGAGTCTAAGGTGTCTTGGTATGGCATGTGAAAATAAACAGGTCAACCACTATAGCTAGTAGAGCACTTCAATACTCGGCCCAACTTGTGGTTGTTACCTTCGACTATGCATACTGCATGTCACTGATTCTGAGGAGAGTAGGGGCGGATGGATAAAACGATCATCAGCAGGCTGCCATTTATCTTTTGAATCCTCGAACCCTTCCATGAAGCCTCTGCTCGCATACCTAGTTACGTTCCTGCTTCCAGGAGATGAAGAGAACAGGGAGCTGTGGCACGGGGAATTCTCAGCGGCAGCGTTGGGAAGAGGGTAGGGGCACGGGGATTGATTGGTGGAGTCGGAGCAACCTTGCTGCAGAGACAACAGGGAGAGGAGATTGCATCGTGGAGAGCGATCGCGATTAGAGGGCATGGTCAATTTCTCAATGGAAGGGGAGGATACGCAAGGTTAGAGCTCCACAGTTCGATCTCCAGATTCCTAAATATCTGGCCTGACAAACCTGACCAAGATATACACGTTATTGGTTTAGATTATTTTTACAAGGTTACGGCTTTAGATTTGTTGATTGATTTTTCTGTTAGGCAACATAGTGGGGCCACATGTACGGTTTGTGTGCTGCTTTAAGAGTACGTACCCGCATAGGACTCTTGATAGGCTAACGCATTGGGTTCACAGCGGTGCAAAATGACAATAGAGGATTACATGAGTTAATCTACACTGATAATTTGATCCCACCAAATCAATTGCTTAGATTCTTTTTCATATAACTATATACTATGTTGGTTACACGTATGTTTGAAAAATCTTGAGAATTAATTAGTATTGTATGTGATTTGGTTTGTCCTTTTTTATTTACAAGGCCGACGACGTTGTCGTTATCTCCTCCGACGACGACGATGAGGGTTCTGCTGCCGACAACGGTGCCATGGACTCCAACGGTGGCAGATCGTTTCTCTCCGCTGACTCAAATGCAAAAAGCAAGACGAAGCGGAAGCCGAGGTTTCCGTACAACTATTGGGGCACTAGCGATGAGTGCTGGCTAATTAAAGCCGATGGGATACTCCGAAGGAAGAAGAAATACAAAGGCAGGGATGTACGGTGCTGGAGCTCATACAGAAGTTCAAAAGGCCCGTCACCCATCTTCTACCGTGGCAAACTTGATGAGCGCACTGTCCGCGAAAGAGGAGACATTTGATGGATAAATTTAGCAAAGCGGTAAAGATGGGCGACAAGTACAAACCGCTCAACACGCGCGATAAAGACCTCTACAACTGTTCCATAGCTGCGTGGCCACATATCATTGAAGAAGAAGCCGGTACCATACACGATCGCGAATAATATAGATATAGTTTATATATGCATGGCATGGATGTTTTTTCAGTTTTTAGGGGCGAACGGTCTTGTCGTGTCAGCTTCTGAGCTTGAGTCTTGTTAGTATAATTTCCATAATAAAGACTAGTGTAAAATACCCGTGCGTTGTAACGGTCTTTCACTTCTTCTTCGGTACAACCCCCCTAAAAACATCAACGGTCCAGATCGTCCTATACCCCTTCGCTTGAAAACTTAAAAAAGGGTAGGATGGTCTTTGCCCATGCCCTCCTCAGTCCGCCCGTGGCGTACCAGCGCGACCGTCGGCGTCGTCGTCTCGTTTTTTACTTTGGCGGCGTCGTTTTTTTTCCGTCGGTGGTCAACGCGTCGGTGGTCGAACGCGCGTCGCCCGAAAGCGTCGTGGCGCGTGAACTGCGACCCGCCGCCCGTCCGTCGCCTCATTGCCGCCCGCCGCCCGTCCGTCCGTCGCCTACTTTGCCGCCCGCCGCCCGTCCGTCCGTCGCCTCGGCTGCCGTCGCATTGAATGTTTTCCGTCGGTGGCCAGCGTCGGTGGTCAAACCGCGTCGCCAGTCCGTCGCCTCGTCTGCCGCCCCGCCGCCCGTCCGTCGCCTCATTGCCGCCCGCCGCCCGTCCCCTCGTCGCGCGCGCCGCCGCCCTCGGCTGCCGTCGCATTAAGCTTATACCGACCCGCCGCCCGCTTCCCCGCCGTCTCCCTATAAAGCTTCGCCCGTCCGCCCGTCGCTGCAAAACACCGCTCCCGTCGCCCTCCGTCTCCACCTCCCAAAATCCCGTCGGCGACATGCCGTTCCACGCGGCGGCAGCTCCGGCACCGGCGGCGGCAGGCCCAGTGCGTGGCGGCGAGCTGAAAGCAAGCGGAGAGCGGAGAGCTGCACGGTTCGGCCTCCTCGTGCCGCCGGGTTGCCGTCTTCCGCCGATTGGAAGCTTCGACAAGGGCGGCTACCAGCGGGGCGGCGCCACAGCGGAGGAAAGCGGACGGCGGGCCGCAACAACATCGCCGGCCGTCACGCCTTACAGGGCGGCAAAAAATCGCCGCCGTCATCGGCGCGTTCAGCTGGCGAGTCGGCGTCACGCTGACCTCGTCGGCGACCGTCGCCACCTTCTTGTCCCGCCGCCCGTCCGGCAGCAGCGCGGCCGTGAGCTCCTCCAACACCAGCGGCGGCGCCGCCGATCCCCGCCCGCCGGAGGTGGAAGCTGCCGCCGGGCGGTGGTTCTTCGGGAGGGCGGTGATCCCGGCGATCGCGGGTTACCTCGTCGCCCTGCAGCGGCGGCTGCAGCGGCGGCTGCGGCGGCGGCGGCTGCAAGGAGAGCCGCCGAGCGGCGGCGGCGATCTGGCGGCGGCGGCGATTCCGCCGATGGTCCCGCGGCGCGCGGAGGGCCGAGTCGTCGGACGGCAACGACATCGGCAGGGCGCTTGGCCCAGTCGTCGGCAACGGCGGCGAGGCGGTGGTGGCGGCGGTGACGTCGGGAAGTCGTCGATCTGTTGGCTAGCGACGAGGAGGAGGACTAGATTTTTTTTCCTAAGTTTGAACTATGTATCGGTTATGTTTGGAAAAACTAAATCGATATCGGCAATGTTGAATGGACTATGTAAAATATATCTATGTTCAATCTGTTTTGTTGGAGTCTTGTTTAAATTTGTCTACAAAATTGCTAAAAAATTAGCTAAATATAAAAGCGCTTATTTTAAGAAAAATTGAAAATATTCAGACCTATGCATAAAAATGTTCATAATATATTTAAAAAATTTCATCGAATATATATAGGAGAGAATAAGGTATACAATTATCAAAAATTTGTAGAATAAAAAATCATGAAAGCACATAAATTAAAAAAATTATGTATATGTTTATAAAAGCGTTTGAAATGTTCAGATTTTGTTTAAATATGTCCATATAGTATAGCGGTCGATGAAAAAATTGAAATTTTGAAATACAAAATATAAGAAATAAAAAAAGAAATTAAAAAGGTGATATATTTTAATTCACTAACATTTCCTGAAATTATATTAAATTCGTTAACACTTATGAATAAGAGAATATTTTAAATTCATTAACATATATGAATGAATACAAAATTTTAAATTCATTTACATTTTCTGAAATATTTTTAAATTACTTTGGAGGAACCACAGTAGCTTGACCGAGGGTCCCTCGGCCATACCAGCACCCCTTCCACAGCAAGTACGACCGGTTTGATGGATTGCACCCAACCACGGGGGCGCGTGTGGGGCCCGGCCGGGCACCTTACGCCCGAAATGAACGAAATCCGACAAGCGAGCATACGTTGCGTCACGTCCGGCGATATTTTCGAGGTTTTGTGCCCGAAAAATTGTAGTAAATGCATACGGAATCGAAGCGGGAAAGTTTTTGCGTGCTTGCCTGGTAGGGCATAGTATCACGTGGAAAAAAATTGGGCACGTTTGGCGGATCTGAAGCGGAGAGGCAGCGACCGAGGGTCCCCTCGGCCATCACAAAGCACCCCTTCCACGGCAAGTACGACCGGTTTGTGGATTGCACCCAACACGGGGGCGCGTGTAGGGCCCTGGCCGGGCACCCCACGCCGAAATGAACGAAATCCGACAGCGAGCATACGTTGCGTCACGTCCGGCGATATTTTGGGTTTTGTGCCGAAAAATTGTAGTAAATGCATACGGACTCGAAGCGGGAAATTTTTTGCGTGCTTGCCTGGTAGGGCATAGTATCACGTGGAAAAAAATTGGGCACGTTTGGCGGATGCGAAGCGGGAGAGTGCGACCGAGGTCCCCTCGGCCATCACAAAGCACCCCTTCACAGCAAGTACGACCGGTTTGTGGATTGCACCCAACACGGGAGCGCGTGTGGGGCCCCACCGGGCACCTTACGCCGAAATGAACGAAATCCGACAGCGAGCGCCGCGTTGCGTCACGTCCGGGCGTATTTTCGGGGTTTTGTGCCGAAAAATTGTAGTAAATGCATACGGACTCGAAGCGGGAAAGTTTTTGCGTGCTTGCCTGGTAGGGCATAGTATCACGTGGAAAAAAATTGGGCACGTTTGGCGGATCTGGCGGCGGAGAGCGCGACCGAGGTCCCCTCGGCCATCCAAAGCACCCCTTCACAGCAAGTACGACCAGTTTGTGGATTGCACCCAACCACGGGAGGCGTGTGGGGCCCGTACGGGCACCTTACGCCGAAATGAACGAAATCCGACAGCGAGCGCCGCGTTGCGTCACGTCCGGGCAGTATTTTCAGGGTTTTGTGCCCGAAAAATTGTAGTAAATGCATACGGACTCGAAACGGGAAAGTTTTTTGCGTGCTTGCCTGGTAGGGCATAGTATCACGTGGAAAAAAATTGGGCACGTTTGGCGGATCGAAGCGGAGAGAGCGCGACCGAGGTCCCCTCGGCCATCAAAGCACCCCTTCCACAGCAAGTACGACCGGTTTGTGGATTGCACCCAACACGGGGCGCGTGTGGGGCCCGGCCGGCACCTTACGCCGAAATGAACGAAATCCGACAGCGAGCGCCGCGTTGCGTCACGTCCGGCAGTATTTTGAGGGTTTGTGCCCGAAAAATTGTAGTAAATGCATACGGACTCGAAGCGGGAAATTTTTTGCGTGCTTGCCTGGTAGGGCATAGTATCACGTGGAAAAAAATTGGGCACGTTTGGCGGATCGAAGCGGAGAGGTGCGACCGAGGTCCCCTCGGCCATCAAAGCACCCCTTCCACAGCAAGTACGACCGGTTTGTGGATTGCACCCAACCGGGGGCGCGTGTGGGGCCCGGCGGGCACTTACGCCCGAAATGAACGAAATCCGACAACGAACGCACGTTGCGTCACGTCCGGGCAGTATTTTCAGGGTTTTGTGCCCGAAAAATTGTAGTAAATGCATACGGAATCGAAACGGGAAAGTTTTTTGCGTGCTTGCCCTGGTAGGGCATAGTATCACGTGGAAAAAAATTGGGCACGTTTGGCGGATCACGAAGTGGAGAGTGCGACCGAGGGTCCCCTCGGCCATCAAAGCACCCCTTCCACAGCAAGTACGACCGGTTTGTGGATTGCACCCAACACGGGAGCGCGTGTGGGGCCCCTGCCGGGTACTACGCCGAAATGAACGAAATCCGACAGCGAGCGCCGCGTTGCGTCACGTCCGGGCAGTATTTTCAGGGTTAAAAAATATGCTATTTCAATTTCTAAAAAATGAGGCCACGAAAAAAAAACGCTGGTCTTCTCGCTAACCAAGCGAATGCGTGCATGGGGCCGTCCACTAACAACGACCCATAATCAGCGCTCGGCGGCGTCGTTAGCCGGCGTGCATGCAAAATTTCCTTGTCGTCCGCCCGTCTACGCCGCCGCGCGATCTGCACCTGCTGCCACCGTCGCCCGTCGCCGACACTCCAAAGCGGCGGCGGTGCGGCGCCAACCTACCTACGACCCGTCGCCTCTGCCTCTCCGCCGTCGCCCCACCGTACATACTACGTCGGTGCGCCCGCGCCGTCTTCAAATCCCCGACCCGTCGCCGTCGTGTAAGTTTTTTTCCACTTCTTTTATACAACGAGGCTCATAGCGGTATGATGGTATGTGGAAATCTATTTCATGCGGTATGAATATCGGCGGTGTGATTCCATGTTACATTCAAAAGTGGGTTAGCCTAGTTGACAAATTGTCACCCGATCGAGAAATTCAGGTTTCTGAAAGCGGATATGCAGGGCATGTTTAGAATACCATCGATAAAGATCGTGATTTTTTGCTTCACTTTTTACTCCAAGGTTACAATCCGAGTAGCAAAAATTCATGGTTCAACGAGTTACGGAAATCTTGCTGGATGTAAAGGTCTTATTTCATTAAGGCACGATGATGTGTACTCCATATTTGGTTGGAAAAACAATGGAGTGGATGTTTTGGGTTTCTAAGTAGTGAAGGAGAAAAAGCAACCAAAAAATACCTGTTAGTTTTGTTAGCAAGAAAAATGGTAAGATCATGATTGATGATCTCATAGAAAAGATTGTGAAGGATAAAGCACTGATGATGACTTTATTAGGATGACATTTCTAGTTCTCCTAGGAACTATAATTGCACCGTGTCTCATGAGTGCGTTCGAAAAAATACTATGCCTTAGTGCAAAATATTAAGTTTATAAGGAAGTTCAACTGGAATGCATTCACTTCACGATTACATTTATCGGAGATTGGTAAGCTTGTGCGGGGCGGCCATGTCGAGCGATGGCCCGGGGAACCTCGCCCTTTTACAAATACGTTGTATTTATTAATTTCAACAATTTTGTTATAAAATTTCACGAGAAGAACATGTAATTTAATTAGTTCATGTGTTTTGCAGTACCTATCTTTGGGAGAAGGTGCAACCAATCACGGTCCAAAATATGATCCGTTGGCATTGTTGAGCCGTGATGAGGCTGGGCGGAAGATATGGCAGTGAGAAGAGATAAATCGACTATGAATATGGTGCGTGGTGTTGAGATAGTAATCCTAGTAATCATTTTTACATTTATGAAGTAAAGTAAAGTGTGCATATAGTTTTTATGTATAATTATCTTGTTGCACTTGTAGATCGATGACAACATTACAGAGGAGTATAGGCTGAAAAAATTGCGGAAGAAGAAGCTCAAAAACCAAGAAAGCTAGTAGCAAAAAATCTAGCGTTCTTGGAATGAGGAAGAGGGCAGTACCTCGGAGGCTTGAGCCAAAAGCCTACTATGGACGGATTTTGAATGAGCTGAACGAGCTTCGGAATGAAATGCTTCGTTTGCGAGTTATGCGCTGAGGTAACACTTGATCACGTCTCTGTAATGTCCATCACTCAATTGAAGAACTAAGATGAAATGTTTTCTTGCGAGAGGATGATTGAGAAACTGAACAAAACCGGCGTCTCCTACAAACCCGGTAACACGGAAGAGGGCGAAGAGAATCTGTGCGGAGGCATTAATGAGTCTTCAAGCGATGGTGGGCGTCCATAAAAAGAGTTTGTATATCAAAAGATGATTCAGACCGGTTCCTTTTACCTTCCAAAATGAATTTGCAAAAGGATGATAATGGCGTTGATGTAACTTCTCGTGGAAACACACCTTTTACTGCACACCTGAGTCTTGGGATAGTTTCAAGGGTGATATGGATGATCTGTCCAAGTACGAAGTATCGGAGAAAGCTGCCACATCTTTGGAGGCAGACGAAATCGCATCGCATCGTCGGTTGGTTCTCAAGGAGTACAAGAGGAAGTGGAGGAGGTTCTTGGGGGGCATAGCGTGAGGATCACAACATGTCAAGTCTCCTTATGTGGTCCCTAAACCAAACAAGCGTGCAAAGCGTTACGCCAAAGGAAGTAAGTTTTCTTTGTATCTAATTGTTATTGCGTCATAATTATTTATGTGTTTGCGTTTATAAGTATTTGAGTGGTGCGGTACAGAATTGTTCCAAAATGGTGATGTTAACAAATCTGGTGATGAGTATGATGTGGTGGCGTCCATCAAATGCGTGCGTGCGCATGAGCATTCACAAAAACATGCCAAAACAGAAATTTTCAATGATGGCATGGAAGAAGGTCTCCTTGTGCGGAGAGCTTGTCAGATTATTAACCATGAGTGGCTAAGTGGCGACGTAAGTTAATTTCATATATTGTTTTACAATTGATTCTAAAATGCAATTGTTTAATGTAACACATTATTTATAGGTAATTGATGCATACTCATCATTTTTGGTGGACAAAGTTAATGATGATCATTTCATGTTAACAACTTGGAGGGTACATTGGTTGCTTCACGTTAGACCGGAAAAAGACCGTCGGCAATGATTATGAAGCGAGTCGCATAGTAATGGACCCGTGAACAGATGTGAGGGCGAGTATTTCAAAAAACAAAGGTAAGTTTGATTGTTAACACGGAACATACATACGATATTATGTCATGATTGCGTTTTATGGTCCTTGTGATGCAGACTTACATTCCTCTAAACAAGGACAATAATCACTGGATTACTGTCGTCATGCATAGTGGAAAAAGAGTTTCAGGTTCTTGACTCGTTGATGACGGAAAACTTGACACTATTACTAGAGAACTTCGTTGAGGACCTGGTAGGTTTAACTTGCAAATGTGCATTTGGTAACATTCGTTTTCTTTAATACCTTTGAATGACATGCTTTCCATCATGTTTATTATATCTTTAGAAAACAACTAGCAGAAGATATCCAAGAAGCAAATGCAACGGAATTGTGAATTATCCGGATGTTTCCAAGTGGCCTATTCAAGCGTATGACATGCCAAAACAACATGATGGGTGAGTTTTTACTCTGACAGAATGTTGGTCTTGTATGTCTGATACAAATTTAATCTTAAGTAAGTTGTATGCACTAGGAATTCGTGTGGAATATTTCTCCTTGATGCTTTCAATATTGGGATGGTGACAAATGGACAGGCTTATTTTCACAGTGCATAAGTCATATTTGGACTCGATGTATAATGAATGTTGTGGTAACATCATTTTTTGCAGACCTCTATTGATGATTCGAGAGAGTTAATGATTGCATAACTTATCTTTTCGGAAAGAAACAAGCTTGATGAAGTGAAAAACAAAGTTATTCGGATATCGAAGAAGAAGAAATAGATCTTGATACAGAGGAGTTTTGCATGTGCTGCGCTTGCTTATGAATTTTATGTAACAGACTATGCTTCGAATAGTTATATGTAATAGACTCGGCACTTTTCAAAAAATTTAATGTTCACATGATATTTTTTTGTTTACATGATTTTTGGTTGCGAATAGTTATATGTAATCATGCCGTCGTTAAAATTTTGTGCACTAAACTATGGCAGCACACTCGTGTTACTGAAAAATTATTTGACATAAAAAGCCCGCCCGTCTCCTAGCGTCTCTTAGTAAGCCCGTCGTTATCAAGCCCAGCGGCGACTATGAGCGTTTGGAGGGCATGCTTGGAAATCAGGCCCAACAAGGGCAGAATCATTGCGCACATCGGCGGGAAGTATTCAAAGGAGCTCGATTGCAGCGGCGGGGCGAGTATATAAGCAGGTCGTCGTCCCCTTGGCCGTCGAGGTGGGACTAAACTTCCGTCGGCTGCGGGCGGCGTGGACACAACAAAACGCGGCGTGGGCGGCCCAAAAAGCGATGGGCGGCACGGTCTTCTCTCTGCTTTCGGCAGCGCCGTGGGCGGCCCAAAAAGGAAGTAATGGCGCGGTCTTCTCGACCGCCCGACGCGCCGTGGGCGGCCCGATTACCACCGCTGTGACGCGCGCCCGATGAAACCGGCGCAAGTTTAGTCCCACCTCGGCGGCGAAGCGGCGGCGACTAGTTTATATACTCAGCTCCGTCGTTGTATTGAACTTCTCGATTACTACCCGTCGACTTGCAGCGTCGATGCTGCCTGTTGGGCCTGGTTTCTCCACGGCGTCCTCCGAAGCGCCCGTTGGTCGTGATAACGACGAGCTTACTAAGAGGCGGCTGTGGAGGCAGGCGGGCATTTTTCCTTTTGTTAAAAATAATAGTACACGAGTACTTCTTCTATTTTTGACAGCCGGCGGGACTGTAGCAAATACATGCAGAATTCATACAATAAGCAATGAATAGTGAATTTTTATATCAACAGCAATGTTATGCGAACATAAAATTGTCACCACAGTAATTTTATTGTAGTTGACGAAAGTAACACGTCTGAAATGACAGCGGTCCGTCTGCAATAATCATGTTTCACACATATAAAGTACTCAACACGAACAAAAATTTAATAAATGTTCTTCATATAAATGGAAGAGGTAAAACACTACGCATCGTCTTCACTTGAGTCTTCAAGCCCAGTTGCTGCACACAAAAAATATGAGAATGAATGCACCGATAATGAAACAACAAAACTGACATAAATAAATAATAGACATACTCTTCATTTGTTACGCATGTGCTCTGTTATGACTGAGCCTTTGCATAAGCTACATTTTCGTCCAGATTTCTCGTCAAATGCTTTAGGCCTCTCATTTTTGTCACATCTGGGCCACCCTTACGCGACCTCTCTTTGTTACCTTAGGTGCGCCTTTGGTGGAAACATTCTTTGGATCACGAACAAGAATATGATCTCGGTTAGGCTCAAATGGATTCTGTTCACGAAACTTATTTGAACATCATCTTCATTTCCTGAATATCCTTATTCACTATAACATCATCGAGCTGCCATCAACAGTCGAATAAGAAAGGATTACTGCATGCGACATGGCAGGCTTCGAAGATTTGATGGTCGACTCACTATATCTAGCTCTGTCCTCACCACTCGACCAACCCCACGCAAACAAATCGCTGATGCGCTTCTTTGGCAGTCCAGCTCGTGCTTTTTGAGAATCTTCGCAGGACACAACACTTGGGTATCACAGGTAAGTTCGGTGCATTCAAAACATGAATAATATGCTTACAAGGAAGCCCTTTGCGAGTCATACTTGACAGCTGCACTTTATAGTTTCTGCCGAGTTACGGCGTATAGTCCACATTAAATCTGTGATCCTGTTATTCTTCCACGCAACCACAAATCTCGACTATCGGTCCTGTCGGTCTATCAATTACCTCAAGCTCATGTACCTTCTTCATATCTTGTTGCAACATATAAAAGTTTGCTGCGTGAATGCTTTTCGCAGCATACGACTCAATGGCACGACACTTTCGATCCTTTATTCTTTGGAAGAGTGCAGTGATGCCGTGTAGTCATCATAAGCTTCATTCTCACGGAGGCGAACAATACAATTCTCGTAGTGTACAATCATGTCAGCGATCGTCATACCATAGTCAAGATGAAGGTGCGGGCTGGAGTTGAGACTCTCACTCCTCGATTCTGCGCATACCAAGGAAAAACCCACGGACAAATATGATGCAGCCCAGCGTCCTCTTCTGTACATCCTATGGAGCCATGTTTTCGTTTTCTCCGTGCGCCATTTTGCGCGCAAGCGCGGCCCATCTCTCCTCAAAAACCTTATGTGTAGTGGCATAGTACGGTAATGCCTAAACTCCTTCAATGACTTGTGGTTGAGGTGTTTACGCATATTCTTTTCAATATGCCATGAACATGAACGATGCCACACGTCGAAAGCACCTTCCTAATAGCCCTTATCATCGCTGCATCTCCATCTGTAATAACAGATTTGGGCCTCTTCGGCAGTTAGCTTTCAAGAGCGTGTTAAGCAACCGGACATATGTAGCCTCGGTCTAAATGCGAAACAATGGCATGGCGAATCTGATAGTCTGCGGTGGTTGTTGAGACCCACGAAAGGGATGAGCGGCATTCCATACCTGTTCATCTTGTATGTGCTATCGAAGACAACAACATCACCATAGTCTAGATAATCCCGGCGTATTGCGAATCACACGGAAGAGGTTTTGGAGCCTGCCTTGGCGTCGACCGTGTGCTCAAAGAAGAAATGCGGATCTCTGTCGCTACGGTCGACATGATTCCTCTGGCGATGTCAGCATCACCTTGTGCAAGCAATTTCATCTTCTCCCTATAGCACATGTTATACAGCTTTGTCCTCTGAAATGGTGACTTTGCATCGACCCATACACCGCTAACGATGTTGTCAAAGATGATATGTTTTCTTATCCAGCTCCAGCCATAGCCAAGATCTCAGCTCTCTCAAATGCTTTGATCGATTATGAGATCGGAGGAAAGGGACTTCGTCGGTCGTGCAAGAGTGTGGCTGTGATCATCGAGACTGCGACATACCAAAGATTGAGCTTTTATCAAGCTTAAGCTGTCAAATGGGCCGCATAAGAATCGACTCTCGGTCTAAGCCTGCGGGTCCGGCCTTCCATAATCTGAGAACTTGGCTGTCGTTTTCTGCGGCGAGCAGAGATACCTCCTCAAGCGCGGAGTCCTTGCGCGATCCTTTGAAAATTTAAGCGAGTCCTTCACGATCTGAACCCACGTTCTCTCGCGTGCTTGTTGTAGAAACGTGTAAACCTCGTCTAATGACCTGAATGTCTTTACCATCACTGCCCAATGCCTATCAAGTGACTCCTGCTGATATTCATCATAGCACATGTCAAGGTCAAACTGATCATCATCGCTGTGCTCATCATTCCGCTAGGACCATCAACACCTCCTGCAAAATATGACATATAACCTTGCATGTCAATCTCTTCTTATGTTCGTACTAACCATAAATAATGTAAAGAACTTACTTGACTACCGCTCACACTCGAGATGCATGGACCTCGCTCTCGGCATTGTCATCATCTATATTATTACGCTCATTGTCACCATTAGCATTTATCATGCACATTTAAAGTAACATAAGTGGTCATACAATTTTAATGTCAATCATTTTCTACAAGTTTTTCAATATACTGGCTCACACTATCGCATAAAACTGTTCATCTACATCATATTCCTCATCGTCGGCATCGCCATGCACTGTACAAATTTAAAAGGACATGTTAGGGTCAAATAACTAGTTTTTGTTCAATATGTTTTCTCAACATTGAAGGTACTTACATTACCCTTTGTCACGATTCATCTGACTCATATAGTTGTTTCCGGGATGTTGGTTCGCATTCAATAGCGAGGATCCATTATCGCTACGGAATCATCCTTGGCGTATCCGGTTACTTGCTCCATCTATGCACATACAAATAAGGTGTGAGATCAATGCCAACATTCACAAAAATCATCGGGAATACTGATAAATTCGTCATCAGCGGTGACATGACTATGTGGCATGCATACAAATTTGAACATACAAAATCATTATGAGGTCATTAAGAGGTCACTACTCTCCTCTCTTATTTACCTAAGTAAGAATCATTTTGCATTACAAAATGCACAAAATGCAATGGACAAATCATTATCATAAAAAAGAACAAAAAAGACATCCTAACCTCATGCGCCGTCGAGGGTCCTCGCATAGGGTCGGCGCCGATGTGTTGCTGCCACCGGCGTCGTGGGCGTACCAGGACAAAGCGGCGGCGGCTGGGCGTTTCACGGCGACACGGCGTGTGGTCACTCGGACGCCGTCGGTGCTAGCGACTAAGCGAGCGCGTCGAAGTCGGCGTCGTGGCGGTGGGACCCTGGCGGCGTCGATGCGCTAGGGTTTTCAAAGCGGGGATGGGGTGTCGGTTTCACGGCAGCGTGGCTGACTACGGGCGCCGCCCGGCGTCGTGGCGGCGATGGACCGCAGCGGCGTTGATCCGCTAGGGTTTAAATGCGTGGAGATGGGGTGTCGGGGTGGGCGTTTTTTCCTTTCGATAGCGATGCCGAACCGCTAGCGCCGCGGCAGCGAGAATGCAGACGCGGCGTACCGGCGGCGGCCCTCTGACGGACGGCGGGTATAATGTCGTGTAATTTAGTATGGACAATACTACCCTTATACGTTTATTGGGGGGTTGTGCGAAGTCCTTCTCACGGTCTTTTAAAATTTGCAATACATTACTATGTGAGAAGGACAAGGCAAAACACCGAATTATTTGGCGGATGTGGAAGGCGAAGTAATGGGGAAAAAACTGGGCGTCGACCGACGGAACTCGGAAGTGGCGCTCGGTTTGGCGCTGGCGGCGGCAGCGGCGTTAAATTGCCTCGATAAGCATCCAGCCTGATGCGGGAATTCAGCGTTTGACTGTGAAAACTTTGAGCGCAACGAAAAGACCTTCAAAGGTTCTCATGGGCAAAAAAAAAAAATTTATTTGGGCGAAGAAAAAAAAAATGAACACGGCAGCAGCGGACGTGAATGAGTTCGATAGGTAATTCAATACATCTGACGTTTAATATATAAATATGTCTGCGTCCATAACAGCGTCGGTCGCTGAAACATTTATGGAAGCGTGGCGACGTTTTATGTGATTAACATGGTCTGACATGATCGAACAGTGCTGACTCGATAGTGTTTCAGGCAGATTGCGTGCGTACGACTAAATGAAAGCAGCATTCCGGTAACACGATTGACGATGAACAGTGGCGGAATCGTCTGAATTAATGCCTGCTTACCGGCTCGAGAAGTTCAAACATACAAATGAACATCGAGGCAAACAAGGAATAAATGCTAACAGGTCTCGCGCTGCAAGCGAATCGACAGCTGACTACATTGAAGTCATTAAATGAAACTGCCGTTGCATGTGGTAGCCAAATCACCGTGCATGAATTGCGATCAAGAAGACAATGGACAATCTTCGTACATTGCAAGAACGTGCTAGTTATCATGGCCGGTGGCGGATCCTAATAACTGCAGCTGTGAAGCCGACTATAATTGCTCGCGGATTCAGCCTGACACAGACTCGACTGATTTCTGATCTGGAAAAACGGCGCGATCGTCTCGGAACGCTGAAGATGCTGGTAGCTCATATGCGGACTTGGCTGCGGCTGAGTCTGCACTTCAACGCGCCGTGTTGACGCAGTTCAGAAGAAGTGCGCACAGGCCTGACGCTCTGATGCAACACTACTGAGAACGGGCGGACGTACTGAGATAACACTCGAGGAGTGCTGTGAGATCAGCCTAGTTTCCGTCCATTTCGATGCGGAGTTCGAAGCCGTGCGTGCCTTGTCAAGAGATTCACGCAGCTCCAATGCGAGCTGGACACGCGGCACAAGCCGATACGCATCCGGCTACCGTTCACTCACTTCAAGCGCTGCGTCTATGACAGCTGGCGAGAGCTAAGCTGCCTGAACGCTTCGCAGTTAACGATTGCAACGAGTTACGGGTCAGAATGTATTTCAAATCGCGGCGATCGTCGCGCGAACAAGCGTGAAGCGGCCGGAGATCAATAACTGCTGACGAGTCCGGCGCGAGCTGACGAAGCGATGAGCGGCGGCTGACTGACGCGCGATGACAGGCTGCAGGCGGTGACGGCGAGGTCATCGGCGACGGCTGAACAGGCGAACTTGACATGAGCACTGAACATATGCACGGCTCAGCGCGACTGAACGCAAGCGGCAGGCGCACTGGCGGAGCGGCCGGCAGGACGACACGGCAATCTGACGAGCGGCAGGAACGGCAGTCACGCTTTGACGCGGCGAGTGTGTTGAAGCGGCGTCGAAGCGAGCAGGAAGGCCGTGACAGCGAGTTCTCGACGCACGGCATTGAGACGCTGCGGCGAGCATTCGACGACTGGTCAAAGCTGACATATACCTATTTTCGAAGCGAAGACGTCTGGACGTGATTTTAGAGGTTGTCCGAAGAAAAGTGTACTATGTTTGATATGGCAGCTATCCCTCCCTAGCGAATGATTTGTTGGCGCTGAATGAAGGTTGACCAGATGGAACGAATTGGTTTGCTGGACGTCCCTGTTTCTAATTCTGAAGACATATTCTGCTATGTGACACCACAGTAGTGAATCAATCGGCTTCTTTTCACGCAAGCTTGATACCGCCAATACCATCTGATTGGGCATAGAGCACTTCAAATTTCAAGTGATGAATCACCAAATTGGGGTAATCATAATCTAATAGCTAGCAGTGTCTTAGTTTGGTAAAACCAAACAAGCACAAAAAGGAGCACATATGCCACAATAATCGTATTCGTATCCATACCTTCAAGGAGGAGTTGAAGGGACAGAGCTACTGCTAGCATTCCTGGAGGAGGCGCTGCTCCCTCCTCTTGTGCAGGACGCCGATGC